>JAZKJV010005334.1:0-321747 GCA_037367405.1 Ottelia alismoides | reverse complement strand
TGCCACTACTTTTAGTATGGTCATTTTAGTAATTAATTGAATGCGCTATTATATAGCGTGAAATCTGGGATTCAAATTGAAAGAGAGAGACATGTTACTAAATTTGGCAGATAGACTCCGATTAGATAAGTGGTTTTGGGAGAGAATTAGTGGTTTTGATGAGGGACGTTGATCATTATCGGACGGCTAAACAGAGGTGTCGCACCATCTTTGTGGAAAGGTGCCACCTCAATTCAAGTTTTCCCTATATATATATATATATAGAGAGAGAGAGAGAGAGAGAGAGAGGGCCCTTCCAATGAGGTGCACCTTTCCTTGGTGCTTGGAAAGCCACTCATAATGACCATAAGATGGGGATCTAATGGATGAGATTAAAACCACCAAGGAAAAGGTAGGAGTGGTATTCGAACTAACTAATTAGCTAAGATTAAGGAGGACAATGAGCGTTTAATATAAAATTAAATATTTTAAAATATTTTGAAATCTAAACAGTTCTACAATTAATTCGAATTTCTAATATAAAACATACCTAAAATAAATTATAACCTTACCAAAAACGTACGACCTGTATGTTATTGTCGTTCTGTGTACATTAAATTTCTAAGATTTACAAATTAATAACACACAATACAAAACACTGCAAAAGAATACAACAAAATCCAGGACTTTGTGAAATTGTTGCCAGATATAACGAAATCGTAAACAAATATATGATATAAAACACTTCCAATTACAATATAACAATCCACAACACATTTTCTGCATTTACAATTTCAACTCTTACTACCGTAACCAATTGAAAAATTCCTAAAACATATCTTCACACTATAAGTAAAACTTACCTTAAACCTACGACTTGTAATCTGATAAGCTCAATTTGTTACTTTAAATTACTAATAATTACAATAATATGTACTACAATACAAAACAAAGCAAAGGAATACAAAATAAATATTCACATATATGCAATACTTGTCATTTAATTGACATTTTTTATCAAACTAATGCGATATGTCTCCAGAAAATACTATATAAGTACGCATAACACAATATGTGCATACAAGAGCTCTACCTTTGTAAACAAGTTTGAAAGAGAAATATTTCTATAAAAAAACTTAACAGTATTAATCGAACTTGAGTAAAATTTTGAATTCACAAGTGATAATAGCGTTGCGTTTGCTTTAATTTACATAGATTTACAAATTATAACAATACAATACACTAGAGTTCATTAAAATACAAACTATTACAAAACGAACCAGTAAATTATATCCCGTACATTACTATTTTGTAACTTTGAAATACAAAGTTGATCGACCAAATACATTTTATAACGTAAAAAATACAATATCAAAATAAATTTTAAAGTTATTAATCTTAAAATAATTAGAGGATGAAATTTACTATATAATAAATCATGAACTTGTTAAAAAAATGAATTACTTTAAAAATATTAATTATTTTTTATAAAAAAATACATTATCTAATAGAAAATAAAACGATCCCTTAACATGGGTTCGATTTAATAGATAACATCTTCTGATATATAAGAAAATTTGAAAAACAATTTATTAGCATGATATAAGACAAATTGATCTTACGAAAATTAACTAATAAATCTATTTTTGAATGAACCAATGAATACTATGTACTAACAACGATGCAAAAAAAATTCTACTAAATTTTTATAAAGAATAGCATTGAAAAATTGGAAGAAGGATGAAAGAATTCATACCTAGAAACGTGAAGAAGCTAAAGACGTTGTGGAATGAACATTGACGGCAAAAATTTTGAAACATGAGAGTATATGATTATTTGAGAATAATAAGTTTCTATTTTTAGCTAATACAATCATCTATTAAATATTGATTATACAGCTACATAATTAATTTGACTTAAATAACTTAAAGTAATATATAGGAAGACTTTATCACCGTGATTTCCTCCTTCAGTTACAAGGTGACAGAAACAGAGTTGGCTCCCTCTCCGAACGACTTTGGCGACTCAAGAACCCTAGGGTTTTTATCACCTTCGATCCATAGCGGCAAAGGCACGAAGAGGACGAAACTAAGAAGAAGACAACCAGGTCAGAAATAGCTCTAAAATGCTATTTTGATTATACTTTAACCATCTGATTATCTTAAAATTGTATAGGATGGATTTTTAAATCATCATATTATTCATATCTCGTTACAATGATCTTTGCAAAATTACGACAGAAAAAAAACATGTAAACAATAACACTTAGTTGAACTGCTGCGCTAAAGCAAAAGAAAAAATGATACCAACAACATTCATGTCTGTTGTGTAATATTAAAATTATAGTTGCATATTTTATACGTTTATTCATGGTGTTTTAACATATATGAAATTATAATGTAAATATTGTAGAGATGGGCTGCAGTGAATCTGATTTTGATGAAATAAGGGGACCAAGAAAAATGAAAGAAAAATTATGCGGAAATTCTTCTGATGAGGACAATGTGAAGGAAGCTGCTGATTCAAACCGCACAATTTCATTGGTGATGAAAGGTACATGAAATTAATTAAAAACTAAATCATTACGTGTCTTCTAAAAATATTATGTATTTGTTATCTGTGAATTACAGGGAAGTTTAGAGGCATGAGTAAAAATCCTGACATAGAAGATGCAACTATTGAAGAGTGCATGACTGAAAAATATGGCAGTAAGATACAAATTACATATCCCTATAGATAATTTTCAAAATTCTTATTGTTTAATCTGTTTTATGTGTTTTATACACAATTACTATAAGAATGTGTTTACTTCTTTAAAGGTAAGGGATACATACAGCACAGATGCTTTGTGGAGCATTTTGTTCAATTTATAGATGCTCATAGACCAACAGCAAAGCAACAATGTCTGATTAATAAGACTGCATTCTCGAAATTAATAAACATTGGGAAGGTTGATATCCAAAGAAGGATTCTGCAATGGATTGTTGAACAATATCTAGGAGGACGCCAATTTAAATTTGGGAACCGAGTTCTTAACTTCACGGACGAAGACATAGGAGCAATATTAGGCATTCCAAGCACAGGCTTTGCAGTGACTGTGAAGGGCAGACGCCTACAGTGGAAGAGCTTTATTTCAGAGGAGATATTTGATTCTGGAATCAATAAGAAGAAATTAGTCACTATTTTGATAGATTTCTACGATAGAGATGATGATGACTCGGTGGCTGTTTACGTTACTTGCTTGATATTGTTCATGTTTTCCACGTTCTTGTTCTCAGATTGTGGATACTCTTTCCCAAGAGACTTACTCCATTACGTAGAATCTTTGGAAGATACCCGACTTTTTAACTGGTCAGACGCTGTAGCAAAAATGATTTTGTTCAACATGGAAGATGTATTGCATAGAATACATCAGAGGAGGCAAGGATCGTCCAGAACAACACCTGGATATCTTACGGGTTGTGTAGCATGCCTATACGTAAGTAAACATGTTATTGTAAAATATTTTATAAAATCGTAACTAATCAGATATTTTTGAAAATTATAATAGGTCTGAATGTTATAATACTGTTGCAAAGATCTTGTCGTCAACAGAGATCTACGTCCAAGGATACGGAAATGGGCAGGCTCAATAAAAGGTTTGTCAAGGAGAATCGCTTCACTCACCAATGAACATGTATGAAATAGTATATGCACATAAGTAATACTATGTATGACTGAATGTTGAAATTGATAGTAATTTAAAGTTGACATACCTTTTTTATAAACTACAAATGTATCAGATTGTAGGAGTTTTGCATCCACAAAAAAATGAAATATTTAAAATAGGAGCAGATGAATATGTTTTCTCGTATGAAAGATTCATTCAATACGGGTTCTCATTGAGAAGGCCACAGATAAACCTCCAATCCTGAATAAAAGTGCCTGAGGATGGACCTGCAAGGAGAGGGAGATACAAGAGGGCAGAATTTCAAATTGTAAAAAGTATAAATCAAGAAACTAACATTCGTGCTGGAAAAGGGACTGACAAGCAATGCATGTGTGATGAATTTTCAAAAGAAATAGATAGGTTGCAGAAGCTAATAGAAGAGCTGAATGATATAAATCAAGATAAGGATGCCAAAATCAAAGCTTATGAAATTCAGTTAAGATTGTTGGAAATGGATAATGAAGAACTTAGAGGGAAACTGGAAAAGACAACTCCAGCTGAAGTGAACAATGAAATCAATGAGAAATTGATGATGGAAGGAGAGAACAAACTTACTGAGGTTGATGATCAGAAAAATACACTTGTGGTGGAAAGCAATTCTGAAATTTTCATCAAGATGGATACAGAACAAGAAGGAGAAATTAATTTATCCAAAAAAGAGTGTATTCCATATTTTGATCTTGAAATTGTGGAGCATGAGTCCGTTGTCACAGATAAAAATAAGATGGCACAAAGGAAGAGAAGAAAGGAGAGATCAGAAGTGCATCCTAGCTCGTTGACAAAGAGAGTCAAAGAGAGGAATGCAGCAAAAAGAGATGGAAGGGAAACAAGAGAAAATATTACAAGTGAAACAGAACACGAGGTGTGTATTTGACTAGATTATTAATTATACAATGATTTATATTTCTTCTAGATAATATATATGACATATTTACATTTTTAATGATTAATCTTCTAAAAATGATATATATAAACATTACAGTATCTTTGTGATCCTGCATCTGACTTTATCGGATATGCTAACATAACCGATAAACAAAGAAGATTGATTCAGGATTTCCTAAGAGACCCGGCGGACAAGTAAGTTGTGATTCATGATAAGAACTTATGTTTTATATAAATTTGTAATTATAATTTAATGATATTCTGCTCAAAACTGCAGGTTCAACGCCACATACTTCACACCTCTTGGAATCTTTTGCAAGGGAAAAGAGATACATCATTTCTTATATGAGAAAATGATTGAAGATAGCGTAATCACATAATTTTAATTCATATTTCTATATAAACCATAAAATACTCTGATGATTTATTTACTTGTACTGCAGATTTTGGAAATGTTCATGGATGTTCTGCGACATAGATATTGTACCGGTGACACGATCCCTTTCCTATTCACGCCTATTTACAAGATGGTTAGTCACTTCATTTACATATAAATCTCCAAATAAATCATAATACTTTCAACTTCTACATGCAGCAATATTTTGTAAATACGGTTGATAGAGCTATAAAAGAAGAGATCAATAATCTGGACAACCTTCATAAATTGGAAGATGAAAGACTGATTGGATTGTCTAAGGTTTTCACAGTTATTCATACCAAGAATCACTGACATCTTTTGGTCACAGACTTCACAGCGAGGATATTCTATGCATATAACTCGATGAGAGGGTCAAAATTTCACAAAAAAGATGCTCAAAAATGGGTATGTTTATTTACAATATGTTCTTTATTGAAAACATCTTATGTTTACAATGGAAATTAACAAGTTATTTTTTTAGCATGGCTGGATGTGCGAATGCTTTGTCATGAACCTGGTGGACGAAACAATGAATGACTGGGAGATAATATATGTGGTTGACAGCCCGCAACAACCTCCTTACATCTTGGATTGCGGTGTCTACGTGATGAAGACAATAGAGTACTTGTGTGAAGGGAGGGCTCTGGACTTCAGCTATGAAGACATTCCAAGGTTCAGGACAGAAATAGCATGTACTCTTTTGACATGCGGACACGTTGATAATGAAGCTGGAGATTAATTGACTGAGGATGGTGCATGGAGTTTTCATGACAACACCCAAAAAATATTTCATAGATGTTGAACGGTGTTGACATTTAGCTTTCTGAAACAATATTTAGAAGTTTGTGTTTAAAAGTATTTCCTGGAAAGATAACTTTGGTTTGTATTTAGAAGTATTTGTTGGAATGTTGAAGAATGTTGGTTTGTTTATTTTGTTTACCTTACATAATTCAGCCATATTACGTCTTTTATACCGTCTATTATGAATGAATTGTATTTTTTGATGATCTCAAAATTTTGTAATATGCAGATAACTGTAAATTCATATGTAAAAACATTATAATTTAACTGTATGAAATGTTAAGCATAATACATTTAAGATTATATAAATGATGTCATGAATTGAGAAGGTACCGTTAACTATAAGAAGATAATGCGATAAATAAATCAATCGACATATATGTTAACATTACAAAACAAAATGTATTTTCACCTCATAGTTTATTTATTCAATTGTAACATTATAATGTTTATAATTACTGTATTGGTCTTACATTTACCCTGTAAAAATTAAACTAATATGATATATTTTAATATGTGTTACTATATTTTACAATAATTGTAACATGGTTGCAATACTGAAATTGATTGTTTTACACATCAATGAAATACATTAAGAATCCAAATTTTTCCATTATATCTAAATCTTTTGATTCATCATAAAAAGTATGATTATGTACATATAATCATTTAATAGTACGTTTGATATTCACTATTGTAATAACATTATACAAAGATCATTATATATTAAATGGATTTGAGTACATTGTCCGATATAATGATGAAATTCTAAAATCGAATCTAATGGATATATGGGACTAGTATGTAAAATTAACTTAATTATTATGTGAACAATCTGAAGATAGCGTCATATAAGTCGTTTCAGAAATTAATATATTCCTGAAAATTTAAAAATTACTGCAATTGATCAGTTAGCTTTAACAATCTGAAGATAACTTGAAACATAAATCAGCTATCATATATTTTATATTATAATACAATAAGAATGTGGATATATAATATGTTGTATAATATTGTACGATACATTCCTTTATTTTACAATATTACACTGATATTATATTACGATATTTTGTTATAATTTACTATATCTGTATGACAAATACAAAACTGAAAAAGATTCTTAAACATTACCAACCATAAAATCCACGAATGCTATTTATTTAATTAATCTTGTTTGCACAAATTCAAATGATTGAGTAACATCAATATTTGTTTGAGAAACATCAGATCATAGAACCAATATAAATCAGTCAACACCATGATTTATGAAAAAATACATATAAATATAGTCTTAGAACATCAGTCTGTATTTTCTAATGGCTGCAACTATGTACTCTTCCATCTTGATCAAAAAGATCCTACAAATAAAAGGGACACTGCATCTGTAAGCTTGATTGAATATAATAAATCGAAAAAATATGCAATTTTAATGTGTAACTTACCATGCTGATTTTAAATAATTGTGTATGTGATATCTGAAATATGTTCTCCTGAGTAAACTCTGTAGAAAGGAAAAAGGATATCTAATTATATGAAAAAAATATAATAACGAAAAAATGTGTAAAAAATTATACCATCTAGCATGCAAGAAATTTGCAATATATTTGTTATCATTCTGACTGTCCTGAAGCATCACTGAATGTAAAAATTGTCAGATTTTAAAAACAATAGAAATATATAAAAATATATACTTTAACCATTCATACCAGTCTGAAGTTGATTGAATCCTGTTTGAAGGGCAATTCCTACAATCATGACCAACATTGTACTTTATGCACGCTTTGCACTGCCTGCCTCTATTTCTTTTTAATTCTTGTTGAGATATTCGACGACTACGCGAACCTTTTGGTCTTCCTCCCCTTCCACTACCTTTAGTTTTTGCAGTAACAGGAACAAGAACATGATTATTATTATCATAAGATTCCAATTGAGGTTGATCCTGTGATACATTTGATAATCTTTTTTTTTTGCATTTAAGCTTTGAACTTCTTCGAGCAATTTCACAAGCTTTGCTTTGACGAGAAAAAATGTCATCATATTCTACACTACTTTCAGCCACAATCTGAGAGCAAATATTATTTAACTGTACAGACCTTTCATTTTGTGGATTTTGGTTGTAGATTGGATAATTACCAGAACTCTTAATATTCCTCGTCCATCTGGACAGGATAAAAGAACTAGAAAGAAATGATTCTCCTGTGAACTTGATAACAGCAACTAAGTGCCTGCATGGTATTCCTTGAAATTTTATTTTTTTGCATTCACAAGATAGATAATCAGAGTGATGCATTTCAGAAACTATTCTATCTTTTACAGACTTATCAATTGAAGAAACATTGTAAAATGACAATCCATATTTGATTTCAGCAACACGAACATTTAACATCATTAACTCCTTCAACTCTTTCTGAAATTTGTAAAAAATCTTTTTCGAATAAACATCAACCATTTGTTCTTCCAAAGTCCATTTGGTAATTAACTTAGACCTTCTAGTCTTTGAATCATGATCTATGTCATTCTCACGTTCTCTTAACCTCTGGATGGTTGTCTGGAATCTGGAAACAAACTCTAAAAGAGTGTTCTGTTTAGTAATAGAATTTTGTAAAAATGAGTTCATACTTTCACTCCTTTGAGTGCTACGCATCCCAGCGAAGAATGTGTCATTTGTATATACATCTATCCATTTGTGTCTTATGTCATACTTCTCTGCTAAACATTTATTCTCAAGCAATCCAAACTCTGATATGGCTGCTGACCAACCATCTTCAAATTGATCAATAGACTCACTCCGCCAAACAAGTCTGCTGAATGTTTTAAGAGCCTTGACAATTTCCTTTATTCTACCCAGTTTAAGTTTCAGCTTTAACATAATTTGACATGTACAAAACTTGTGAACGGTGTTAGGAAAAGAAAGACGGATTGCAGCACATATTGCTGGATCTTCATCAGTAATTATAGAAATGGGGTGTTTTCTAGCAGCTTCAAGAAATTGATTAAATAAACATGTAAAACTTTCAGTTGTTTCTCTATTTATAAATGCATTACCAAAAAAAATTGAGCAACTATGGTGGTTAACTCCACAGAAAGAGGCAAATATTAATTTGTATTCGTTGGTTATATATGTAGTATCAAAAGAAATTATATCGTCAAAAACCTTATAATCTTCAATGGATACACTGTCAGCCCAGTGACCCTATTATCCTCATCAGTTCGATATGAGTAAAAAAATTCAGGCGTCAACTTTTTGCAATTATCAAAGAGATCTAACACAAGTTTTGCGTCCAAACCATCGCGACGTCTTCTCTCATCCCTATTAAGGTTATATATCACGTACAATGCCACCAACATTGTTGTTTGTAATGAAACCGTTATCCAAAAATGCCGATTGTTTTGAGGCAGGAATATTAACATCAGTCATGGACTTGATAAGTATTTTAGCAGCTTTAGAAAACTTTCTATTGGCACGAAGATATAACCGTTTGCTGGGGGATACTAGGTTATGATTGTGTTCTTCATTGAAAGAAAACACTATCCAATCATGATCATCAAACCTATATTTAACTGACATCATGGCCTTACACCCAATTCGAACAACACCAACAACTCTCTCTGATCTTTCAAACATACTTTCATCGCTGCAATCACTTTCAACTGAGATGCACCTCTTGATGATGAAGAAGCTCTTGATTTTCCTTCTTTCCAACAAACAAAACTCTTAAACACAAGTGTCTTATTTTTAGTTAATCTATCAACTCTATGTCTTGTGCTACTTTTGCGTACATTGAATCACTCTTTTGTAGCATAAGCTTCATAAAAATTATACGCATGCTCAACGGAACCAAAAACCATGCCAACAGTGGGTATATGCTGATAATTAAGACAATTTCCAGAAGGGGAACTTGGATCAACTGCATTAATTTAAATATAATCGAAAACACATTAATGTTATTAATTGAGGATATATTGTTTACATCATTAATAGATTTTTCACAATAATATTATTACCTGGAAAGGATCCATCAGTTTCTACGCACTCTGAGTACAAAATGTTTGCAGCAGAATCCTAATATAAAAATTGCAGAGACATAAATTCTCAAAAAACAAAATTAATAATAGATAATTATTTGGTGTCTCATTACCTCAATATATGGAAGACGTTCTTCTGTAATATCTTTGGAATAAAGAGCTGCAGAAATTTTTCCTAACAAAAAAAAATAAAGTGAAATTCTGTATACTGTAGTAGGAAATAGTATTCAAGAGCAATAAAAAGTAAAATTAATACTCATAAGTTGCACTGGATATTTAAACTACATATATTATACGAAACTAATATATTGAAAAATACTAAGATATATAGTAAAATAATATTATTTATATTAAAACGAAAATTTAGAATAGAAAGAACAATACCTGGATGGAGAGAACCGATACCAGAATTGTCGTGACCTGTATCTATGGTGCTATTATCCTATTTAAAACATGATAATGTAGATCAAAACGAAATAATTACATCAACAAATAAATATAATGTATGAACCTGGTAGATTTCTTTAAAAAAGTTTGACATAAACTCGGATGCAGAATCATCATCTGATGAAGAGGACTGTTCTTCCATGACGAAGAACGACTGAGAATACCAAAAAAATAAACAAAAAAATGAAATACAACTATCTACACAAAACCACATACCGTAAATTTTGGTAAAATTAGGTAGACTAAATGAGGAATTCTCGAATCTAAAATAGGAAGTAGAATACTTAATGACGCCTTTGCGATTTTGATATATTTGATTCCGTCTTTAATTAATTTGTTTACCAAAAATAGAATATCGGGAGTGGTTTTCACAGTGGTTTCGAATGGCTGAAAACATACCTATCAAAGCCGTCGATACAGATCATACGGTCAAGATTCGTGGCTTTCCTTATAGCAAGGAAAGGTGCACCTTATCTGAAATTTTTCCTATATATATATATATATATATGGGTTAAATGAGGCTATACCCAGGTTGTAGCCAATTGGCTACTCCCACCCATATTTTTCTCTCATTTTTTTATTTCTTTGGAAAATAAAAAATGGTATATTCATCACTATATCCCTCTAACATTCTATTAAAATTTCGTCAGAAACAGAGACTCCTAAGCCCTCCATCCATACGTCATTTTTTTTAACGGTCGCAGGATTTTTTAAATCGACCTTGTTTGGATGGAGGCCGTAGAAGTCTCTGTTTCTGATGAAATTTTAATAGTATGTGAGAGGGATATAATGATGAATTTACAAATTTTTATTTTCCAAAGAAATTAAAAAATGAGGGAAAATAATTGTGGGAGTAGCTAAGTTGGATACAACTAGAGAGCATACTCCCTTTTCCCTATATATATATATATATAGAGAGAGAGAGAGAGAGAGAGAACGGGGAAGCTGCTCCGTGGAGCAGCCAAGCTGGCTGCTGCGTGGGGCAGTTCCTCCCCCCCCCCTTTTTATTTTTTTTTTGAAATTTTTTTATGTTTATTCATATATATATCCCTCCTACATGTCATTCAAATTTCGTGAGAAACGGAGACTCCTATGACCTCCATATAGAACATGTACTTTACATCAAATTTCAGGCCGTTAAATTTTACTTGTTCTAGATGGAGGGCATAGGAGTCTCCGTTTCTCACGAAATTTGAATGACATGTAGGAGGTATATATAGATGAACAAACATAAAAAAATTTCAAAAAAAAATAAAAAATGGGGGGGAAACTGCCCCACGCAGCAGCCAGCTTGGCTGCTCCGCGGAGCAGCTTCCCTTTTCGCACGCACACACACACACACACACACACACACACAGGTAAATGGGGCTACCCCCAGGGAGTAGCCAACTTGGCTACTCCCACCCCTATTTTTCCCTCATTTTTTTATTTTTTTGGAAAATAAAAGTTTGTATATTCATCATTATATCCCTCTCAAATTCTATTAAAATTTCGTTAGAAAAAGAGACTCCTACGGCCTACATCCAAACATGGTCGATTTAAAAAATCCGGCAACCGTTAAAAAAATGACGTCTGCATGTAGGGCTTAGGAGTCTCTGTTTCTGACGAAATTTTAATAGAATGTGAGAGGGATATAATGATGAATATACACATTTTTATTTTCCAAAAAAATAAAAAAAATGATGGGAAAATAGGGGGGAGTGGCCAAGTTGGCTACTCCCTGGGGGCAGCCCCATTACAGAGACTCCTACGGCCTCCATCTCGATGATATCGATTTAAAAAAATCATGTTACCGTTAAAAAATTACTGTCTTGATGGAGGCCGTAGGAGTCTCTGTTTCTGACGAAATTCGAATGGTATATAGGAGGGATATAGGGATGAATATACATGGTGTTATTTTTCAAAAAAATAAAAAAATTTGCCCAAATAAGGCGGGGGCAGCCATGTTGGCTGCCCCTAGGGGGCAGCCACATATGACCCTATATATATATATATATATATATATATATATATATATATATATATATATATATATATATATATATATATGGAAAAAATGGGGCTGCCCCCTGGGGGCAGCCAACATGGTTGCCCCCTCCCCATTTTTCGACGTTTTTTTATTTTTTTTTGAAAAATAAAACCATGTATATTCATCCATATATCCCTCCTATATGTCATTCGAATTTCGTCAGAAACAGAGACTCCTACGGCCTCCATCTCGATGGTATTGATTTAAAAAAATCCTGTTACCGTTAAAAAATTAATGTTCGGATGGAGGCCGTAGGAGTCTCTGTTTCTGACGAAATTCGAATGATATATAGGAGGGATATAGGGATGAATGTACATGGTGTTATTTTTCAAAAAAATAAAAAAATTTGCCCAAATAAGGTGGGGGCAGCCACATATGACCCTATATATATATGGGTAAAATGTGTATGCCCCCTAGGGGGAGCTAACTTAGCTCCCCCACCTCTTTTTTCACAAATTTTTTTTATTTTTTTTGAAATCTAAAACCGTGTAAATTCATTATTAAATCCCTATATTATGTCATTCAATTTCATGCGAAACAGAGACTCTTACGACCTCCATCCAAACGTGGTCGATTTAAAAAATCCTGTTACCGTTAAAAAAATGACTGTCTGGATGGAGGATGTAGGAGTCTCTGTTTCATACGAAATTTTAATGACACAATATAGGGATATAGTGATGAATATTCATGGAAGAAATTTTCAAAAAAAAAATAAAACATGGAGAAAATGGGGCGGGGGTAGCTAAGTTAGCTACCCCCTGGGGGCAGCCCCATTTTACCCATATATATAGAGTAAAATGGGCTGCCCCGAGGGGGTAGCTAACTTAGCTACCCCGCCCCATTTTCTCCATGTTTTTAATTTTTTTTGAAAATTTCTTCCATGAATATTCATCACTATATCCTTATATTGTGTCACTAAAATTTCGTGTGAAACAGAGACTCCTACGGCCTCCATCCAGACATTCATTTTTTTAACGGTAACATGATTTTTAAATCGACCCCATTTGGATGGAGCTCATAGGAGTCTCTATTTCCCATGAAATTTGAATGACATAATATAGGGATTTAATAATGAATTTACACGATTTTAGATTTCAAAAAAATGAAAAAAATTGTGAAAAGGGAGCGGGGGGAGCTAAGTTAGCTCCCCCTAGGGGGCATACACATAGATGAGATTTGGTGAGATGGTGAGATAGGAGATTCTGGACCACTAATTTCAACCTTCTCTCTCCCGATTACTCTCTTCTGGCTGAAAGTAGTGGCCCAGAATCTCTCATCTCACTATCTCACCAAAATCTCATCTAATAGGATCGGCCCTATATATATATATATATATATAACACAATGAATATTATTCGTCGTCAAATCATCTTTTGTACTTATAATTAGTAACATATGTCATATTCATTGTTAAAGGTTCACATGACAGTGATTTCTCCGTTGACTTATTCGTTAAAATTCATATTAAGTATTGATAAATTTAGCAACGATTAAAAGAAAAATAAATGATAATCGTTGTTTTATGCTTCATACGAGGAATATAACAACGAATACTAAGAATTTAAAGAAGTAAGCTATTCATTGTTTTAAATCAATTTTCATGTAGTGTGTGATGTGACATACTAACAATGCATTTTCAGCATTATGTTTATTTTACGACACTAAGCAAATTGCAACATGGATCATGAAATTCTCATTGCTCCATGATGGGAGACTAAATCCTATATGCATTAAATCCAGGTTTAAAAATCATTTAATTCCACAAACAATGGTAAAAGGTTGGTGCTCGTGCAGGCTTTTCACCCATCCAATACGGAACTGTTGGAACTAAAACTAATGTAGGAGACGTTAACAAATCAATACCATCACTCTAAGAAAATTGATCCAAGGCAACGAAAAATTTAACATTTGTTGTCATATCTTTCGTAGTAAATATATAACAAGGATTATTATTCGTTGCTTATTTCTTTAAATTCACAATGAATAATGTTGTTCATTGTTATGTTCCACATAATGAATCATATAACAACAACTATCCGTTGATTTTTTTCTCCTAATCCTTGCTATATTTAGCAACGATAAGTGTGAATTTTAATTAATAAGTCAATGGAAATTGTTATAATATTGATCTTTAACAACGAATATGACATCTATTACTAACTATAAATACAAAAGATGATTTAGTAACAATATCTTTAACATTGAAAGATATGACAATGATATTCAAATTATTCGTTGTCTTAGGTCTACTTCTTGGAAGAAAGAAGTGTACAATTACCCTTTTCTTTGATTTCCTCGCATGGAAAAAGATGATGACAAGGGGGAATCGTTGTGTAGCCGAATAATGCATTCTTAACTCAGGCATATCATTATCCATTGGTCTTGGATTTTTTAATATATATATATATATATATATATATATGACTTATCCAGAGAGTCTTGTGCACATTTGGGTTGTGGTGAGAACCAAACGTGGGCTCGCCACGTGTATGTTTGGTTCTATTTGGAAGGGGACGGTTTTGGTAATAACAATGTGCTTTGCATTATTAACATAATAAGAATTCGTATTAAATCATTTCCTTAAAAATAGGTGGTCGGTTTTAGTAAGATAAAAAAATACACATTTAATTATTGCCGGTATACAGCCTATTTATGGAATGATCATTTCACGTATAAATTAGAAAAGATAAATTAATGATTATAATAATTAATTACGTCAATTACTAATATCCATACAATAATTACCGATTACAAATATGCATATTACTGAACGTATTATGATTGTTACTGAGTTATAGTTATTTATTACTTCTATATATGTACTGAAACAATTGAATAGATAAAATAATTATGTTAATATGAACAATTACATAATATTCATGTCCATATTACTAATTCAATGTGATTAATTACTGAAATTTTAGTTACAGAATGATCAGTTACTGAAATTATACTTAATAATGTTCATATAGCAATTACTAATTACAAATGTCCATATTACTGAACTCATTGTAATTGTTACTGAAGTTATAGTTACTAGTATCCATACATCAATTACTGACTATGTAATTACTAGTGTCCATACAATATTTACTGATTACAATGTCCATATTACTGAACCCATTCTGATTGTTACTGAAGATATTATTTTATTATTACTGATCTCATAATAGCCATTACTTGAGAATTGTATAAATGTTACTGAACATGTGATATAAGATATAGATATATACATTACTGAAAACACAATAAAGATTTACTTGAGAACTGTATTTATATTACTTGAGTGTTGTCTCTAAATTACTAAATTTTGTTCAAAGTAATAATACATATGGAAATTACTGACCATTTGTTATGGTTTTACTAACTTCACAACAAGCACTTACTTGACCAGTGTATTCATATTACTGAAATATGTACCATATAATAAAATGAATGTAAATTACTAACCGTTGTTTGGATATTACCGATCTCACAGCAACTATTTACTTGACTATTGTATATATGTTACTGATTCCAATTTCAGATGTTACGCACAATATATAAGATGTTACTGGTTCCAATTTCAGATGTTACTTATCGTTCTTACTAATAGGTTGATGATCTATAAGTTACTTACATAATTTAACAAGTTACTTGTTATACACATCATCTTAATGATATTAATACAAAATTTACTGATATTAAAACAAAGAATGTCTGATTATATCTAATGATATCATTTTCAAAAAATGGAACAACAGAATCTCCTGTTCTGTAGATGTAAACTTCTAAGCAATCATATTGCTTTCACGATCCAAATATAATTGAAAGTGATCCATCATCGCTCCTCATATGATGTTCTCACGATCCAAATCCAACAAAGAATCATCATTAGTCATTGCTTCTGAGATTTCATGATCCAAATCCAATGACAAATGCAGCATCGCGTTTGAAATTGAAATCGAAAATATAAAAACAAACAATTAAACTGAGATCATAATAAAAACAAGGGATATTTACATCCATAACCCTGAGTAATTCCATAATTACCCCGGAAACCCTCTATAATAGCGAATTACTGAATAATGTTTAACCTTTACATGGCATAACCCTGTGTCAAGTTCCGTCTTGACTGGCAGTTAACTTTGACGGGAAAAGTGACAAGTTGACCATTTTACCCTCTGAAACACATCAAATTTAAAACATGATGCCATTCTTTATATCAAACAAAAGCATGCTCCCCTCCCCCACCAAAGCTGGCCCGTTCTCTCACCTCCGCCCCGCGCCTCCGCCCCCAGCTCGTGAGGTCCAGCACCCCCTCCCCCGTCGGCGAGCTCCATCTGCGCCTCCGCCCCCAGCTCACGAGCTCTAGGCATCCCCCCCACCCCTCGCCCCTGCGCCGTCAGCTCCATCGCCTCTGCATGCGCCACACCCCCTCCCCCGTGCTGCCAGCTCCATCCCCCCCCCCCACCCCCCTTCCTCCGTCGCCTATGCAAACTGCCACCCCCTGGCCAGGTCCATCGCCTCCCCCGCCAGGTCCATTGCTATCAAAAAAGTACAAATTGAATAGATCCGAAACAACTCCATCTGAGGTGATTTCGCAGCCTAAACTTCTTGATTACAGCTAAACAAATGCCAAATGCAATTAACGAATTTAGCTAGAACAGTATCTGACGTATAACAAATTCTGGAGAAGCAACGTCGTCTAATATGTGGGCTAATATGTGTTTCGAAAGTAGGGAACATTCAGGCATAACACGAAAACGAAATTCAGATGAAGCGAATGAACGAAAGCTGAAACTGATCGCATATGATTGCATCGGGATGTGGAAGCAAGTCCTATATTACTGAAGCTTTGCAAAAAACAAAAGGCAAAGATGGATGCCAAAGAGTCAATCGGAGCCGCTACGCTTGCTCGTGGGGAGGAGGCAAAGACGAGCCAAAGACCCCGCTCTCGGATTTTCTTTATTCACGACGTGGTCCGCCATGAACCGCAGCACAGCCTGAAAGGAAAACCAAACATTTAGGATGGTGGTTCGCAGAAAAGAAAAGCTACCACACTGATGAGATTCATCGACGACGATGCTCACCTGTGCACCCTCTTTGGCGATGCTCATCGGTGGGACCTTCAAGGGGTTCCCCTCAGCTCGGAACACGCGAAGCCCAAACAACCTGTGGAAACTATCTGGCAGTATCTTTATCTCGTTTTCTGTTATGTCAAGTTCTTCTAGCATCGCAAGATCTCCGATAGAGTCTGGCAGTGATGTCATGGAGAAATTCCTTGCAATGTTCATCACGACGAGTTTCTCAGCTTGGCACAAACTATCCGGTTCGAGCTCCCCTACCAACGCCCGCGAGCACCCCCTCCTCCCACCTCGCCCCGCTCGCCGCTACCCCAACCCCCTCGCCTGGGAACCCATCTCCCGCGCTGCCACCCTCCTCCAGACAAGCCCCGGGGCGCTGGGAACCCATCCCCCCTCCCCCCCACCCGCCGTGAGCTCCCCCCTCCTCCCGCCGGTCGCCCGCAAGGTCAAGCACCCCTTCCTAGCGCGCCTGCGCCCCAGCTCGAGACCTGGGCACCCGCGCCGCCACCCCCACCCCCTTCCCGCACGCTGCTACCCCAACCCCCTCACCTGGGAACCCATCCCCAGGTCGCCCGAGCCCCTCCACGCCTGGGAACCCATCCCCCTCGCCCGCGCCCAAGCCCCAGGTCGGCCGCGCCCCCCTTCCCCTCCGACGCCGCCTGGGAACCCCTCCCATGTCAGAGCCCCTCGCCTCCTACAATTTCCTGTTCCAGGTCGAGCCCACCTCCTCTCTCGTTCTTTTCCTTTTTTATTTACGATTAATCTCAACCGTTAAATCACATGTTGGTTAGATTAACTCAACCATCTGGTTGAGTTAATCAAGTTAACTAAGGGAGGGTTATGGGAGTAAAACGAAGCAATTATTCGAGGTCTGAAGTGTAATTCATAATTATCAAAGGTTTTTGGGGTAATTACAAGATTACTCAGGGTTATGGGTGTAAATATCCCTAAAAACAAACGATTAGAAAAACTTATACAAAAATACCTTCGAAGAACGAAGCTCCTGCAATTTCGTTGTCGCTGATAGATTCAAGAACAATTTTTTGCAAGAGCGATCGATGGTAGCACTCAAGAATTTGGGAAAAACGTTCAATTGGCAATGCAATACATTATGTTACCAAATCGATAGGATTACTATTTATGGAAATCATTAATTTATAAATTAAACGATGCTAAAAATAAGGGATTGAAAGTTCAGATCCGACAGATGATATGTTGGGCTCATGGAATAGCAAATGCACCCTGTGCGCATTGGATAAATATCATATATATATATATATATATTTATATATATATATATATATCAGGGGCGGACCCACTCTTTGGTGAGGCAAGGCACGTGCCCCCCTCCCTTTTCAAATTCCCATTACATATTAATTAGGATCCATTATAATTATGGTAAATCAAGAGCAATGCTCCCATTGATTGCCAACTTTTCAATCATTCCATGATTTAATAACTCCCATGCCCATTATTCTCCCCTCCTATTAATACTCATGCAATTAACTTTACACCTACAATAAATACCATCCATTAATACCCATGCAAGTTGATCCTCTTAGCCTAATTAATCATTTGTTTTAATCATTCATTCGTTGTCTCTTAAATTATTTTCCACATTCCATACCCAGTCATTTCCGAAAATCATACCCTACCAACAACTAATATCTTTCAAATTCGTTTCAAACTTCTCATATATTCATATGTATATTCAATGTTTCTCGTAGGTATAGATGATGATTTTCAATTGCACTCCATCTATCAAGTTTCTTGTATAATTAAATGATTGTGAATTTGACTTATCTCAATTTTATGTAATTTTCAATTAGATTTTGATTGTAAATTTGGTTATTCCTATCACATATGTTCATAATTATATATTGGATGAAAGAATGATAATTATGCGCAGTCAAAAATGTTATTTGACTCTATTAGTGATGAAAACGACATGAAATGTTCTCAATATATTGTTAATAAGGTATGAATTATTTTTATTGTATTCTTGATCAATTTTATATTTATAGTGAAAAAATATATTGAACTTTGAATTTTTCTTTAAAAGTATTTTGTTAATAAAAAATACCATATAAAATTTAATAAATACAATAAAATGGGTGTCCTACCTGATGTGAAATCCTGGGTCCGCCACTGATATATATTAACTCGTTCCTCAAAAGAAAGGGATTTTTAAAGACCATTCGGAGTTTTTAACCGAGAAAAGGACACCTGCCTCAAGAAAACCTAGAAAAGGATACGTTGCATGACATCATGAGCGTAAAATACTATACAATATTGTTCCTCTCAATCAAGCCAAACAAGAACAAGAAAAACTGGAAAGTAGAGAGAACATATACATTTGTTGGCTAGAGGCACAAAAAAGAAGACATAGTTAACTCCAAGTAAGAATACCCCTCTTGTATTTTCTAGCTAACATGATATCATTGAAGGTTGAGTAGGACTTGATATTAGTTTTATCCGTTGTAGAATTACTATGGAGAGTAATTATTCATTAAACCTTTCTCCAAGGATAACAAAGGGAGCCTGAGCATTTTTAGACATGAGAAGTGAAGGTGCTAGAGAAAGGGCTAGAGGTGTCCATTTAATACATACAAGGCTGTTACTCGTGGAGAGAATAATCATGGTGTGTAGACGTACACCGGCATGTCGAGTAACCACACCGCTCGAACACTTAGCACTCAAGCACACAAGGACACAAGAGCAATTTCATTAAAGTTCTCTTTGTTATTAGCAAGAGACTCTCTCAAGTATGTTGTTTACAAATAAGCTCAACCCCTCTTTATATACATAAATCTAGGAAATCTAGGGTATACGAATGAACACCATTATTACATATAATGAATGCAGTGACTCTTAATCTTTCGTGGAGACCCTTCATCTTTGAGATGACACTATGACACTTTGCATGCATTGGCTCTTCATCTTCTACAACCGACGGCATGTCACCCGCTCCGTCAGCATGTCATGTCATCTGTCATGTCATTAGTGGATCACACGCTCCTGCATAGGATGGTGCAACTCTGCTCTATCGAGTTTCATCGAACACTTGTGGTGTGCCAACGGGGATATGTGATCTTTAAACCCATCGTGTTGTAAACACCATCCTTAGATGTCCATGCACTAAGGCAAAGTCCTCCAGAACTTCATCGTGTGGCCATTGAACCACACATGCATGCGATAAACTAATCTCGTACGGTATTCTTGTGCCTTGGCGCTTGGTCGATCCTAAATCCACGGTTACCCTACAAATCATTTTGGATTGGTACCTGACCCATCTTGACCCTGGATATACGGGTCTCCGATCCTATGATCCATGGATATTGGATACCCATGGGTTGACCCATTTCATTATCCCTCCACCTCGGATGATGCGTATGAGTCAACCTATCTTATTGTCCATCCTACCCGAAAGATGGTTGCCGCGACTAAAGTTGACGATGATTGAGTTCGATTCAAAACAAATGAAATCCATGTAAGACTAGAGATCAATTCGATCGGCGAACCAATGAAATCAGTAAATCTTTTATAATCTCAAGATGGATACTTCTCTCTCGCATCAGAAGAGCGCAAATGATTGAATCGTCAAATCATTGCAATTGATCATAACAACCAAAATGGAATCAATAAATCATTAAAATCAATCCCTAAAAATTTGAAAAGAAATCAACATATCAATCAATCCTATCAGCAAATCATTGAACTCTATAAATTATTAAAATCAACAATTCACTAACATCGTCAAATATTCGCAATAGCAAAACATTGGAATCAATAAATTACTGAAATCATTTCCAAAAAACTCAAATAAAATCGGCAATTCATTGAAATCATCAAATTTTGAAATGTGTAAATTATTGAAATCGATACATTTTTGGAATGTGCAAATAATTGAAATCGACAAATCTTTAAAATCAACACTAAAAATTCAAATGAAATAACAAATCATTGAAATCGACAAAACTTTGAAAAGCAGTAAATTTTTAGAATATTCAAGTAATTGAAATCGACAAATCTTTGGAATATGCAAATAACTGAAATCGACAAATCATTGAAATTAATCCAAAAAATCAAACAAATTGACAAATCATTGAAATCAAGAAAAACTTTGTAACATACAATCAATTGAAATCAATTCTAAAAATTGGAATGAAAATAAAAAAAATAAATATAGCACCTCAAGATGAATCCACACACAATAATACCAAAATTGGGATGAATTGACGACGGATCGAGGTTGATTGACCTCGATTGAATTGTAGCTTCGATGGTGCGGTCGTCAAAATTGAGAGGAAATAATTTCACCTCTATTCCTCGATCTCGACCATAGTCCGATGGGGAACTCCATCATCACCGATGAAGTTTTTGCCGAAATGGTTGATGTAGAACGATTTGAGGTCAAATCATGTAGGAATAGATTCGACGGGTACCCATGGATATCCATGATCCATCCAAACATTCCGGATATCCATTAGATTCGGATACCCATTGGAACGAATGCGGTCAATCTATGATCCAGTAATGATGGATCAAGTGGGACACATTTAAACGGACCGGATACCCGTCCCGTGCACAAACCTAATATCAACAGGTGCTAGGATGATGTAATGATATAGGAAAAGAGGGGAGACATGATGTATTAGGAGGGATTTAGGAAGTAATATCACTTGGAAATAGAAGCAATGTGTATTGTCTCGAGCTTAGGTCCTCGGTCCCTTATCAAGGAAAAACGACCCCTGACAAATTGTTGAGTTTGAGCGCAAATGGATCCATTGACAACCTCCCAAAATGCGTAAGTCTAAGTTGTCAAGTAGTAATTCTCACCGCTTATAACACACTCTAACACTCTGTGAGTTTTAAATGTAGGACTATGTTTAGAGGTATGTGTATTACACAATGACTGAACGTGGGAGGGAGAAGAGGAGGTAGTGGGCGAGGTACTAAGTTGGAGAAAGGGAAAAAGGGGATTCATCAAACACAAAACATTTGATAGCAAAAGCTCATCAAACACAGGGATTATAGCAGTAGTAATCCTTGTGATTAAGGCTATATCACAAGAAAATCTGAAGAGAATATCATGGACTAAACTTATTCTTCGCATAAGGACGTAGGCATGGATTACAAGCGCATGAAAACAAGACTTTACCAGTGAGACAATCAGCAGTTAGTTATACTACTTGACATTGTTTGCTATATATTTAACACTTAAGCATGGGCCATATCAAAATTTAATAACATTATATAAGAGAAATGTAACAATTAAGGAGGGGCCATGGCCCCCCCAAACTATATGCCAGTTCCGCCCGTGGGTAGGGATGAAAACGGTCGGATACAGATATGAATATAGGTTTCATCATATCCTTATCTATTTTAAGATACGAATATAAATGCTGATACAAATATTGACGAATGTAAAAAATGCGTTACCATATCCTTAAAAACGAGTACGAATGTAAGCCGAATACGAATCGGATACGAATAATAACATAAATTTTTAATAGATTAACTAAAATATACATACACAACGCAATAATTACTCACTTTTTCAAACTTTAATATAATCATATCACAACAAACTCACCTCAATCCATCACTAGTTTAATCCTCTATCCAAATACCCAAACACAAAAACGGATTACCCTTTACCAGTTTAACCTGTCCTAACCCGCGTACCAAACGCACCCTTAAGGATCGGTAGTTCGAAAAGAGAATGAAAGATGCTTGCATTGGATTAAGTGCCAAAATAGGATCCAAGAAACGACCATACCTCCCTTGCACTTCTATAATAAGAAACTTGAGAGCAAATCGTATTAGATAATGTGAATATGAGCCAGCTTAAAATGAGCTAGACATGATGATGCCATCTCTGAAATAAAGGATTTGGTCCAATGTCGTTGCCCTTGTCACCAAGGAGCCTAGGAATAGGAGGAAGATATATACCATCGACAATACCAATCAACTCATATGCATTTAGAATGGGAGTCACGGTTGGGTTCAAATGGACCTTCACATTGATGTACAAACTAGATTCTTCAATTAAGCTTGCAGCCAAGGATTTTATACAAATATATAATGTCGACTTCTTTGACACCTTCTCCCCTATAACATGTCTTCAATTGTGCGGATTCTTACTTATGTGGTAGACTCGCTTGATTGGCCCCTCCTCCAGCTTGATATGAAGTGCTCGCTCAATGGTGATCTATAGGAGTCGTCAATATGAAGTAACCTCTTGGATTTGAGGTTCGAGGAGAGTGTTAGAAGGTGTATCTGTTGAAGAAAGATATTTACTGTAACGTCCGGATTTAGGTCTCCGACCTGTTATCAAGGAAAACTGATTCTGACAACTTATTGGGTTCGAGCTCAGATGAATCCGTTGACAGCCACCTAAAATTCTTAAACCTAAGTTATCAAGTAGTAATCCCTGACGCTAATAACCCACTCTTGCACTTTGTAAGTTTTAGATGTGGAACTATCTTTGGGGGGTATGCGTGTTACAACCTCCCCCGCTTATATTCGCAACATCCTCATTGCGACATGACCCATCACTTATTCCCGATGACAGTGGTTGCGCACATCCTGGGTAGCCATTTCCTTGTATCTCTTTGTAGGGATGACTCCATCTCTCGGGTAGTACTTTCCACTATCAAAGGGAATTTGACTCTGATACCATTTGTAATGTCTCAGGCTTATGTCCTCGATCTGTTATCGAGAAATGTCCCAGACAACTTGTTGGGTTTAGAGCCAAATGGATCCGTTGACAACCACCTAAATTGCTTAAGACCAGGTTATCAAGTAATAGTCCTCACCACTTATAACCCATTCTCGCACTTTGTGAATTTTATATATGAGACTATCTTTGAGAGTATGATTATCACATTTACAACCTTGGTTAGTGTTCTCACATAAGTTATAAGATGTTCTTAAGAGATTGAGAATCATCACCTAATATTCCTTATTTGTGTGGATGTAAAGAAAAGTCAACGTAACCCATGTTGGTACATCTAGGTGACATAATCCTCACATGTGATGATTGAGAGGGCGTTTAGGGAAATAAGAAACGACTAACAGAGTAATTTGTGATTAAGGATTTTGGCTCACTACAATACTTCATCGTGGTTGTGGTTGAGTGTCCAGTGGTTGAGTCTCCATTCTAGACGAGGTCTAATTATGTCCCAAAGGAAGTACATTATCAATCTACCACACGAGCCTAGGATGTTGGCATCCAAACCATTGCGTATTCCAATGGACTCCACGGCACACATCTTTAGGTATGGGGTATTGGAGATACAAGTTGCTTCGGCGGTTGGTTGGGAGACTACTATACCTGACCATTAATAGGCCATATATATTGTTTGCAGTTGACATGCTCTATTAGTTCATAGACTCTCCTACTCAGTCTTGCTTTGACGCATGCATAATGATTTTGAGGTACATAAATATATTGGTGTTTACCAAGGGGGTTACTATAAATTTCATAGCCTACTTTGATGTTGATTACGAACGAAATCAAGAAATATACTATTGCCTTTTATCCCTACATTGCATGGAATTTGATTACTTGGAAGATTAAGAAATAATTATCTAATGTTGAGAATGGGTATTGAGTTGCAACAAATCAATATAGATCTGATCAGTATTTAGTATTTACAGACTTGTAAGTTGCTCATACTAAGGTAATAAAGCTCAGTTGGAACAACAATGCGTCCATGAATATAACTAACAACCCAATGCTCCATGAACACACAAAACACACAGAAGTTGACTGTCATTGCACTAGAGAAGATACACCGAGAGTTGCTAATATACACTTCTCATGCGACTTCGATTAATAAGATTCCTAAGATATTCGCCAAATTTTCACCACTTTGATCTGAGAGATATTGTAGCAAATTGAGCACGACTAATATACATAATCCAACTTAAGTGCTTGATAATTGTGATGAGAGGCGGAGATGTGATATTTTCCTCTGCAAACTCATATTACTATAAAGTTCAAAACTGATTAGTACAAATGTTTGAGATGCTAGAGAAAATTGTGAAAACTGCTGCATTTTTTGAACTTTATTCTTTCGTATCAACACAAACACATAATAAACACATAGTAATTCCATATTCTTTTCTGCACTTCGAAATCGTTATATACACATTCTTGCTTCTTGAAAAAGCTTTATTTTGTGCAATTTTTTATTCTTCTAAATAGTTTGATCATTGGATTCTGCATAATAAAAAATTAGGATAATACTGCTGGTTTCTCCTTTTGTGGTAATGGACGATGATAACAAGCGTATGAAATATTGACTTCTCTCAATTCAAATTAAGTGAAGATGATGATGTGCCAATAGCTTCAATGGTTCAATGAGTGGAGGAGCCCACATGATATCAAAAGTGTGATGCACATGATATGGGAGAGACCTTCAACCTCTGCCTTCTAAGGAAAGTTACAGTTTTTATAACGTGTGCATAATATCAAATAAGACTGGTTTTTTTAGTCGTGTGCTAGATCTTGCCAGATCCATTGATTAATCTCGGCCAGATATGTGACTTAGGCTGCCGCATATGCGATCACATGTGCGTAGGTGGCATTACGGTTGGGCATCGGGTCAAGTTGGGTCGGGTTTGAGTTGGCCCGACCCAAGCTCATTCAAGTATATGGGCTAATGGGTCGGGCCTAAGCCTATTTTATTTTTAAATTCTAGGCCCAAGCCCAAATCAGACCCCAACAAAATGAGTCGGGTTCGGATCAAGCCGATCTAATTTAACACCTATATACACCAATGTCATGTGTTCCATTCTTATTGCATTTATCCGATTGTTTCTTATGCATTGTCCATGTTTAATACTTTAAGCACTCCAACTAATTCGTGATTCTTACATTATTTGTATGTTGGAAATATAAATGTGGTAAAAAATATGGCGACTTAAACCACCATTCAATTCACTATTACATATTCTATTGTAGATGCGAGCAATATGACTTCAATACAGATTGGTTACTTACAGTTTGTACATGCTCTAACACTTGAGGAGACAGATTACATTTTTACATATTAATGTAATAATGTCGTCAATCCACGCTAATGGATATGATTATTAATGAGTTTAAGTTTTTCTTCTAAACTCGAAATAAGGATATGAAAGTTAGTATATGGTATTTGGAGCAAATATGAATATACTAAATATAATTATATCCTATAAGTTGGGCAATCAGTCTTGCGGGTTTGGGCTTTCTCAGGCTCGAACCCGATCCGATAATCAATATGGGCTCATTTTGAGGTCCACAATCCATCCACTGAATTTCGGATTCGAGTTCAGATTAGATTATGCGGGTCAGATTTTGAGCCGGATCGGACCGACTCAGCCTACCCGACGGAAGGCTTAATTGGACTATCGGCTATGCAGCGTGCCTATCACTTAATCGGATCTGTTTAGGGATTGGATATCCGAATATCTAGCTAGCATCCGCCCCCTTTCTGCTTACAGTCCCCGCGTCTATTCCTCCTCCCAAACCCTCGATTGTGCTCTTCTCCGGAGCCATCCCCAGGCCACCTCCCCTCCCCGCAGCTGCTGTTACCTTCGCTCCGCCAAGGCCACCTCGCCTTCGCCACCTCTGCTCCTCCCAGAGCACCACACCTTCGCCGCCTCCCCGTGAAGTGACGTCTTCCCAGGAGTCCACAGCCTTCCCTTTACTGCTGGTTCTGCTCTTCTCTTAATTCTACATGTATTCCTTTCGAATCCGCTGTTTGCTTGCTGTTTTGTTTACCCTCGTTTCGATTAGACATATTCCTTTCTTTCTGCAACGCGTCACTCGATTTGCTTGATCGATTAAGTGGATCTCCACCTTTCCTATCCATTTTATTGGAACGGAAGCAGTGGCTGCATGTCTATTGTAGTCTATTGCTTTTGAGTGAACTGCATGTCTATTGTAGTTTTGTGCTAGAATAGACCTGTAACTTTCGGATAAATCATGATAATCTCCTGTATCTGTTCTCCTGAACCGATCTGCTAGATTTGGACTTCAATCCTAGTTCTTTTTTTGTATGCATGGATTAGATGATTACTGGAACAATATTGTTTCAAAGATCGGATATACCTTAAATTTACAAACCAGAATCTGAGAAAATAGAAAATTTCACAAATAATACTCCTTGATATATGAAAGCCAATTAAAAAACGACAAGCCATAAAACACTGATAAAACAAAAATAATTTTTTCATAAATAAAACTTTCAAAGTTTGCTTATATGAACCTTGCTTTGCCGAAATGTAATCTACTTAAACGGCAATAAAATTCACAAGCCATAGAGTTACAAGCTTAATACAAAATTCATGAACTATTGACTAATGTCAAACAAAAATATTTAGGCGGTGTATGATACATCTATACTGATCTTAGTAGTTGATATAACGTCAGAAGCTCTGAACTGACAGTCGTAAGGTGTTGAACCCATTTAATTGGTACGGATTATTAGTTAGGTGTTATATAATATGTTTCACGGTTTATCAAATGGAGGAAATTCTTACTATGATTGATTGAGGAGCAACTTTGAGCTGCAATTGATTGGAATGCACCTGTATTTGAAGGCTTGAGACATTATGTAGAGAATATTGTGGCACATGCACATCATCTCTGTAACAAATGGAGAACACACTTGTAAATAATTTTAACGAAATGAAAGGAGCTTTCTTTCAGGGGGTCACAAACTCAATGTGACCCACCCTGTTTACATTTAAAAAAGACTTTATGGTGTCAATTTTTTTTACAAAATTCAATGATAGGCCCAGACAAATCCTAAGCATATTATATTGGCCTTAGTAATTGAGAAAGAATACATTTAATTTCGGATATTGACTGTAAGTTCGTGAATTTATAATGTTCTCAGTGATTCTATTTTTCAGTGGATAATTGGGTTTTTGATGATGCTATTTTTCAGTGATGATGGATATAGTAGTTTAGTCGAGAGACTTTTCAACTTGAACGTATTGAAGTATCAAACTTTATTGTTGAACTCTAATTTTGAACTATTTTTGAACGTTCTCATTTTAATAATTTTCACCTGAGTCAAGTCATCAATGAACTAATACCATACCTTAACTTGAATGTGCATTTTTCAAACAGATGTGAGCTTGGACATATGCTAATGAATCTATGTCAAACCAAACCAGAACTTTCTCTTTCTTATCGAATTGAACTCGAACATAGGTTCGTTCATTACTATCTGGTTCGGTTGGAAGCCCTAATTGTGTTCTCCAGCCCGAGGGATATTGTTGAAGGCTTGTATCAACTGTATAATCGGATTTTGTCAAAAGATCCATCTTTATGTGTGACATATTGTCTTGTATATAGCCCAACATTAACTAGTGAGACTTGAGATGCAGAGAGAAAGAGTTGTATATGTGAGGGCCTATACGCGGTGCCATGTACAACATGTCAACATGTTTCATGGAGAAGAAAAATAGAAGATCAAAGTACTGAGATCCTCTTGTGGAATAGGATGGTCAGCTTGACTTTTTCAAATGAGACATGTTTGATATGTTAGGGCATTGTTTTCGTGCCCTTATTTACATGCTAGCATAGATAAGCAAAGAAGCAACATATATGGATTTAATGTGGAAACCCCACTATGAAGAGATGATACCATAAAACCCCCTAACTTCTTAAGAGGTTAACGCTCATTTTCTTTTTATTTATTATTCTAGAAAAGATGTGGACGAGTTATACACACACACACACAAGGTTAATTAGATTTCACCACGAAGTAGTTAACCCACTAACACAACTCAACACTCTCCCTCAAGCAAGGCCCTAAATGCCAGTTTCGGTCACCATTTCAGTATTGACCAAAACAGAATTTCGGTGGAATTTCGACCGGAATTTCGGTCATTTCGGTCATTTTTTGTACTAGGATCCCCATATTTTGGTCATTTCGGTCATTTTGAACGAATTTAGATTTTGAATGGATATTGATATTCGACAGAAATTCGACCGAATTTCGCTGAAATTTGAGGCCATGCCCTCAAGTTAGGCATATAGATCAAACTTGCTCCACTTCTATACGTTCTTCTCAAACTTTGTCATAGGTATGTCCTTGGTAAAAATATCTGACACTTGATTGTCTCCCTCTCTCTATACAGGACATAATTATTTCCTTGGAATTCATCCCTTCTCAAATAAACATTGATTAATCTCAACATGCTTTGTCTGCCATGCAAAACTTAATTATTTGCGAAGTTGATGACAACTTTTTTATTTTTGTTTATTTATTTTTTTATAACCACATAGGAAGTTGGAAAGAAATGTTCAAGTCAATCTAATCTGTGCTGACCTGGAGCAAGCACACCATTCTTTTCTTTATCGCTAGGTTGCCACCAAGATAAATACAATAACCTGTAGTGAAATTTTTGTATGATGCAACCTGACAATACACTCTTCAATGTTAATTCCCGCACCTTTAGCAAAAATGAGGTTCTTGTAGATTTTTCTTGAGATTACATATAATATGATCCATATGATCCACCATCAGAAGGTATACATGCATAGATATATGCAAGAACTGACAACATAAGCTATACCAGGTTTAAGTTAGGGTGAAACATATCGTCTTTCGAACATAGTTAATACATCCCCTTGGACTCTTAATTGGAAACAAAAGAATATCCAACTTGTTCTTCTTTTTTAGAAACAAAATATCATCTATAATTCCTTGAAGATTTCCCATCTTCATCACAACCTCTCTAATTCTGTTATGATATGTTTTATGTGATTGTTTCAACAAATAAATAACTTTCTTTAAATCGTAACATTTCTCAATCTTCTAATAGGTAGGGGGCATATGCTTGCATTCCTCTTTCTTTACTTCCCCATCCAGAATGGTGTTCTTTACATCAAGTTAATGCAATATCGACAATGACAGGGAGAACATGAGTTTAGCACCTGCGATCTCTAAGGACTCAATCCTGTGTTTTAGATAAAGAATTTAGCACCTGGTTTTATTTCCCAATCTCTCCATCTAGTCTGTACTTGGTGTTGTAGACCCATCTCGATCCTTCCAAGTGAGCCTTTTGTAATATATCAACCACAGCGGATATATCTTTCTGCATAATTCAGGCATTGACATATCTATACGGAAGTTAATCTTTCGATATTCATGTTTGTGGGCAGTACAACCATTTTCTCCAATGATAGTTCAATTATGACAACTAAAATTTCCAACATCATGCTAACCATCCCCATCATTGTTTCCTAGAAGAAGCATTGACAAGTCACAATAGGATATAAATTTGATTTAGAAGTAAGTTTTGGATCATCCAAGGACTTCACATTTTTTTACAAGGAGGTACTGACGAAAGTCCTGGATCAGGATTGCAAGGACTTGGAGTGAGCAGGAACAAGATTGATTTCTTTATTGTGTATTTGCTTTTCTTTTTTGTTAAATAAAAGATATCAAATAAACAATCATCCTTAGTCTGCTACTTCTCTCTTATCTTCGTTTCCTCACTACTTTGCACATCTCCATCCTTCAGGAATGGAATAAAACATTATAATTTTTGGTACATCTCCGTATAAGTTATGGGATATATCAGACTAGACAAACCTATTAGGCTCATCGTCAAGTTTACCTGAAATCCCTATGACGACACTTGTATAGCAGGAGTTGGTGAAGAGGATGTGACAAATCTGAAGACGCATGAGTGAGTTGATTAAGCCAAGTAATCAACTCATTATTTTTCCTTTTTTAAAATCATCATATTTTGAGCGAGATATATGAATCTTAGTTGGACTCCTCAATAGTGGCATGCCATGCCACAAGACTTTTGCCAATAGCTTACCTTAATATGGTATGTCTTCTTGCAATATGTGTTTTGTCTCGTGAGTTGTGATTCCTTGTCTACTAGTTGCATGTCGTCATCTTCTTGGTCCACGATCATGTGATATTGTCATGGAGGAGGATCATAAATGGTGCCTGAAAGTTGAGGTGGAGGCTTGGAGCTAGAGAGAAGGACAACTGATTTAATCGGCTATTGATCTCCTTCATAGTAGGAGGCATCCTTGGAAATTTAACTTATGGATACATGCAACCTCATATGTAGGATCGAACATTGCAAGAAAGTGACCCATTGCGATCTATGCTCGAATGATATCCAAGAGGGTTATGCGCACATTGAGACATAATGATCGTGCAAACTCTTGAAGACTCCCTTTACAACAGCAACGACAAAGCCTTTTCCCACAATTAGGTATGGTCGGCTACATGGATTATTCGCATCCATTCAGATCTATCTTGGATCAATCTCAAGCTTATATCTAAAAAACTAAGATCCTTTTGTAGAGTCTCTTTCCAACACATCTTGGGACGTCCTCGCCCTCTCTTAGCCGGCTCAACATCCCAACACTCACATTTCATAACTGATGCATCAACTGATCTTCTTTGCAAATGACCAAACCATATTAAGCGGTTTTCTCGTATCTTATCCTTGATCGGAGTTACGCCAACTTTCTTTTTAATTGCATCATTCCGAATCCGATCTTTACACGTGTGTCCACACATCCACCTTAGCATTATCATTCTCTGCACATGTCTATGGTTCACACGCCAACATTCAGATCCATAGAGCATAGTAGGTCTCATGGCTGCTTTGTAAAACTTTCCTTTAAATTTTAAAGGAATTTTCTTATCACAGAGAACAACAGAGGCCTTTCTCCACTTTAGCCAGCCTACATTTATTCAATTTCTCCATCATGTTGCAGAATAGATCCCAGATATCTAAAAGAATCTTTCTTTCGAATGTTATCATCAATCTTCTCCTCGATTCCTCACCATTGCTTCCATCAAAGTTGCACTCCATATATTCCGTCTTAGCCCTACTTGTACGAAATCCTTTAGTCTCCAATGCATGTCTCCAGACCTCAAGCTTCTCATTTACTCCATCTCTAATCTTGTCAATCAACACAATATCATCAACAAATAACATACACCAAGGTAACTCATCCTGAATGTGACTTGTCAACTCGTCCATAATCAAAGTAAAAAGAAATAGACTCAAATGTGAACCTTGATGTAAACCAATGTTGATGTCAAAATAGTCAGTCTTCTCAGACGAGGTCCTTACACAAGATAAAGCTTATCATACATGTCTTGAAGACTCCCTTTATGGTGGAATAATACTATGACAATGGACACCTACTTTTTAATATGTGGGTAATATAGATTTGATGTTGCAAGAATTTCAACATATTTCGAGCCATGAGTACGCTATGCAGGGTACCAGGTTGGATACATACTTTTTGTCATGTGCATCAACATCATCAATTATGTGTGCATCTTTATAGATGCTTACCCTATTCTCCTAAAATCAATATGAAGAATGCTTTGTGTCTACATATCATACTTCATCAGTAGTTCATCCAATTTATTGACTATTAACAAAAAACGAGGTCTCCATTTACCAATAGGTGATTTGTGGTTGACTAGCAGTTCCGTCATATTCGAGACACTCCTATAACAAAGACTCCAATTGAAGAGAAAAACATATTTTCATCACATTAGGATTGTGATAAATAACAAGAAGGCTACCCAAGAGTGCAAGAATATAGGAGTAACATTGGTGTCGCATCCATAGGTTTTGAGGACGTGAGGAAGGGTCTTGGGGGGGGGGGTAATGCAGGAGGGGGAGTCAAGCGACAGGATGGGGGAAGAGAAGCAATTGGTGGGGAGAAAATCGACGATGCCTTCTCTCCCTTATATCTAGGATTTTGGTGGGAGGCATGATGGCTTATTTCAACAATCTAGGATTTGTTGATTTGATACCATGTTGGGAAGATCTAGGAACTTATTTCCTTACTTGGGACTAAACCCTCCTTATTTAGGAGAACTTGTGATGATCGAAGAAGGTCCGTAGACGATTTTGTACTAAACATGAGCAAACACAAATGCAGTCATATCAACAAAGTCTAATTTTATTTGTTTAAATAAAGAAGGAAGCATCACTTTCAACAATTTAAAAGTGAGATGGTCCATACGATTAATGTAACAACCCCAAACATAACCATATTTTAATAAGAATGTTTGGAATATATGTGGGGGAGGTTGTAAAAACCGTAACCATAGTCCTACATATAAACCACACCAAGTTGGGGAGTGAGTTTTTTGTGGTTGGGATCGAGGTTTGAAAGAACGAAAGGCGGAACGAGGCGGTTCCACCAGAATCGAGGCGAGGCGTAGCCTCGAGGCGGTCGAGGCGTAAGCCTCAGTTTTCCCCCAAAAAAATTACTAATCTAACATCTTTTATTGTATAAATATTAAGAAAGCAATACAATAACACATATCTTGAAGTATATAAAGCAAGTAGAGGAATTCAAATGCAATCCATCGTTGTCTTAGACTCGTAAACTTGTAGTGTACCAAATGTTAGAATTAAATGCAAGACAAAATAGAGAGTACAAAACATAATAAGTTCCAACTTCTAGATTTCAAATCCTATTTCTAATTCAAAAAGTAGAATGTCGATTCATGCTCGTCTTCTAGACTCCTAGAGATCTTCTAATCGTTGTCGTGAACTCTAACAACGGCAACAAGACTATCATCATCTGATTCACTACTGCTCATTGGATCATCCAATGAATCACCCATGTAGTTTAGATTTTCTTCATCATCATCTCCATCACTAGCATCATCTCCAGTATGAACCTCGTCCTCATTAATATCAACCACAGCTTTACCTGTATTATACAATACCATTGTTATTTGTTACTTTGTTAGTATATTGTATTTTTATTCTAATGAAATAAGTTTAACATCACATTTACCTTTCTTTCTCTTCTTCCTACAAGAATCATCTTGTTCTTCCTTAGCTTCCGCAACATCCACCTCCAGAGGAGTATTTGCATCAAGCTCATGATATGCATCTTGTTCACATGTTTGAAGCTCTGAAATCCACTCATCACCAGAATCCACATCTTCCAAGCACAGGGGATCCTCCACAGTCTTTTTCTTGACCTCCCTCTGCTTCAACTTCAAGTTGAACATCACATAAACCAAATCATTGAGTTTTGCTTGTGTGAGACGATTTCTCCTCTTCGTATGTACCTACCCAATATACATGGACAAGCTTCAAATATATATAATTAGAGAATAGGTTTATGATTTACTCAAGTCAAAATACTACCTGATTAAATGAACTCCAATTGCGTTCACAACCAGATGCACTACATGTCAAACTCAAAACTTTTTGGCAAACTTGGTCAGCTCAGGAGTATCATCTCCAAATGCCCTCCACCAATCAGCTGATGATGTTCGTAATTCGTAAATTCATAAGATATGGTTAGATTTAATAATGAAAAGCAAAGAATAATATATTGAGACTCTAGAGGAATACATTACCAGGACTCCTCTTCTTGCGTGTATTTATAGCATTAGAATATCCAAACAAACCTTGTGCACTCCTGAAAGAATCTATCTGTAGATCCACTTTTTCCCTCTCCAAGGGATCGCTTATCAACCTCTCCATGCATGCATACAATCCAATCTTTATCTCAGTGTGTGGAAAATGAGGAATCGTATTGATATTGGGGATTGAGAAAGTAGGCTGCAGCATGCAAATGAGTATGAAGTTGGCGATCCCATCTGGCATCCACAATGTCCCAAAATGGCTTGTATTTTTCTTCTTCATTGCTCAATGCAAGTGCAATTTGTTCCTTGGCCCTATCCATGGCTTCATAAATGAATCCCATTGGGGGATATTTTTCTGAATCAACCATTCGTAAGACCATGACCAATGGCTTAGTTGTGTTAATCATAAAGGCAACCCCCGGCCAAAAGGATTTCCGTCTCAAAATTGTGTTGCATGCACTTTGCCCTTGGGGCTTGGTGGAATATGGACTCCTCTTCCATGCATAGGAAGTAAAAAAAGACTCGAGAGCGTCCCTTACAACAATTAATCTCTGCAATGTAAGGAAAGCCGTAGCAAAACGTGTAATAGCAGGACGGACCAAATCTCCCCCAATCTTTGATCTGATCATGGCCAAAATCCAACCATGAGCATAAATGTAGTTGATAACTTTTTTTGCTCTTTTGAAAACAGAGGCATGCAAAGGCATTTTCAAAATATCTTCTAACATCAAATCAATGCAGTGAGCAGCACAAGGGGTCCAATATAAATGTTTTCTTTTCTCCATCAACAATTTTCCAGCTGCCTTGTAGTTTGAGGCATTGTCAGTAATAACTTGCACGACATTGCTCTCACCGACCTCCTCAACTACATCATCGAGCAGGGAAAAAAGTAAATGTGCACTCTTTGTTTTGTCAGATGCATCTATGGACTTCAAGAACCAAGTCCCACTTGGATTGTTCACCAAAAAATTGATAAGTGAACGACCTTTCGTGTCTGTCCAACCATCAGACATGATGCTACAACCCGTTTCCGCCCAAGAAGCTTTTGCCGCTTTCATCAAATTGCCAATGTTATTCACTTCCTCCCTCAGTATCCAAGATCTCAACTCGTGTGCGGTTGGATGCTTCAATCCCCTCCCAAATGCTCCCACAGAATGGAGCATTGTTTGAAATGATGGGCTATTTGCACAATTGAATGCCAATCCATTTTCAAAGAAAAATCTTCCAATATCACGACAAACACGAGTTCTCTCTTCTTTCTTCCATGATGAATTCAATGTTGTCTGAAGTTGCTTCTCATTTATGTTGCTAGTTCCAATCGTGGGACCTCCCGAACCGGATGCACCAACAAATAAGTCCATAGGACCTCTCACTTGCTTCACACTGCTGGATCCTCCTGTCATTGTTTGATGTTCATTGCTCCCATGAGGTGTTTCCATTTCATAAGCGCCCACTTTGCAAAGTTCTTCCATCTCTTCCACTGCTCTCTATTTCTCTCTTCAAGCCTTGCCAGTAAACACTTCATTTCATTTGAGACTTCAACTGGGACTTTTGGACATGCTTTAACATTCTTCCCAGTTTTTGCAAGGTGGTGCTTGAGTCTCGCAATGCCACCTGTAATCCGCTTAGCACAGAAATTGCATTGTACGTAAAGATAACCTTTTCCCTTCTGAGACTCCTTCATTTCGACTGGAACACAATATTTCCAGCCGGGGTCACTTCGACCTCCTTCAGAATCTTTCGTGCCTCTCTTGTTAGCTCTCGGCATTTCTGAAATTTATAGCACATTGCATCATAAATAAAACATGTTAATCACATATTATCTTCATCATGCTTGCTCAAAAAATCATGGAATTAAAGTACACTTGGGTGGAATACTTCTTCTAGCATTATAATCATGGAATTAAAAATCATGCTCAGGTGGATATAACAGAGGTCACGGCTGTCATTTACACTTGTTTCATTTAAAGTCTAATTCCTGCGAATGCGATACAGTACACTCATAGGGTATTGAATCTCAGTATATATCAAGTCGCATCAGATCTGTGAAGACATCGTAAACATATGAGTTGATCTTACAGCAAACAAACTATTTAATCGTATATCTCAAGTGTTTTGTATTCAACACTTCTTCATCATGCTTGCTCAAAAAATCATGGATTTAAACTATTCACATACAGTACACTCATAGGGTATTGAAACTCATAGTGTTTTGTATTCAAACATAGAAATCGTAAATGATAGTTGGTTGATAATATTTTGTTATTTATTTTGCATTCACCCACAGGAGCATTCAGTCTCTGTTCAGCCACACACACACAAACTGATGCAGATATACTGAGAACAAGAAAATAAGTAACAAAAAAAAGAAAAAAAATGAAAATGGCGATGGGCGGTGAACCTGATGGGGTAAAAGGAAGAGACGGTGGCGAAAGGAGGAGCTCGCGAGCTTGGAGAAGAGATCTCTGACGCCTTGCGGGCTTGCGGCAGCTCCAGATGTGGTCGAGTCGCCGGTGTCGGGAGGAGGAGATCGTTAGGGCTTTTCGCGCAGTCGCCAGGGGAGGTCGATATCGAATTTGGGAATCGGGGGCGATTAGAATCGGGGGAGAGGAGGGTTAGTAAAGTGGGTCACGTGCACTGCACGTGACCCACTTAAAACGGGCTCGCCTCAGCCAACGCCTCGTAGCGCCTTGAGGCGGTCACACCTCGCAACGTTTTTCATGAGTGAGGCGACCGCCTCACTGGAAACAGCCAAGGCGCACGCCCCAGGGCGGAAATGGGCTGCCTCGCCTCGAGGCGTACGCCTCGAGCGCCCTGGGGCGCGATTTTTAATTCCATGGTTGGGATTAATACTTGACAACTTAGGCATAAGCATTTTGGGTAGTTGTCGACGAGCCAATCGAGCTGAAACCTAACAAGCTATCAGGGTTAGTTTTCTTCGATAATGGTTCAGGGACCTATACCTAGAACGTTGCAAATAGTATCGAAGCGGTTTCCCTCTAGTGTGGAAAGGATCATCCGAGAGGTGGAACAGAGCCACGATCACCTCTACAATGAAATATGAAGAAAAGGCTACACGGAGCATACAATCGTTACTATTACTGGGAATCTGTGATGTGCCATATGACATCAAGGTTGTTGCAAATATAAGTGGGGTGGTCGTGTTAACTCCAAACATAGTCCCACATCTAAAACTCACGAAGTGTGAAAGTGGGTTATATATGGTTGGGATTACTTCATGACAACTCAGGCTTAAGTATTTGAGCAATTGTCATTGATTTCACTTGGGTCTTAGCCCAACGAGTTGTCAGGTCCAGTTGTTTGGTATTGGTTCGAGGACCTTAGCTTGGGATGGTACTATTAGACAATCTTGTCATCAATAGGGTACTATTCGTGTTGCACATTCTATCCATTCCCGTCGATAATAAGGCAATGACAATCCTCATAGAAAAATTATAATCCCTAGAACGAAGTCCTACAAAATACACTGGCAAGCAAAGAAGATTAAATCATAATTAATTTTTTATATAGGGTTTGAAATTTTGTGAAATTTCGGTTTCGATAGGTCATGGGTTTCGAAACTTTTATATATGTCGATTTCCCGTATTTCGACCGAGATGCATCAGAATATCGATGATATTTCGACATATCGACCCATTTCGATTGAAGTTCATGGTTTCCAATACAAAATTTCCTGAATTTTGACAGATATGGACGCAATTTCACCCATATCTATGTATATCAATGATATTATCTACGTGAGCTTGATTTTACTACTTATTTACCTATTGCCAATATTAAAACACATCATGTTTTATATATTTTGTTTTGGGTCGGGGGCACAACCCCCGCATCCCCGCAAGGGTAGGCCAACGTAGGCAACACTAGACCTCGCAGGCTCGCTAACCGAGCAACGAGACCCCCGTCTGGTAGGGTATTGTGCAACATGGTTGGTACATACGACAAATCTTCAACTTGAGGAGCTTCCTTCCCTTTGGGTTTAAGCAATGGAGATGAAACAACTCTATAGCTTCTATATATCCGATATAGCTTTTTCATTCCATTCGTTTGTCATTTATCTTCGTAAAATAGTTCATCTTTACTATAAGTATGTGATTAATTCTGTAATTCATTAGAGCTATGTTCGCGACAGTTATTTCTATGAACGAAACATTGCCTAATTAATCGTTAACTTTATTTTAGAATCAAATGCTCATCCATTTTTATGAACAAAAGATATCTTCTAAGTGTTGTTAACTTAATTATTTTGATTTCCATTTCCAGTATCTATTAGTCAACTCAACAATATGTCTGATATGACCGATATGGTGCGATATAAGGCATACAGATCAGAGATATGTGTGATATAAGTGTGCATTTGTAAGCTATTGGTGTTTTAAGATCTTGTATTGGATGGTATCAATTTCCAGTATGTATCAGCAAAGAATCAACATTAATATTGATTTGGCCCAAATGACCGATATGACCGATATGTGTGATATAAGAGGCATATATGAACAATATGCGTGATATAAGTGTGTATTTATAAGTTATTTATTGTTGTAATAACCTGAAAAATCTTAATTTGCAAAAAAAGGTCGAAAAATGGCTTTTTGAGTCCATTTTCAACATTTTCACCGAAACAATCGAAATTTTCCGAAATTTCACCGAAAAATCGATTTTGGAGGGGACTGAAACGAAATCAAAATCGCGATTTCGAACCTTGTTTTTTGTCATCTCACTGACAGAAAGAAGGTTTAGAGAAAAATCTACGACATGAAGGGTATTATGAATAAGGAACTTGTTGAGCTGAGGCATGCTTCTTTTCCTAGTCATAACGACGTAGGACCCCGTGGGTTATGAAAAGTTGCTCCTTATCGCAGGCGAGCTTATATTTTTAGGACAGTTTAGGTACTTGTCCTACAGTTAGTCGCACCACTATAGATAATCCATTATCTTTTTCTTCAACACAACCTTAAACTTCAGCGAAATTCTATTGAATTTTCCTAAATTTTCTTTTTCTCTAGGTCAGTGAAATCAAAACACTACCTTAGTTCTTTTTCCAGGTTTCAGTTAAATGCCAACGAAATTTCATTGAAATCTAATATGTTATCGATGAAATGTAAAACATAAGGGAATTCAACCTTTGCTTTCATCGAAATTTGCGTAGATCAATAAGTTTTCACCTAATTCTCCGTTGAGCCGGCTAAGAGAGGGTGAAGAAGGCCCAATAAGTGGTGGATTGAGATTGTTCCAAGGGATCTTAGTTATTTGGATATGGGCTCGAGAATGACCCAAGATATATTTGAATGGAGGTAAAGAATCCATGTAGCGAACCTTACTTAATGTGGGAAAAGGCTTTGTTGTTGTTCTCCATTGATGTGCTGAGTTCTCGGAGAGCTTTATATTGTTTGAAGAAATTTCTTTGGCTAATTTCGAAACTTTAGGTCTAAATCCAAACCAAATCAGTGGGAAACAAGCTTCAAGAGTTAAATTCAAGTTTTATAGTTGAAGAGGTTTATTTTGACATATATGTGTTGTTTAATAGTTATTACAGGTGCCACCTCATTCTTGTTAAAGAAGTGATTATCATGGCTTTTGCTAACATTGTTATCATATATCAACATCTGTTGTGATAATGTTGATAACTGCTTCAAAACTTATATTTACACCTCTATTTAACAAACAAGTTTGTATTTCTATTCAATTTATAGGTTTATGAAATTAAAAGCTTTAATTTTCATAAGAAAATTAGTTTAGAGGCATTTCCGTCTCCTGCGACGATTTCACTGAAATTTCATCTAAATTTTTCGAAATTTCTCTTTGCTGACTTTGCTGAAATGAAATTGTAATCCGAAATCTAAGGCCTTATTCTTCAATTGCTGTAGAAACTACCTCTACAAACGAACACAGCAGAAATGGAGACACACCAATAAAAACTGAGTGATATATGAGTTCATGAACAAAAGTAGGGAGTGTTCAATCAATTTCATTGGTTGATCGGATTACACAACCACCATAAGCCCAAACGTATTAATCAATGGAGATAACTTGATTAATCTCAAGTTGCAGCATAGGGTTGACCACATATATAGTCGAGAATTGATTGATCTACTTCAAGATGAATTGATTAGTAGAAGCCAAATTTCCAAGTGATTAATATGTAGAAAAGCTAACCACAGCTTCCTGCAAGGATCTAACGTGACCCTCCAATGCGAGGGAAAAATCATAGAACCACAAAATTCCCTAGACCTCTCAAGAGGTTAGGATCACTTTTCTTATTTTTTTGTTACTTGAGAAAAGAGGGGACACGTGCTGCCTGCATAAATAGTGTGTTTAATCATCTTCCATTGATCGATTGATCACATGACCACCAGAAGCCCACACTAATTGATATATGGACACAACTTGATCGATCTCAAGTTGCAGAAAATCTCGAGATGGATCGACTAGTAGAAACCAAAATCTCACGTGATTGACATGTAGGAAAACAATTGGGTAGATTTGAAGTATAGTTATTTGTAAATCAGACGTGGCATGGGCCTAAACTCTACTGTGAGAGCCTAAAAGGACAAAAGGAAAGAATCCAGTTTTGGGATTCTGATTCTAACGTCATGATAGCTAGTGTTTAGCACTTCCATAATTAATCCTCGAACCGGTTGCATATAATCTGTTTAAAGATATATTTTTTATCATCTAATGGGTAAAGGAATACTTAGATTTCAATGCGGTATATAACAAACAGTTAGCAAATTGTGTAGGGTTGGTTGGCCCTTGATTTTAGTTTCAGTAATGGAAGTACTTATTTCGAATTCTCAAGAATAAGTAAATGCTCCATAACCGAGAATATGACTAGGGATATATGATTAGCAGGTAACCCCACTGAGCGAATGCAAGAATTTAACTTGGAGGAGAAAATCACAGAGTCACAATTTTTTTTAAAGAAGTTAGGATTACTTTTCCCTTTTTTGTTACTTGAGAAAAAAGGTGCAGATGTGTTCCATGTATAAACGCCAGGTTAAATGGATCCCAACTCACGACCCGGTACTCAACTTGCACAACTCAACAATCACAATGATAAATATGTTTATATCAATATCTAATCATTTGCTTCTCAAAGTGCTACTCACTTCTAAAAGTTGGTCATCTGACACACACTGATGTATATGGTCCTTGATGTAGTCATGTAATTGTACCAAAAAAGCTCTGTTTGATTGGGGAGTCATGGAACCAACATACGAAGGTTAGATGTGGGTTCCGTCTCAGACCAATTCTGAAAATTTCAGTGATGCCCACTACTGAAAACTGATTGTCTTCTGAAAACTATTTATATTTTGTGATGTTCTGTTTTAAATGTGATTTTCTGTATGCCGGATGTTTCGTGTCAATACAATACTTTATTTTTTTATTTTAGTTTCTTTGCAGTGAATGTCCACGAAGATGGCGATAGAAGATATATGATCTTTGCCCTGGCTTTAGCATAGATTTATCATAATATGGGTGACTCGTCTTCTATGACCATTGAATTCCTTCGCGCGAGGCTTTTATCTGAAAGATCTATATCGAGATCCGCAAGGCAGAGAGCTGAACAATTATCGAAGAGGGTACTGATCTTATTATCTTTGTTGGTTATTTTGATTTTTGGGGAATAAAATTTGCAGTAAGAGAAACATTGGCTTTTTGTTTAGGTTTTAGAATTGGAGGAACAACTTAAGATTGTGACAATTCAACGTAAGAAGGCTGAAAAAGCAGCATCTGAAGTTTTAGCCATCTTAGAGGCTCAAGGCTGTAGTGATTTATCATCTGAGGTCATTGATTCCTGCTCCGACCAGGATTCCGAAAATGATAACATAAATGATGATACTGCAAAGGAGGATGATTCATCAGCAACATCAAGAATGTTGACTGAAGTAACACCAATTCCAGGCAAAAGCTTATCTTGGAAAGGAAACACAAAAAATCTGGGGTCTGTTGAAAAGAAAAAAATATTTCAAGCCAGGCAAAGACACAGGAACAGCAACATTTTACATGATGCTGAGTCCTCATCAAAACATCACCTCGGTAAATCCTGCAGGAAATTAAAAAGAAAAGATAAAGGGTTAGCTCTAAATTCTTTTCTGAGTGTTCCCTCTTTTTTCATTCATATTAGCAGGACTTTTTTTCCTAATATAACCGGATTAAGATATATCTTAATTGATGCATTTTTTCATCAGAGAATTTCGAGGTGCACCTTCAAATGGAAATGGTGATGGATCTCTTCAAGATATTAACAGAACAGAAGACATCCAATGTGTGGGTAGAGCTGCTGATTCTTGTTCAGATGCTAATCTTTCTGCAGTTGATGGGGCATCTGTAACTAATCGTGATGATAGAGGAAGTTTTGTTGCATGCTCCCCTAAAGGAGAAAGAAGAGATACTGACATCAATTTTTATGCTAGTGGAAATGATATAGATGAACAGATGGAACTGGCTCTAGAAAAGCAGGCCAAGCTCATAGGACAATATCAGGAAGAGGAAAATGCTCAGAGGCAGTGGGAGGAGAAGTTTAATCAAAATAATTTTCCCCTTTCGGTACGTCCCTTCATGTACTTGTTCCATTATGAATATTAGTTGTCTTACAATAACTAAAAAACTCTTCAATATCTATGAGATCGTGGATTACTGTAGATACATGGAGTAAGTGACCATTACAAGGATCATAACTGGAGTCAAAACATTAGGTGATATTATTGTAAGATCTGAAACTTCATATACAAGATTAGTTACCATCTGAGGTTGCTTCACAAAAGAGTTTCATAAAAAAATTGAGGCTTATCTCATTATTTCTTGGAAGAGTTATTTCACCGAATGGGGTTTAACTAACCTAGGTGATATGCTTTTTATTGGAAATACATTTTGTGAACGTGGGATGCGTATGCGTTTGGACATGTTACCACATAGTGAATGAGCAATATGCGGGAACATATACGGGATATATGTGGTTTTTCGCGATTTTCACGATTTTCTAATTTTAAATTTATAAGATATAACTATAAATATTTATGACTCTTGAATATATATAGGGTAAAATGGGGCTGCCCCTTGGGGGAGCTAACTTAGCTTCCCCGTTCCATTTTCCCATTTTTTTATTTTTTTTTGAAAAATGAATTCGTGAAAAGTCATCGCTATATCCCTATATCATGTCATTCAAGTTTCGTGTGAAACAGAGACTCCTACAACCTCCATCTAGGCAGTCATTTTTAAGGGTTGCAGAATTGTTGACACCGACCCCATCTGGATGGAGTTCATAGGAGTTTCTGTTTCGCACGCTACTTAAATGACATAATATAGGGATATAGTTCAAAATTTGCAAGGGTATTCGCATGAGGAACACATGCGAGTAAATAAGCTAGTTCCGTTGCATCACCGCTGGATGCAATCCAAAATTTGCAATGGTTTTCGCATGATGGATGCATGCGAGTGGAGAAGTTAGTTCAAAATAGGTTGCAAAGGAAGTTGTGGATATGTAGTTGGAATATTAACACTTTGACTGACAAATCGATTGAGATAGTACACCTTAGCGCCTCGAAGCACGTTTTTAAAAACAATGATAAGAACATCCATATCACTTGGAACTTCTTCTATCTGTAAATTATCCTGCATAGGATCCTGTCTAGAAACCTCGTCAGACCCATCATTAGAAACAATATATTTAGAACATACCTTGGTCGTGCTAGATGACGAGCGTTGACCATGAGATGGAGGCCGACAAGTATAGAAGCGTGGTAAGGGTGGAACGACAACAATGTGAGATGCGAGAAGTAGTGAAGACGGTAATGATGGTGAGTGTGGCGGAGAAGTAGGAGGCGACGGTTGAGGCGTGGTAGGAGATGGTGGATGTGGTGGTATAGCTGGTGTGGTGGAGGTGGTGGCATATAAATTTCATCATCTGGATAAGAAGAAGTCAACCTGTCACATGTAGGGGAAAAATACATTACTAACTCAAAATGTAACATCTGCGCTAACTCAATTCTTTCTGTTAAGTGGATCATAGCATCTATACCCCTTTTTCATCCTAGAATACTCAATGAAAACACATTTGACTGCTCAAAAAGAGAGTTTGTCAATACATGGAGACAACTGGTGAACAAATGCCATTGAACCAAAGACACGTGGAGTATGCGAGAAAAACTCCTTATCTGGAGTCATCATAGAGAAAGGAATTTTCTCACATAGAACAGACGAAGGCATACGATTCACAAAATAACGAGCTATAAGAACCGCGTCACTCCAGAATGATGTGGGGAATGACTCTGAGTAAGAAACATACGAGTGATGTCAAGTAAATGACGATGCTTTCTCTCAGCAACGTCATTCTACTGAGAGGTATATGCACCAGAAGTTTGATGAATGATATCACGAGAAACAAAGAATTGCGAGAGTGCACAAGTACAAAATTTTAATGCATTATCAGTTCTTACAATTTTAACGGAAGAAGGAAAAATATTCTGCACTTCATTTATTAATCTTGTAATGATATTCCCAGCCTCAGATTTATTCTTCAACAAAAAAATCTTGATAGACGCGAGAAATCTTCAACTGAAACTAAATAAAACATGTGTCCTCGATGATCTGGACACGACTTGGATCCCAAATGTCAACATGAAACAACTCAAAATGAGTGCTATTGCTCCGACTCTGACTATTGGGGAACACCGAGCAATGATGCTTTCCCAACTAACATGCCTCACATTCAAAAGAGGAACGAGGTGAAATCTCAGCAAGAACTTGATGCAGCCTTTGAAAGGGAAGATAGCTGAAGCGCAAATGCCATATAAAAGGTGAAACAAATACCGTGGAATGGGAGGAAAGGCCAGCACATGGGGTTTGGACAAGACAATAGATACCTCCCTGCTCCCAGCCACAACCAATCACCCTGCCCGTAAGGATGACATGGAAAATATGAGACAATGGGTCAAAAATTGGTCTACAATGCAAGTCCTTAATAAGTTGACTAATGAGCAATAGATTCATATAAAAGTCTGGAGCATGCAATACATTATGTAGTCGCATCGAAGGTGTCAAGTTACACTCCCTCTTTTCAGTGATTGGGGAGTGAGTCCCATTAGCAATGACTATTGTCCTCCCCAGGGATTTAAATTTCGCGAAATTTCGGCAAAATTTCGCCGAAATTTCGGTTTCGACAGTGTGGGTCTTTCAAAACACCTATATATATATCGATTTCCCGGATTTCGACCGAAATGGGTCGAAATATCGGTGATACTTCGACATTTCGACCCATATCGGTCGAGATTCATGTTTTCAGTTCAAAATTTCTCGGATTTCGACCGATACCTATGTAAATCAACGATATTAATCATGTGATCTTAATTTTAATCATTTTACTAACTATTTAGTATTTACCAATTCTCTATATCAAAACACATCATGATTTATATATTTTGTTTCGGGCATGGAAGGTCGTATCCCGATATATCGGCGATATATCGATATCGACATGGGACCGATATCGAAATCGATATATCGATATATCCAATTTCAGGCATTTTCTTCAGAAAGATTCCTATATATAGCGATATATCGCCGATATATCGATATCGACACGATATCGATATCGATATGTCCTTCCATGGTTTCGGGTCGGGGGCACTGCCCCCGCACCCTCGCACGGGGCGGCCAACCTGGCCCACCCCCTAGCCCCCCAGGCTCGCTGACCGGGCAGCGAGACCCCCGTTCTGGTAGGGTATGGTGCAACAGGGGGGATGCATACAATGTTTCTTCAACGTAGGGATCTTCACCTCCCTTGCAACAAAGATGAAACAACTCTATAGATTCTAGAGATCTGCTATAGCCTATTTGCTTCATTCCTTTTGTCATTTATCTTTGTAAAAAATCATCTTTGCTGTAAGTCTATAATTGTTTTAGAAATCATTATTGATTTGTTAGCTATTATTGTTTTAGAACTTGGATTTGATGATATCTATTTCCAATATGTATTAATCAATAATCAGCCTTAACAACTAAATGACCGATATGTCCGATATATGCGATATAAAGCATATGGATGAGAGATATGTGTGATATAAGTGTGCATTTGTTAGCTATTGTTGTTTTAAGAACTTGGATTTAATGAATCCATTTCCAATATGTATCCATCAATAATCAGCCTTAACAACGAAATGATCAATATGACCGATATGTGCGATATAAGGGGCATATATGAGCAATATGTATGATAAAATTATGTATATGTGAGCTATTTATTGTTGTAAATAACTTGAAAGATCTTAATTTGCAAAAAAAATGGTCGAAAAATGACTTTTTGAGCCATTTTCGAAATTTCCACCGAAATCGTCGAAATTTCCCGAAATATTGGCGAAATTTCGGTATTGGAGGTGACCGAAACGAAATCGAAATCGAGATTTCGAACCTTGGTCCTCCCTGAAGGGATCTGTAAGTTGTAAGCTGATCTTTATCTCCACAAAAATGATATGTAGCCTCAGAGCCCATAATCGAGAAACTAGGTCATCATATCTTTGATATGAAGGAGCACCATTAGATGAGTCAGTTTGCTCCACGACACGAGTTGATGCTGGGAAGCATGCTTAGAGTAGCATGTATCCTCTGTATGATCTTGACGATGGCATTAAGTGCAGGGCTGATGAATGTGACCTCCTCTTCCTTGAGGTCTACGTCCATGGAAAAAGAGGAGCCTCCTCTACTCCGAGAGTTTGCCATTGCCGAAGAAGTTTGGCTAGTAGTAGTGGACGAGACAATAATCCTATTAAGTCTGCGTAAGGCTTCCTCCATGGGAGGGTTAGTAGCATTTGCAAGGATCTGGGAGCGAGCAATATCATATTCAGGATCGATGTCTGCTAGGAATACACCGATCATGGTGGCATTCCTATGTGTCTTCTGGTGCTCTGGTATAGCCGTGAGAGGAATGGAACGACGGAGCTTCTTAAACATCCCACGCAAGGATGTATACAATGAATGAATAGGTCGTTCGTTCTGCGTGACAGTAAATTTATTATGATGGAGTTGAAGGATCTCGGTTCATTCCTCGCTTGAGAATAAGTTGCTGCATGGATATTCGACATTGCCTTAGCAGTGGGCTGGTGTAAAACATCATTGGCGATTTCTATCTTCGATGTTCTTGAAAGCCAAATTTTGGCATAAGAATCATCCGCATCCCACTAGGTGTTAACTACAGTTTTCTCCACCGGCTCTTCCTTGGTAAGAATATGCTTCTTATCATTAGACTTCATAAGGCTCATGAACTGTATAGCCCAGAGCTCATAGCTTGTCCCGTCCATCTTGACAATTGGCGCTGGACTTCTGAAGACATCTGTGGCGGGTACATCGACTTTGTTTTCTGACATCTTGTCGGATGAAGATCACTAGGGTTTTGTAGATAACAGATTTAATGTCTACATAAACATATAAGAATCTGGTCCATATGTAGACTTATACGATCAGATCCATCAACACGATCGAGCCTTTGGTACGAGCAAGAGAGGACGTAGAGGCCGACGACGACGGGGACCAAGCACACAAAGGTGATCGTCCCGGTAGCATTGGGAGTGAGAGCCGGCCTGGCGGTAGCAAGAGAGAGGATCGACGAAAGCAAGGTCGGCCTGACAGTAGCCCAACCAAGGTAGAGGGCTCGGTGGCGGCGAAAGAGAGAGAGACGGTGATGACGGTGACGACGCTAAAGGAGAGAGGATCAACGGGTGCGGTAGGTTTAGGATTAGAGTACGCGAGCTCCGATATAGGATCATCACTCTGATACCATATTGGAAAAATAGAAGAAAGTTGTTTATTCCTTGGAACCCTAGTCTCTCTTATATAGAAGAAAGACCTATGGGTAAATTACATAGGAGAACAAAACATATGGAAAAATAAGGAAACAATGCAGAAATAAAAAATATTTCTCCAGTCTATACTGCACAACCTGATGGTGATGACGACAACGCTCCACCTAGAGATGGCAATGACTTGCAATCTGATGGAAAGTATGTTACGGATATACTTGTAATGACATAAAGAAACCAATATAATTAATTAATAGTTGATGTTCGTAGATATTTCTGCTGTGCTTTTTCTCTACTTGGGATACAATATGGAAATTAGTTGCAAACACCCCTCCTCTGCCAGGCCCATCCGGACTGAGCTCTCCATCTACCAAAGGCCTTGAAGTGTGATCGCAGTGCGTCCCCAATCTCCGTGTCTCCCTCAACCTCCAACCCCCAATCGAGTAATCGATACTTAACAATGATTTTGTTAGTTGCATGATTTTATCAACACATATATGCCCAACGCCATCCTTATGGTAAGATGGGCACGATCACATGGCTCATGTTCTTGCACAAAACCCTTCTTGAAAAGCTCCAAGACTTGGCGTTGCATTTCGTAATGATTTTCACGCTCATTTGATAACATGGAATGTGCGGAAGAGTGATACTTGGTACTAAGTCGATATAGTGTTGAATATCCTTTTAGCGATGGTAAGCCTTCAGGCAAGTCCTCAACATGGATAGCAAAGGTTGTACCTCAAAGGGTACATCCACAGGGTTAGGATTGCTAACATCTTTTCCTATGAGAGCATAGACTACGTGTGCATTTCGTGCAAGATGCTAAAAAAGGGTGGGTTCGATGAGCATTACTGCTTTAATGGTTGATTGACCATCGCTAGAGGGATGCAAGAGTGTTGTATGTGGCGAGGACACATCTGGTGTGGGCTAAGAGCACCGTGCTGAGGGAAAAAAGTGTAACTTGAGTTCTGTTTAAAAGGAAGGAATAGGTATTTCGTCTCCCTTTATGGGTTGTGTCTCTATCAGACTGCATGGCCCGTAGAGAATGATAATACACACATTCATCGGAGCAATATGACACTAAACCTCATCCTCGTAAATAGGTCTGCTAGAAAGCTGGATGAGATATTGAAGCAGGATTGGTATTAGGGACCCTCCATTAAACCATGCAACTTTGTACAACTGGTCCAATAGTTGGTTTTCATGACTAACTTTTGTACCATGTCTTTAGAGACAAAATTCTCATGACTTCCGCGATCAACGAATAATGAGCAACGTGGTCCACCAGATGAGCAGGTGGTACAAAAGATGTTGCATCACATCTAGATATTTGTCATCAGCATGAGGAGGCAACATGATTTGCTTGACAGTTTCTATAGGTCTACTCAGATCTCTTAAGGATTGTGCACGCACAATGAGTAGGAATGGACCGGAAGACTTTCCCTTAGCATCCACATAAATACACAATCAAATTCTCATTTGGGTGTGTGTACCTAGCCACCGTTGCAGCATGGTCACCGCCACCGGCATCAAACGAGCCAGGAGGAGGTTCAAGAGATTCCTCCTGATTTAAGTAAGTTCTCGCGACACGTGGATTAAGGCGCTCTATAACTCGGGTAGCAACAGAAGCAAGTATCAGGTCCCACATTAGATGTGGAGCCTAAAATTCCAGGACCCAGTATGTGCGAGGAGCGAAGAGGATTGCCCCATAGTGAGACAAGGAGTGTTAGACGGGAATCCAGAGGTATTCTTAAGGTTCCTATGCAAAGTAGAAGGATCTGAGGCTCTAGAGGGAGCAACAATTGTGGCTATTGAAGTTTTTCAAGTAATAAGGCAAGCTAATTTAGTTTTGCCTCACAAAGCTATGATGTATGTAGTATCAACAATCTCGCTATCACACATGTAGAGCTCATTTTGAATATTCACTTGAAGACCCTGGACGAGTTGATCATGGACGAGTTGACCAGTCACATTCAGGATGAGTTACCTTGGTGTATGTTATTTGCTGATGATATTGTGTTAATTGACGAGACTAGAGATGGAGTAAATGAGAAGCTTGAGGTCTGGAGACATGAGTTGGAGACTAAAGGATTTCGTATAAGTAGGGCTAAGACGGAATATATGGAGTGCACCTTTGATGGAAGCAATGGTGAAGGAATCAAGGTGAAGATTGGTGACGATAACATTCAGAAGAGAGATTCCTTTAGATATCTGGGATCTATTCTGCAACATGATGGGAAAATTGATGGAGATGTTACTAATAGAATAAATGCAGGCTGGCTAAAGTGGAGAGGAATCTCTGCTATTCTCTGTGATAAGAAAATTCCATTAAAGATTAAAGGAAAGTTTTACAAAGCAGCCGTGTGACCTGCTATGCTTTATGGATCTGAATGTTGGCCCGTGAACTATAGACATGTGCAGAGAATGAATGTAGTAGAAATGAAAATGCTAAGGTGGATGTGTGGACACACACGTAAAGATCGGATTCGGAATGATGCCATCAGAAAGAAAGTTGGTGTAGCTCCGATCGAGGATAAGATGCGGGAAAATCGCTTAAGATGGTTTGGATATTTGCAAAGAAGATCAGCTGATGCACCAGTTAGGAGATGCGAGTGTTGGGATATTGAGCCGGCTAAGAGAGGGCGAGGACGGCCCAAGAAGTGTTGGAAAGAGACCATACGAAGGGATCTTAGTTTTGTGGATATAAGCCCGTGATTGGCCCAAGATAGATCTGAATGGAGGCGAAGAATCCATGTAGCCGACCCTACTTAATTGTGGGAAAAGGCTTTGTTGTTGTTGTACTTGAATACCCTGGAGATAACGAGAGACTAATTGGACATCACACTCTCGTAAGTTGTTCCGAACCACTAAGGTTTGGAATTCCTCGGTGCATTCCTTGATCGTACAAGTACCCTTTTGAATATTTTGCAAACGTTTGTAAATTTTATCGGTACTCTTCCAGGAGGATTTTTTCTCCGATCTTTTGTATCTTAAACTATGATAAAATTTTGTCACGACTAGCGTGACGACACTCATCTTATATGTGCTTCTACCATAATAGAGCATAACACTTGAGTTTGAGCGTGAAAAATCAAACCTTCCGCTAAGTAAAATTTTCCAAGTGACGAAGTTAGTAAGATGGTCCATCTAATCAAGGAAAACATCAGGGAATGTCAATGCGAATGCCATGATCTCAACCACTGTCTTGTGTATGGATGGGTTGTCATCTTCATCTCGTTATTCACTTGCAAGTTGGTTTGATTCTATATCAGTGACGAAGTTTCCGACTTGGAAGGCAAAGAGGAATGTGAGCGAATGACATTGTTGTCGAGAGCGACTACTCGAGGATCTACTAGACCCTTGAAGCAGTTTCTACCAATCATAGCCACAATGTTAGCCATTTGACCCTTGGAAACATGAATAGCCTTTTCAATCCTCTCCATGCAGATGCAGTTTGGTTGATCTCTCATGGTTCAACAAAAAACACAATTCAAGTGTTTTTTTTGCAATGCAACAAACTTAGAAGGTCGAAGCAACTTGCACTTGCAAAACAAAGTACCCTTGCAGTAATGAACATAAGTACTCTTTTTCGATGAAAATGTAAAATATACGCTGTTAACCACCATTTTCTTAGCAGAACGGGCGGCGATGCTGCTACTTGTTCGACGAGAGTGTAGACATAGCCACATACTCTCGCAAAGAGTTGACATATCTGGACACTTTCAATGGGTTGAACGGCAAGTTAGAGCAAGGCCCTAAATGTTGGTTTCGGTCACCATTTCGGTATCGACCAAAACAGAATTTTGGTGGAATTTCGGTGGAATTTCGACCGGAATTTCGGTCATTTCGGTCATTTTTTGTATTAGGACCCCCATATTTCGGTCATTTCGGTCGAATTTCGATTTCGATTGGATATCGATATTCGACAGAAATTCGACCGAATTTCACTGAAATTTGAGGCCATGAGTTAGAGACACTTAATATAGACATATAATGGTTCAGCTGGACTGAACACTTAAGCAATAAAATGGTCGGCATAGCTAGATAACAACCTTATCTACTGTTTTGCTCATCGGCTTATAGAGATTGGTAGAAATTTACTTGTTAGTCAACCAGTTCATGACATGATCTTATCTTGCAAACATGATTCAGTTATTATCCTCCCCTTGAGAGGATCCTTTGTACTTCCCTCTGTTCTCCAACAAACACCTTAATAACCTGAGGACCACTGTGGATAGATCGAGAAAATTAGGGGATAGAACTACCCTATATTACAATAGATGAGTTGGATATTAGGGGCTTTGCCTCTGTATGAGTTGTAGTCATTGTGGTTGGATCGAGAATAAAAAATCAAAGATTGAATAGTTGTCTATTCAGGCATAATGGTTCTGGATACTTTTGCACTTTCTAGAGATAAATCATTATACATGCATCCTTAAGATAAACCAGGCTTGCTGGACGAGGAGGGCTTGCATTGACTGAAGCCAAGACAACATTTACAGTACCATTGGAGACGATGACACACTTGAGCACTCGTGGAGATGACGGGCTCAACTTGGCATAGAGACAAGAAACTCGGGAACGACTTGTCCCATATGGCTTGGAACTTGGGTGATGTTGGTGCTCAACTTGGATAAACTTGTGTCGGAGATGGTGAAACTTCGGGCAATGGTGGCACAACTTCAGACGATGGTGGCACAGATAATATAGGACTCAGGTGATGGTGGCTCATGACCATGACTAACTTGTGGCAATGATGGAGAAACTTCAGATGATGTTGGCAAAAAAAAAGAAACCTTCGAAGGAGGATGATGCAACTTCAGGATATGGTGATAGGAGATGACATGGAATCCATAATTGACTATAGTGCACAACCTGATGGAGATAACAACACACGACCAAGAGATGATAATGGCGTACAATCTGACGGTGATGACGATGAAACTTTTGTTATGAGAAGGTTTGGTGATGGGGGCTAGAATTCTAGGAAAGAGAGGCCTAAATCTCCGATCTTGTATTGTCGTTTTGATACCATATGAAATAAACAATGGGTTGGAATGATATAATTTTATTGAAGGAGCAAGGTTTCTTGTGTAGAGGGAAACTCTTAGTCCGTATTTAACTGAAAGGAAAAATGGAAAGAAGTCCTCAACATGACTACTAAATATAAAAAAACACAATAAAAAACAAACGCCATTTTCTACATATGGAGAACGCTAATAATTTACATATATGATAAATAATGAGGAAATGGAAGCAATGAAAAAAAAGGAAAGTACATCTGTCTTCTTTTCATATATATATATATATTCTGACGTGAGGTAGAGCAGTGTGCCTACCACCCAAAAAACGAGGGTTCAAATCCATCGTTGAGGAGGGTCGCGTTAGGTAGTACGACTGATAGCATGCGTAAAAAAACAGTTGGATCTTTCAACATGGATTTGATAAGAATTCATATTTCTTTTGTAGAGTGAAAGTCAAAATCCCTATTCAACCGAAAGAAAAAATAGGAAAAAGTACTCAACAACATGACTATTAATTATGAAGAGCACAAAAAAAGACAAACACCAATGTCTACACATGGAGAACACTAATACTTTCCATATATGATAAATAGTGAGGAGGAAATGGAAGCAATGAAAAAAAAATGTACACCTCACTTCTTTTCATATTTTTTTTGAGGCAAGTGAATTTTTTTGACGCGAGGTAGAGCAGTGTCAATGTGCCTACCACCCAAAAGACGAGGGTTCAAATCCATCCTTGAGGAGGATTGCGTTAGGTAATCGATAGCTAGCGTAAAAAAAGTTGGATCTTTCAACATGGATTTGATAAGAATCCATGTAGCTGGACCTACTTAAATTGGAAGAAGGCTTTGCCATTTTAAAGAAGGGACACACACACACGGATTGGTGCTCACCCCAAGTAAATTAATTACAAAAATAATAGAGGGTTACAAAAGCCAAGACTCACGAATGCTATGTGAATGGTGTACCACATCCTCGGCATAAAATCTCTCATCCTGAAATACCACCCCATTTTCGGCAAGCCGGGTTGCTCACAAGATGACCACCGACCTCAATTGCTCTCTTATTGGTTCGAACTAATCAGCCCCTAGAGATACTTGGAACTGCTCGAAGCTAGAGAGGTCCACTCAAGGGAGTGCAACAGCACCCAAAATCTCGCAAATCCTGAGCATGAGAAGTGCTCCAGTTCCTCCGAGGTTGTTGTACAAATTGGGCAATTGATCTCGATGTCTGGAATGAACTATGATCTTCGTAACTTAGCCGTCAATCACTTATGCCTTTGAAGACACATGAAAATTTTGACACTTCAAGGAAATTTCAGGTCCTAGATCAATTTACAATCACGCCCATGGTTGCTGGGGTCAAAGGTTGCATGGTACATATGACATGATAAGTCCTCATTATGGAAAAATCCCCAACACCCCAAGTCCAATTATCTGGACAATCCGAGGGGCCGCCAACAGAAGAAAGCTCCTTCGAGATAGGGTTTTAACATATACTCTCTATATGTATGTATCTATGTATGTTCTAAAATGCTAAGATTGGGTTCTCCAGATTAACTGTATGTCACCCTAACTTCTTCAGGAAGAGAAAAAGTGAAAGTGTGATTTTGACTACAGTAACTCAGGAACTTAGGGAAGTTCATTACGGGAACTTCCATGGTAATGCAAAAAGAAAAAAACGTAGTTTGGAAAAATATAACATAAGAGAAAGGCTACTTTCTATCAATAGATCTTAACACACTAATTTAGATCCTTTGCAACTTTGTTTTTGGAAATCATCACTACTTTTTCTTCGTGCCAAATGACCATGGAAATTAACTTACTAATGCTCAAATTACAGGAGTGCTATTCGCAAGAAATTCTTCTTGGAGTAGATGACGGTAAAAATGATTTGAAGAAGGATGCAACAAATATCGACTCTATATGCCACGACGAGGAAAATTCCAGCAAACAATATGTGATTGACGCTGCGAAGCAGAGAGGCGAGGTATCCATAAAAACTAGCGGTGACAAAGGGAAATTGGCTTTAACTGGTTTCCACGCTTCACCAATTCCTACTATGACTACCATATGCAGTTCCCATGCTGTTAATATTTGTGCTAATGGTTCCAGATGCTCATGTGTGAAACAAGAGGGCGGTTCACAGGAATTTGAATTACGTGCCCAGATGATGAATTCAGAAAAACTCCAAGACTCAGCAGGTTTTGATACTACAAATGCTAGTATAAACCCACATCTATCTCTAAATAACATATCCACAGATAGACCACAATCTGAAGCGACGGAAAAAGGCTTGATAGGCGTGTTGGATGCACTTCGACGTGCCAAGCTATATTTGAGGCAAGAATTCAACAGGCCTCCTGAGCAAGTGGCTCCATTTTCCTTGTCCACAACAAATTCACAAATGGCTGCTGTTAATAACGGTGGAGATCTAGGCATTCCTATTGTTTCTGCTGCGCTGTTTAGATTACCCACTGATAACTTAGCTATGTCTGCTCTGCCGAAGCCTAACTATCGCAATGCTTCTTTGAGGTTGCCAGGTCCTGTTTACACCAGTACCACTGTCTCTGACATGGCTAACAGAAAGCATTATCAAATGCCTTCCATGGAAAGTGGGTGTAGCAATCCTCCTGGAAGAGGGTTTGATTCTGGTATCAATTTGGGCATTGGGAATCTACCTGCCAATTTCAGCAGGTATCCCCCCGAGCAATTTGGGTCTTCGACTGCAGTGTCCTTTGGTGGCCATCGGAGAACGTTTGTGGGATCTAACACGGGGCACCTGGCATCTGATCAAAACACTGTTTATAGTACTGATAATGAGAAAACATCCATTTTATGGAGTCTTCATCGATAGATGTGCGACTGCCTTAGAGAACTTTGTGCATTTGTTTTAGGTACTGGTATTGGTTGCCGTATGGTACATCTACACGGGGACTGATATTGTACAAGCCAGTGTCTGCATCACCCGTTGTGATTGGATTTCTTGGATTCTGCCTTGGAGTTATCATGCTTCAAAGTTCAGAAGTCTGTATTCATCAGGATGATAATCACACGATGGACAGAAAATGGCTTGGAAACCCTTACACTTGAAAAATGGCGTTTGTAATTAGAGAATAGACACTGATATATAAGGTACTTGCTCTTTTCACTTGTGATTTTTAATATGAAAGATGTATTATCTCAGCAAGGTTTAAGGCTTTTGTTGTTGAGACTGGTGGTGATGATGTGTTGTTCCTCAATATACGCTATTCCTCACAATAAACTCACTCTAAGCGGATTTCCCTACAGTTGTATTTTTTGTCTAAGGTCTCAATTATGACTAAATGTGTGTGTGTGTGTGGGGGGGGGGGGGGAGGGGGGGGGATGCTTATTCAATCTGTATACTCTGTTTAAAGAATAGTTGTCTTTTGGTTATTTGTCCTGTTCATGAAATGCCTTAAATCTTCAACTTGAAAAATTACAAAAAATGTTTTGGAGGGAAAGCTGCATAAAGTAAATATTTGAACCAGTTATATTTGTTAAAAAGAATCCAAAATGGGAATTTAATGTCCTGGCTCTAGTGGCAAGTCTTATTTTGATCAAAGGTTTTTAAAAACTGAGTTTTAGGAGGCTTATATTAATTGGTACTCCGTGGCAAGTCTTGGCCTTGTGCAAGCATAAAAATATGAGTCGGAAATGTGCAGCACATTGCACCTTGTTTCGTGGGGGTTAGATGGAACAAGTCACCCTGATCTGGACCAAGCCATATAAATCCAATCAGTAGTGTTGCTTATCTACATGCGTATGTGTTGTTTATTAGAGTTGTTGATCATCTCATTATGCCTCCTAGATTGAGATCCTTGAATATGATGCTTATGGTGTTTTAAAGAAAGAAAAGGTCACTCCGGTTTGTTTTCCTTAGGTAGCGTTTGGTTCGCGGGTTACCTGCGGGTTAGGGAAGTTTACCCCCCTTAACCCACACCCCCTCTCTCCCCGTGGGCCCCACTTTATTTCTTTTTTAAAAAATTAAATAAATCAATTTTACATCATCAATCCTATCAAAAAATAATATATTATATCATCATATCATATAAAAATTATAAACTACTTCACTTCTACTCCCTTTTCCAAACTTCAATACAATCACATCACAATAACTACTCACTTTTTCAAACTCCAATACAATCATATCACCCCAAATCCACTTCTAACCCACCCCTAGTTTAACCCTCTATCCAAACACTAAAATACAAAAACGGGTTACCCACTACCAGTTTAACCCGCCTTAACCCGCCAACCAAACGCACTCTTAAGGTTGTTATGATCTTGTGTCAGTCTTCAGTCTCAATGGAGTGCCCATCTGCTAACCTGTTGCATATTTTAACGAGTCATCAGTGGTTGTTACATTTGGTTGAGATGGAAATTGGGTTCTCGAAGAGAAGTTTGCCATACAGATTGCTAACATTTCATTGTTCCAAGTTAATCCCTGACAATCCAAATGGATACCTATGAGTTGGATGGCTTGTGGTGATGGTATCTAAGGATAGATCTAATATTCATGTTAATCAATAACCGCATTGATCCTGCAAGACTGGGAATCTTATCTGATTTTGCAGATCTAGATATAAGTTCCCCCATCCGCTTTGAATGTAAATCCATCTTGTCCAGTTGGCATATTGTCTCATATCGATTGAAGAGTGTTCTGTTGTACGAAATGCAACAACTGAGATTTAGGTTTGTGAATTTTCAGCTATAGTTCGTTGAACAACTTCCGCATGATGTTTTCTCTGTTCTTGACATATCTGCCTTCATATGATGTGTCAATGCTGCCTTGATATCTTTCCTCCAACTCGATATAGAATATCTGCACTAAGTTCCATTTCTCAAACTCCTGGTATGGACATGTATGCAGAAGATCCTTGAATTGGTGCTAGGGCTCACTAATGGTTTGTCTGAGTGCATTCGTTCACTGTACAGGGAAGAGTTTTTTTAAGAAATTTATTGTTCATTTTGTCCCATGTACTGATGTGGTTTCCTGGCTTTATCCTTCAGAGAAAAGGGGAATGACTTGGGCATGATATAGTCCTTGTTGATTTTTGGTAATGAAAGGTGTCTCAGATGAGATGACATCTTTGATAGGTACTGTGATTTGCTGTTCTGCGTTGGATCACTTTAACCTCTATTCCAGTCTATTGAGTGGCCTCTTGCTGGATTTGTATTACCAACATTTACCAACGTTAGAGACGTTTTATTTCATGTACTCAGCCGTGCAGATGTTGCTACTAAGAAAGAGGTGCATGCGAATTTCTCAACGGATCTGGAGGAGAGAAGATCCACACTTAATCTTGCTGACATTTTGATATTTGGATGGGTCAGAGGGAAACATGCTTGCGTAGATTTGACACGAGTTTTTCCGCTCATGGGGTTGAAGAGCGGGACCTTCACTACAGTGCATGCTGCTCTTAAGGCCGCCTCATCAAAATTGGTGAAGCACGAGAAAACGTGCATTGAGAATCAACATCCATTCATTCCTTTTGGTTTCTTAGCACTAGAAGCTGATGTGGTTTTGAATAGGGTCCAAAAAGTCATGAGCAATAATGTTATAGTTCCTAGGTTTATAGATGTAGTGTTTAGAAGAATTGGTTTTGCAATTCACAAAGTACTATCAATGCAACTTGTTGCCCGCTTGTCTCCTATCTCGATGTTACGATGTATTTTCTACCGTAATGGCAAGTTAGGATTGATTGGGGTGTTTTACCAGAAGGTGATATCGGGGTAGGGTTTCGATGACCTTGTAACTTTTATACCTAACACATAACAAAATCACCTCGCTTTTCCCCACCCGAGGCTAGATTTACACTTCTGTGTTTTATCTTTGGCAGTTCTGGTGACCACACAAAATTTTTCAGACACTTACTCGTCGTGCTTAAATGTTATGGTAAGCATAGATCGATCGCTGATAATACTACTACTAACTAGATAGATTTTGTTATGGTAAGCCACTAAATCTCTACGAAGGATTTGGATTTATCCTAGGGTACACTTTAATCTAGTGCTTAGTGCAAATAATCTTTTTTATTAATCACGTGAAAAGCAAATTGATTGGGAATGCAAATGTTCTTTTTTGATTCGTGCTGAGATAAAAAAGCTGTTTGATCAGATGAAAAATGTTAATGGATCAAAAGTAACCGTTGGACTTTGAAGCTTGATTGATCAGTTTTGAAATTTTGATTTGAATGTGATTTTTTGCAAGTTGAAATGCATTATGCAGAATGTTATGAGGTTCTTTTTAACCCTAGTCTAATTAAAAAATGCTGGACTCAATAGAAGGAAGGTTTGTGATTTCTTTTGAGCTTAAGTTCCTTTTTTGAGCTTGAGTAGGAGTTCCTTATCCTTGAACTCTTTTGAACTTTGCTTATTCTTCCTTCAAGCTTGAGCTCCATATACCTGAGCTTTTTGGTCTATTAGGTTTCTTGTTTTCAACCTAGCTTCGATCTAAATACGCAGGTTTTGTTATCATTAAAGTATGCATGTTCATGCTTGAATTATGACTTTCCTCTTTTTGATGATGATAAAATAATTTATATGCATGAAAACAATTTTGTAAAGGCTTTTCTCTCCACCTTTTTGACATATTCTCCCTTCTTTTTTGAAAAATCATTTTTAAATTGATCCCTCTTTAAGTTAGAGTTCTCTCTTAATCTTTTCTTTAAGTGTTGCCCTAAAGATAAGAGTCGATGATTCATTACCAATGCATGATATGCATAATTAACTTAATAATATTATTAAGAAGTCACCTAGAGTTCTCCGATGCTGACTTCTCTAACTTTGATACCTTGTCCATTGCGTTGACATCCTTCCTTGATTTTGCATCTGATAATCATTTGGCCTTAAATGGTCAGATCGGGTCGAACCATGTAATCAAACCGGTTCAATTGGATGATGATGTCATCATTATTTAAAATCGGATTAAACTGGACTGGTGAAAAAAAGTGGTTGAACCGGCTAATCAAACCGAAATAAAATAATATATATAATAGACACTTAATATACTTGAAATATATATAGAATACATAGACAGTGTATATATTTCATACTATACATAAAGTATTTTTCTTATACACCATCAAATATCATACATATCTATATATATATAAAATTTGGACTAGATGCTATATAACATGATAATAGTTTAATTACATTTAAAATCCAACATATGCAAAAAGTTGTGTCAGTGTAGTTGGTTAGAAATGTGAAATAGGGAATTAAGGGTCATGGGTTCAACGCCCACTACCAATAAAATTTTTAAATAATTTTAAAAATAAATGTGGTTTAACTTCGGTTGGACCTGGTTAAACCGGATCAAAAAAATAGGCTGAACCAGACGGGTTAATTAAAATTTGAATAGTCGAACCGAACCGGTATAAACTGCGGTCCGGTCCAGTTTCAAAAACACTGCCTTCTAGGTTAGATTCCACTACATTTCAGTACCTAGATCATTTCATTCTCTTTGAACTAAAGGAATTAGAACTAGATGCATGATATTATAATTTTTCCCTTTCCTTTTCCATTAGCATGCACGGTAGTATGTTTCTTTTTCAAATATTCTATTTGTGTCTCTAAACAAGTAATCTTAATTTTAAAACTACTTGTGTCATTTTTTAGCAACTCATTTTTCCTTCTTCAAAACATCAAGTTATTTATAAAAAAAGTTATCATCAAATATTTATTTATTAATCTTTTTAAGAGAATCCACTTAATTTTTATACTTCATAACTTGTCTAAAAAGACCTTGAGAAGTATTGCAAAGTTCATCGTACAGAAGTTGACTTACCTCAGTGTTTGAGTCGCAAGAACCATATCAATCAATCCGACCATCTGTCCCTTGTATGCAGTTTCATCTTTGGTTCTACTACTACTTGAGTCTTCCCAAGTGGTTTACATCGTTCTCTTCTTGAACTTCTTCTTGAATATGAAAATTTTCTTTAGCTAAGGGAATACTTCTTCACGTACTCTACCTTATTGCATTTAAAGCATATTATTTATCTTTTTCCCTTTTTCTTCTTTTTGAAAAATGACTTCAACCTTTTGGGTGACTTATGAATGAAATATCATCATCACGATCGGATCCTCCCGAACATCCTTGTTGATTGCAAGGGCTAGAGTTTTCTACACTCTCCTTCTTTTCTCATGTTTTCCAGTCATTCCTTATTGTCTAATTTTGATTTATGACACATGAGATTAGGACATCTGAGAAATAATAAGATGAAACAAATAATAAAAATAGATTTATTGCCTAACTTAACAGAAATAAGAACATTACTATGTGAATATTGCTTGACTAGAAAGATGACCAAAAAAACCATTTTCCACAAGTCAAAGGTCAAAAGAACTGTTACAATTGATTTAGATATTTGTGCTCTTTTAAGTGCCAATACTTATGGAAGTAAGGAATACTTCAAGATCTTTATCAATGATTATTCGAGGCTCTTTTTTGTATATCTCTTAGAAGAAAAGCCAAAGCTTTTCAATGTTTTAATAGATAAAAGTTTGATGTAAAATTTGAATTAAGTAGATAGATCAAGGTGTTAAGAATTGATAATGATGAAATTAACATGAAAGAGTTCAATGATTTATGCATTCAAGCAGACATTATTCAAAAAAGACAACAATGCCATATGTGCTATATTAGAATGGAGTGACGAAAACGAAAAATCGAACATTAATGAACTTAGTTAGATGTATGCTTTCGCATTCTGGACAACTACAGAACTTGCAATGTGAAGCAGTATTAACCACGAATTATATACAAAATAGAACTCCACCAAATTGCCAAGTCTATATCTTATGAAATATGGAATAGAAGAAAGCGTCGATTAGATCATCTTTGTAGATAGGGATCTAAAGTACATGTCTTGATCCTATATCATCTTAGAGACAAGCTTGACTTTCAGATAATGAAGTGCATATATATTAGAAGTTCATGCACAAAGAAATGTCTAGTTGAGAGTTGTGATGCTACTTTTCTTAAGAATAAAAGCAACCAGAATCAGAGGATTCAGAACCTCTAGTGAGTTGTTTGATAGTGATATCGACTTAGAAGTATACCAAATTAGAAGAGAATTTCTTTCGGATGTGGAAGATGAACCCGTGCACAATGATATCCTTTGGAGGTTGTAAGTAAATCCAGTTAACCCACTGGTATAATTGGCCACAAGAGACCCATAATACAATCTGCTTGGATGAGTGACTATCATTTGTACTCTTGCTAAGTTCCGTGTTTTATGGTTGATGAGGACATCAAGGATTGTACAAATACCGTGTCCTTTGATGAAAAATGGTTTCAACAGAGTCAAAATCGTAGACAACTGCCGTGAAAGATAAACTTGATTCGATAAAGAAAAATGATGTTCGGGAACTATGTGACTTACTGGTATCCAGGAAGTCCATAGGATGTAAATGGGTCTTCAAGAAAAAGTATCGAGCTGATGGTAGAATAGATAAATACAAAGCAAGATTAGTTTCCAAGGGTTATCACATATGAATGGAATTGATTTTTTGGAAACATACTCTCCTATCATTAAATTTGCAATGATAATGATGATTTTGAACTTTGTTGCATATATGGATTTGGAGTTATTTCAAATGGATGTAAAAACTGCATTTCTCAATGGAGAATTAAAGGAAGATGTATACATGGGATAACATGATGGTTTTAAGATAAATGAGAAGGATGATATGGATTAAAAATTGAAAAAGTCTCTGCATGGATTGAAACAATCCTTGTTAAAGTGGTATCTTATGTTACAATTATTCAATTAGATTTTGTGGATAAGAAATTGGACAATTGTGTATATGTCAGGCACAATAGGAAAACGTTCATGGCTTTGTCATTATATGTAGATGACATATTGCTCGTGGAAAATGACATAAAGATGTTAAAAGATATAAAGTACATAATAAGTGCTGAATTTGATATGAGGACGTGGGAGAGGTAACTGAGGTCAACGTCTCTAAGGAGAAAGGGCGTTGACGTGTGCATGGATGACAATTTGAGAAGGGTGTGGCCATGTTCTTGACTTCACTGACTGAGGTCAAAAAGGTCCAGGTTGAGGTGGCTAAGTGGCAAGAGTGGACCAATGGAAGGAGGGTACATGGACACCTTAACTAGAGTCAACGAGCCTCATAACAACTCGAGAAAACTTAAAAAGATGAAAACCAAAGAATTTTTAAATAAAATAGAGAATAAATTCAAATGAAAAGGTGCCCAACAGTAAAGTCATAGATATCAATGAGCTCTACCAATTTCATGAAGGGACCAAAATAAAAGAAGTAATATGCATATAGATAATCTATTTAAGGTACTTTATAAGTAAAACACCATTTTTTCATGTTTTGTATTTTTCTCTTTGATTTCTTCCTTATTATTTTATACATATTACTCTCTAACATAGTACTAATTAATATAATACTAATACAATATTTGCACATTTTTTATTTTTTGGATTTTTAGTATGTGAAGAAAATGTAGAATACAATATAAAAAGATGGTATATATAGATGAATGTATACACTTTTTTTAATCTTTTTTTCAAATATTTTTGAATTTCTTGGATTTTAATTTCTTTAGAGTTAGTTATATTACAAAATAAAATAATAAAAGCAAAATGAAATAAAATGTTTTGTACACGAAATAACATGTTTTTATATGTATAATGGTATTATTACAATACAACCCCCAAATCCTAGTTTTGTATATGAATTTTGCTACTTTTGAAATTGATATTATTTTGTAGATAATTGAATGCATAATCTTCCAAAAAGAGAGCACATGTTCATAGGATATATATATATAAGTGAGATATGTGGCTTTTCGGTTTGAGACACCAAACTAGGGTTTCCGTTTATTTACCATATATTTAGGTTAGCATTTTTGTAGCATTTTTCATCGATTAAGGTCAGCTACATGTATACGATGGAGGTAGTTTCACGTTAATCAGATTTAACATTAATTTATTAAAAATTAATGAAAACAGTGCGATGCTTATATGTACATATATAGGTGAAATACTATTTTATAGGGGGTTTTTGTTTTGATTTGTCGACTTAGTCATGCTATTAGAGTATCAGGGGTTAGGCAAAATATTTGGGTTTGCATCACATCTATTTCTTACTTTTAGTTGGTATGTACAAGTACATACCTCCTAATGTTTTTGGCTTGTATTTTATTTATTTGTTCTTTTGTTTATTATTCAATAATAATAATGGACATGTATATGCTAAAATCATGAGCAAATGGCAGTGCTTTTACGAGGATTGGAGCTTAATTTACGGCTGGTAGATAAGTAAATTCCATATTCATAAAGAGGGTAGTGAACCCAACACCATGATTGTGTTAATTTATCACACAATGGTTAGAGAAGCAGAGAATCAATAAAAAAGATGACAACGATGTAGTGGATAGGTTTTTGAAAAAATGGACACATGAATGAGATACACATAAGAATGAAGGAGAAACAAGGGAAAGCGAAAAAGTAATTGACACGGATTATCAATGGTGAAGAAGATGAAGTGGACTAACATGTGGAGAATGCAGAAAACACCTTTGATAATAGCCTCGATTCATGGTCATTGAAGAGGCTTCTACACAGTGATGGTGCATGCTACATGACTTTTGCGGAGTCCTTGATCGACCTTATGCCACCGCCAAACTCGACTTATCTTCAGATATTCAACTATCATCATCTATTACATGATCGAGCCTCAACGAAGGTGGGGGGTTGATGTTGATAGCAGGCAATCGATACTATTTGCAGGGGAATTGGAGCTCATTTATCCAAAGAGGGGAAGAGAAAGAATCAGATGTTACACTGACAAGTACGTGTCAGGGTTGTCGGCCGGTGCTTGTTATAGAGGCCGAGGTGAAGGGGACATGCTGGTGAAATGATGGGATGGACCAAATGTGGTAACTTGTGGTCAATCGAGAGGGTGATGGTCTTGGGGCTGAAGACATGGCTCATGGCAACATGAGATAATTTAACAAGGAAGAAAATAATGTAAAATAAAAAATATAAAAAGAAATTTATAATGAAAAGTGCTCAACATGAAAGTTGTATCTTTCGATGAGATCTGTAAGTTTTTTGAATGAACAATAGCAAAAGAGGTCGAATTCTACGATTTTGCCTTTTAGTGTACTTTATATGTATATAACACCTAGTTTTAGTAGCTTTGTATTTTTACTTTATTTTCTTGTTAATAAAAAATACATATTATATTTTATTATAATCATACACCATATGGTACTTTCATCCCTTTTTTTTGGATTTTTATAATTGTAGGTTACTGCATAAAAACTAGGGAAATGTGATTATATGTGATTTAACCTATGTTTACATGATTCTATTTTTTGTTTTTTTCTCCTTTCCACATTTTTGTCGTTTTTATATTTTTGGTAGTCAGTTTATAAATCATATTGACAAAAACAATGATAAGAAATTAAAACATTATTTACATTAAATAATGAATGTTTTATTGTTTGTTGTGCAATATACAATAGTGGTCCAAACTCTAATGTGCACAAATGGCCTCGAGTTTCTTTAAAGCAGTCTTGAAATTTAGGTATTTTAATATATGTTACCGAGTAGATGCTTATAGGAGATAAAATGCAAGAGATAAGTGCCTTATATTCTATGCATAGTAAAAATTAGGGTATGGGTTTTTTCATCATATGTACATATTAGCAATTTTGATAGATTTTTATATTTGTACATATTTTTGCTACAAGATGTAATTGATTCCACATCAATTATTCTAAGCATGTGAATATTGTACATGTTATAAATAATTGCTTGTCGACAGTTGTCATGTTACTTTAGAATGTTTCTTCTTTATTTTCATTTTTTATTTGTTGATTCAATCCATATACTAGATTTATATGATTATGGATCATAAATAATATTTAGATCATGCTTACTTTAATTTAGTTGTTAGTATGCACATGTGTTCATATGGTATATTCTTTCCGAATCACCCTTTTTGTTTGGTTTTCTTGTATTGTCTTTTGTGTGTGTTTTTGTGTTAATAGGAGTTACGGTTCTCTGAGAGATATTTGTAAGAACATGGAATTATGTAGTATTTGCATATATTTGTTAATGATTTTAAAACAAGATGAATATATCTTAAGTTGATGAATCTAATTAAATGTGTATATCATGAGACCTTGATGCGGATTTTTGTTCGCATGTGAATAATTTAACTGTTTTAAGTTCCTCCCATGAGTTATATAACCAACATGTCAAAATACACTTCGAGATAACTTATCTCTTTTACTTCTATTTGTATATGCATGTTAACAAAAAGATGGATTAAGAATTTGTTTGATATAATGAATAACACTAGACTTCATTTATTCTTCTGTTTGGATTTCATTGACCTTTCTTCATAAGGTTCATTGACCTCCTTTTGAGAATCTTTGCAATATGGGGTCACTAATCCAAGTATTATTATTGGTGAGGCTAATGTGATTGGTGGTATTTTTGGAGTTTCGAAATGACTTTAGATTTTTGTAGTTTTGGTAAAAAAAATTTGGTGGAAAAATTGATGTGGAAAGAGTCAAGGATGTGCTTTTTCTGTTATTTTATTATTGTACAAGGCTAATTGAAATATGAGTTATTAGTCAAGTATTTAGATATTATTTGGATTTCTATTTTTATGTATAAGTATAATGCTCGCATAAACATACTTGTACTTGAAATATAACATTACATAATAGCTCATCATACTCTATGGGATCTATATGGGATCTAGAGTAAGTTTTGGACATTGTATGGTTTCTGGATGTACCAACTCCGAGCTCTAATCGTATCGTCGACATTCCAACCATGATCAAGGGGATAGATCCTCATCTTAAGTCAAAATCTCTTGCAACTTGATCAAGTTAAGTTTAGTATAAGGAGTTCATAAGCATTCAACGATTGTTGAGTGCTATGATCAACTAAAAGGAATCCATTTCAGAAAGAAACATTGGATTAAATTTTGGATTTCGAAACTTTCGTGATTACTCTTATAAAATTAAAGAGCCTAAATGGTCATATCCAAGGTATCTCTAAGGATAATTAAGGACATTAAGGTTGTAGCCAATATACGGCTTTCCTTTCAACATAATAAGGGAGCTTAAAATTTCAAAAATACTAGTTTCTATACTCAAGAGGGATTGTACAAGGTAGACAAGGAGAAAATATTTTTGATATGCTTTTCTGAAATGCGATAGGAAATGATAAATTGTATTAATAATAATATTTTTAAATAAGAAAATTTCAAAATTTTAAATCTTTTTTTTACAGTTTTACAGAATTTATGTAATTTTTAAAATTTGAAGTATGTGATTTCTAAATTCCTGATTGCCTCAAGGACTTCTAATTGAACCGAACTATAGCAAAACATACCTATGTTCGAGTTCAGTTCGATAAGGAAGTTTGAAAGTTCGAGTTTGAGTACGGTTCAATAAACGTTCGATACGATATGTTCGAGCTTGATTCGATAATAATAATTCATTAACGATTTAACTTAACAAATCTTGCTTATTTGAACAAGTTTGAAACTTGAGTCCAATAATAAGGTTCCATATGCAGTAAAAATAAGAAAATATACAAATTAAAGCTGTAAAAAGCCCAATAAATACCACAATTTCTTTAACCTCGATATTTTATCATGTGCATAAATACGAAGTTATACACATAAATAAACACATACACATATATTGAACTCGAACTTTTATCGAAGGAACATATGTTATGTTCAAGTTTAGTTAAGTTCATGTTCAGTTCGTTTAGAAACAAATAGGTATTTTTCAACTATTATTGAACGAACAATAATCAAATACAAATATATTCAGTTTGATTAGCATCCCTAATTACCTCCCATATTTGAATGATACAATTTCCTCATTGAATGGAGTGTACATAATAGTTCACTATTCAAGAATATAACGTGGATGGTTGTGTGGGTTGGTGCATAAAATGTGCATAAATAAAGTGAAAACTAATTATATATATGATAGTTATATACAAGTGATTTTTGTTGATATATACACATGAAGAAGGACTCAATGGTTCCAGGGATCTAGAGTCTAGACTATGAGAAAGGATCTGGATAGAGTTGAGGTTATGTCTCGAATATCTATTGAGCGATTATCAACATCTCGAAGCACAATGAAAGGCTCGATCAGCTTGGATCAATAAGAAAGATTTTGAGCTTAGTGTCAAACAAGCATACTTTCTGGTTAGACTCGATGGAAATGAGTTCTTTTTTTCTATTTTTGTTCATTATAAATGTTAATATTTTCATACACATGATATCTCAACTCTGTTTGTTTAAGTTAAAAATTGTTGATGTCCTACTTACTACCAATAAAATGTAATAATGAATAGCTCAGATGGATTTGTGTTTGATATTTATATTAAAAAGATAGGGATTACTGCAAATAATCCTATAATGTGACATGTCTAATGGGGCATTTGATAATTTTGTGGTTCGACAAGATGCCGGGTGCTTGCTCATCCAATAATGGTGTGAATGCTCCTCCAATGATGGCATGGATGATGATGACAGGGATGTTGTCTTCGGTAAGGGGCGGGCTAAGGACTTGCAATTTTGAGGGGGCTCAAGTTTAAAAACTCGACCGAGGTTAGGTGAAAACAACGATGAGTTTAGGTGGTTCTCCTACGAGTGGGTGAGGGAACATGAAAGATTATCTGGCCACCACACATGGTCGGAATTGAGGGGGTCACGTAAAGGAAGGTGGAGTAGTGCACAATGGGATGGAGGTGGTCAGAATCGAGGGAGAAGAAGGTGTAACGAAGGTCGTGATATGTTCAATGGAACAAGGACAAAATTTAAGTGAAGAAGAAGAGGAAATATTACTTACTATTATGCCACATCAAGAAGAAATGGACGATGTTTTTCGTGCTCGTGCTCATGGGGGCACAAGATCATGGCTTCGAATGGTCGGTGTCGCTGTAAAGCTCGACAAAGATGAGCTCTGTTGTAGGCGATTTGGAACCACCTGGATCATGCTGACTTGCTTGCTTTGTCTCCCTTGCCCTATCGTAGTCGAGGAGGCATAACTGGAGGGGGCTTATATTATTGACAGATTGAAACTCATGGAAAAGATTTTATATGAAGGCCCATTTAGGGTTTCAATCGAGGGGGATAAGGTCTGGAAGAGAGTCAAGAATAACAATAATGTGTAGAGCAACAAGGTCTCAGATTGTACAACCATTTTGGAGTATAAAGACGCTTGAAGAATTGATGGGAAATCTTATGGCTCATGAAGTCAATCTTGAGAAAAATGAGAAAGAAGACAACAAAGAAAAATCCAAGAAAGAAAATTACTTATCTTTTAAAGCATATTTTTCTAATAGGGAACCAAGTACTGAAGATGAAGTGGGTTTAGCTTTTATTTCTCAACAATTTTGGAAGTGTGCGAAAGAAAGGAGAAATGTCAAAAAAGTTTTTTTGGGAAAAGAAACGCTCAAAAGATCTGTTACAATTGCAAAAAGATATGATATGGCAATACATTATCCATTCAGAAAGAAGAAAACAATGAGACAAAGAAATCAAGAAAAAGAAGATTTTAAAGAAGAAAGCTCTGACAACAACTTGAGATGATTCTAACTTAATTTCAAATAAAGAAGATTCAATCAATTAAATAACTCAACTATATTTGATGGCAAATGCAGTTGACGTAACTGAATCTATCTATGAAAGTTTAGAAGCTTACAATCAAATCTTTTTTGAATGCTTGAAAATAAAAGTGGAGTATAAATTTGTGGTTGTAGAAAACTAGTCTATAACTAACGAGAAAGCAATCCTATAAAGACTTCTTACTATTGCTAATAAGGAAAATGATAAACTATTAGCTGATAAGAAAGATTTGGTTTCTGAAACTAATTGCCTTAAGAATAATATTAATGAATTAGAAAGGAAGTTAGATCTTTGAAGTCAAACACCAATAGATCGATAATTAACTTTGTCAAATTCACTAAGAGAGTAAAAAATATAGAGAAAATGATATTTACCAACATTCTTAAAAAAAGCAATGATGGCACATACTATGAAACTGAAATTAGGGAACCATAATCTAAAGTTAGTCATGTCTTTTTATATATGAAGAAAGCTAAGAATGCACATACATATGTTCATCAATCTAAGGTGGAAAGAGTTTCAAAACAATTCAATCAATGGGTTAAAAAACTATCAAGGATACAAGAAGGTATGCATATCTAAAAGCTTATTAAATCATTGTTTTGCAAGATATCTCACGAAACACGAAGTGGATTATAGACAGTGGATGTTCTTATCATATAACAAGCAACTTCAAGGTCTTTATCCAAATGGAGGTTATGAAAGGATGACATGTTATGCTCGAAAACAACCAAAGATGCCATATTATTGGGAAGGATACTATTGGTGCTGCCAACTCGAGTCTAACTCCTATAGAAAATAGTCTTAAAATGACTAAAACTCAAGTGTGGTCCATGATGTCAAAGAATAAGCTCATCTTTTATGAAACCCTAATTTTACAATATAAAGAACTAGTAAGACTCTTCCTCGCACTCTTCATGATTTGCCTAAAATAGAGTTGCTTTCTCTGCAACACACACTGTATGAGTTGCTCATTAATTTAGACATTGAATGTCTAAAACGATCTAAAGAACATGAAGCCCATGCTTTGATAGAATTTCTTCGGACCACTTAATTACGATGCATAGGCAACCATAAAACTTTGAGGCAGCATCAACTTTACATTTTTCAAGGGTTACTTTAGTGGATAACATGAAGCCCCTATCCTATGTATCAAAGTTCTATCCCTTTCTTTTGAAGAAAAATTCCTCTATACCGTAACTCCCAAGCTTTATTAATCATATTTGATCATGAAAAATATATTATGTTATGCACCATAGGTAAGCCACCTCTTTGGAAGCGGCTTTGCCTTTGGATGTTTTATGTTCATGGTACCGATGAGAGCCACCTCTTGACGGGGTGGTTTTTGTTTGTGAATAAAACTATAGGAATCCACTTCTTGTAAGGGCGACTTTAGCTAAAATCAGAGCTTACATAAATACACAACAAATAATTTTTTTGCGATCGCAAATGGATAATAAAGTTCGGGCTCCCTTTCTTTAGGGATATCATAGATACAACCTCTTGTAATCAAATTTTATGGTGATTCTTGAAATCAAAGTTCAAATTTTATATAAAATGATTATTGAAGCCGAAATTCTTTCATGCTTAAAAAAGTGATAGAATTTTGTTTCCGTGACACAGAGGAAAGTGACAAAACTAATATAAAGAATTTATTTACATTTCACCAATCTCCATGCATTTGTATTTAAATAAGAAAAAATGATGATACAAAATCTTTAATAGAACATGACATAAAAACCGGTTTATTTATACTTATTACGAAAACATAGTAAAAGAGAACAAAATTTAATGATATTAAAAAATTCCACTGTCAATAGCTTTCCCTCCATTTGTTAAAGGAGATGAAGGAAAGTGAGTTTACTTATAAATTATATTTGAACAAACAGAAACAACTTTCCTTTCACGCCCGCAACATTTGAGGGTGTCTATCGAGTTCAACGAGCCGAGTTGGCCTTAACTCAGACTCGAACTCGATAAGAAACCTAAGGCTCGAACTCGGGCTCGATAAGGATCGAGCCCTGAATCACCAACTCGAACTCGAACTCATCGAGTTTGAGTTGACTCACGAGCCTCTTATCGAGTCACGAGTTTTTGAGCTGGCTCATGAGTCTCAAAATGAGCTGGCTCACGAGCCTCTTATTGAGTCATGAATTTCCAAGCTGGCTCGTGAGCCTCAAATTGAGCAGGCTCATGAACCTCTTAATGAGTCATTGTTCCATTTTATACATTAAATTATGCAAATGACATTTCTAATTTTGATTTTTATACTCTTTTCTGTAGCTTTTTGGGCAAGAAAAATGTTAACCTCTATTTTATATCAAACTCAATGTGGAAGTTTTGGTATATATATTTTTAATTTTGTATTAAGAGGGAAAATGAGTTATCGAGTCGAGTTTCCGAGTTGAACAATGCCCAACTCGGATTCGACTCGATAAGCTAACAAGCCATAAAACCCAATTCGGGCTCGGACTCGTTAAGGTTTCGAGTCCGGATCGTGAGCCCTTAACGAGACGAGCCCGAATTGAGCTCATTGAGCTCGAGCTTTCCTGACTGCCAAGATTTGAGGCCCCAAATCCCTCGATTCTCCTTCTATGCCTAATCGGGCCTAGACAAAGATCCAAAACCACTAATCGGATCCAGGTGAGTATCTGTATCCGGCAAGGTCGCCATATCCGCGAGGAACGTTCAAATTTTGGTAAACAACCCAAAACAAACTCTCTAACCGTCGATAATCACTACCTGCAAACTCGGACGGCCAAGATTTCTCGTAGAAATGACCGCCCCTTCGCTCTCCCTCCAGCACCCCCGCCTCAAACTCGATATATAAACACCCTTCTCTCCTCCCCTACACCCACATCCTCTCGGTCGCTCTTCGTCCTGCTCTTGATACGCTCCAGCCCAAAGCTTCGTCGGCGACTCTGATCGGTTCTGCTTCCTCCATCTCTTCTCCGACGCGATCATATTCCAGTTTCCGCGTACTCGTGCCCTCGGATTCGCTGGAGCCTCCGGACTGCTTCCGATCGATGTGATCCGGTGAGGTTCGCGTTCTCCGATCTGGTTCCGAGATTGGAGCGTTCTATAGGGTTTACGGTTGCTTGCTTGTTGTTGGGAAGCTTTGTGGGATGAAGAGTGAATAAGGCGCGGGACGTACCATTCGGATTCCAGCCATGTCCCGGGAGGATCGGTAATTTGTTCTCCGTTGCCTTGTTGTCGATTTTGTTTGATTTCTAGGGGTAGTTACGTGAATCGCACTGTTCTAGTCAACGTGCGGTGATTCTGTGATTCTAAAAAAGGCTCGATTGCTTCTGTGAATAATTAGTCAAGAACTTATCAGTGTTGTAATCTTTCTCTAAATTCGATTATTATGGAAACTCTGTATTATTTGTCATTAAATTTGACATTTGGATCCGCAGAATGAGGGTTGGATTAGGAGTGGCGGGTTTCGTGTTAGCGTTTAAGTACTCTCAGTTATGTATCCATTTTTTGGGAGTAAGTGGAAATATCTGGGTTTCAGAGCATGGGTGGTTGAGTACTCATCAAGTAGTGGGGCATTTCTTTCTGATCCGTGTTGGCCTTGCTGATTACGGTGTTTGAATTATTGGGAGCTTAAATATCCAATTATTTGAGAATAGAATGCCATTATTTATAAAGACAAACTGTGATTTTAGACTCCTTTCAATGAGGTGAAAGTAAAACATCATATGCGATAACCATGTCATGGGAAAATGTATTTTCTGTCATCGAACTCATGTTAAATTTGCACGAAGTACTTTGGTTCCTGTAGTGCGCTTCCTTACCTTAGAATCTCTCTGGAAACCTGTGAAACTGGCACAAGAAATGAGGTTTCATTGTGCAAATAAAAGTTCAAAGAGCAAATGTGAAGTTAACCTAAAGAGTAGAGATAGAATACTTAAACCATGATTGCGCAATGGTGTACACATGGAAGCCCATACAAGTGAAAAGTAGGATACATAACTTCACATTCTAAGATCTTCATTCCTCTCTCGTATGAGAAACTTCCGCTATTCGTGCTACTTCAACCAAGGGTGGTCTACCTCTTATATAAACATTTAGCTCCTATAGAGTAAAAAAGGATTATAACTTGTTCGCTATTATATATGGGGGTGGAATAAAGGACATTCTCGATGACCGGTGGAAGTGAGCTCCACCATTGCCTTTACGAAAGAAGAGAAAGAGTCCATATCGAAAATCAATGAGTATGTGCAAGCGAAGAGGATACAACAATATTACTAGTATAAAGTAGATTTCGGTCGGCGGAGCCGACTTCGGGTTTTTCGGTGTTCTCGTCGGAACACACGGGCATACGAGCTGAGAGGGAGAAGCCAACGAGTGAAAGAGTGGAGCGGTGCGAAGCGGGCGAGCTGGAGGGAGAGAAAGATATCTTTGCTTTCATTTTCAGCAGGGGAAGGCCTTTGGTATTGCAATATCAATTATGTCTTTCCTCTTTTTAGAATACAAGTTGTACTCCTGATTCTCGGATGGTTCTCCGGATCAAATCATACCTCCGGGCAACAGGGATATCGGGCCCGACGATGGTTCTCGGGCCGTAGGGGTGCGACTGCGGCACGTGGGGGTGGCTGGGGCTGCACAGGAGACCGTTGGGACCCCCTACGACAATGCTGGAGGTAATGGGGCCCCCTTGCGACGGTGCTGGGGGTGGTGGGCCCCCCACGATGACGTTAAAGGGGCCGGGGCCCCTTTGTGGCGGCACTGGAAATGCGGGGGAGAGAGTTCTTTGCTGCGGGAGATGGAGGGAGGGCTGAAGACTCCCGACGGCGGCGTGGGTGGGGGGGAGGCTGGACGTGTAGGGTTAGGGTTAGGGTGGGTTACAAGAACCCCGATCTAGGACCGTTGCTTCCATACCATGTTAGGAGAAAAATGAAGCATATCATAGGTGAGACCTTAGGGCCCTCTTATATAGGAGAAAAACCCTGGGTAAATTACAAGAGAGGTACAACGAAAAACATAAATAAGAAAAAGATACCGTGAGATACAATTATCTCAACAATTATCAGTTGCGCCCTTCTGTTATTTTGACTGTCAATAAGTTGAATTTAACCACAGTCTTTTCAAGCCATGGTGAGGTTAAGAGGTACATAACTGTCCAAATGGACCCACCCACCCTCCCTCCTCCTTTGCCCACCTCCTCTGGTACCTCCTTTGGTCTGTCCTTTGCCCCACACATCTAGCCTCCTCCACACGGTGTCGTTGTTCATGGCTTGCCCATGATGTGGTTGGCATGGCTCACGACAATAGCTAGTGATGCCCTCATCGGCTGGATCCTTAGGAGGCCCAACTCCGATTGGAAGCTCCAATGTTCAGGAAGGCGCTATGCGGTATTCAGTCGGAGGGGTCACTGCATAGAGAGTATGCGGTATGCGGGAGAGTATGCGGGGAGTATGCGGTTTTATGCAGTTTGGTATTTTTTATTATTAAAAATATAAATAAATATTTAATATTATGGTAATATCCTCAGTCGTGAGGGTATGCGGGGAGTATGCGGTTTGATGCAGGAGAGTATGCGATTTTATGTGGGGAGTATGCGTTTTTATGCGGGGAGTATGCGGTTTTATGTTATTATGCAGGTGGAGTTATTTGATTTAGACTAAATAAAAAAAGTTCTATCAGAAAAGCGGCCGAGTATGCGGTCACATAGGGGGTATACTCAGCCGAGTATGCAGGTCAACCTGCATACATGGCCGTTTCATCATACTCGGAGCGACTAGGCTATCGAGTACGAGTATGCGGCCGAGTATGCGGCTTTCTCGGTCGTTTTTCTGAACACTGGGAAGCTCTTGAAGGTACGTTGATCTTTCTTGATATGGATGAGAATCCATGTCGGAATGATCTCTGACTGTTGAGATTGTTGCTGAAAGATTCCATCTTCGGAGTTTTGCTATGGATAAGAAAGGATCGTTGGGGATTTGGGACTCCAAATAGGGAAAGGACTGGTGGTGATGCGTTTCACTCTAGCGAAGGACTCGATGCTTATTTCTTTTTCTAATTCAAAGGCACTTGATGTTCCCTTCATCAGTTTCAAGGGTGTCACATTCACCCCAAGCATCTAAAGATAAACAGAGAGACCTGCCTTGCAATCTTCAAATCACATTACATACATACCATTTTCAAATTTGAGACAACCTATGTTGATTGCATGGAAAGACATAGACATTGATTGCACAAGAACTTAAAAAACCCCACTCAAGCAAGTCGTAATGATCTTTCAAATCCAAATTACACGTCATTCTAGACTTGAAAACTAAGTTAGATGAAAAGAGATAGACAATCCATCTCGATGAGACAAGATGAAAAAAATATGTTTGACTTTTCCGAAGTCAACAACCTACAGGGACGTCCGTAAACAATCAATAAAAATAAATGTAGGGGCTTATTGCTGAAATTGGAATGATAGTATGATCGGTGGCACTACATGTAGGGGCTTATACAAATTCTCCTTGTGAAAACCAAATTTACTCTAATGAGAAATTATTTTTGATCGTGGACGCATGGCTTTGATGGGATCCACCTTCAACTCTTTAGAGTCAAATGGAGGTGGCCATGGGTTCGGTGCATCCTTGGCGGGAACTATGAAGACCTTTTGCTGGTGATGAGTTTTTGGATCTATTGAAGGGGGAGCTACAGAGCTTGGAGTCAATGATGCTCCGACTGCTGTTGTTGCTTCAAAGTGTCGCTATGGGAGGATTCAATGGAGCCGAGGAGCTCTTTGGTGGTAGCAAGACAGAAGAGGGGATGTATAGGAGGGGGCAACGACGTAGGAGGGGGCGTCGGAGGATGGTGGCAGAGGAGGAGGAAAGGGCAACTGAAGAGGAATGGGGCAGAGGATGATGATGATGAGGGAACGATGAATGAGGAGTGTGGATAATTCTGATGGACCTAAATGACCCGATTGATTCAATCTAATGACCCTTATGTCCTAAAAGTTAGCGTCTGTTTGGTATGTGGATGGACAATAACTAACCTGAGGGGTACAAGTGATAGAATTGCCAGAAGTAAGTCAGGGACACAACTGACATTCCAAAAAAGGGAAGGGCACAAGTGATATTGCTACATCTAAGAGGGACACAAATGATAAAATTGCGAGTAAAAAAATCCCCAAATCATGCACCTAAGTTCAATAATATTGAAGGATAATAGACGACAAAACTCCTGTTGTGCTAATAAAGCCTTGTCGCATCCGATAATGGCTGCTGGTAGATGTCCAATGGGTTCTTTCTTCCTTAAGGAAGGAGTCTTAGAGAAAAACTATACTAGAATCAGAAGCAAATGAATGTGGGAGGCGATACCAAAATGCAGCCAAAGAGACGCTAAACGAGTTTATAGGGGTGAACTCCAAGCCAAAAAGAGGCTTGTGGTGGAGTAATGTGTGTAGTAGAAACTTAATTATAAGAGCTCGCTTTAAATCTATGTATAATGAAAGAATAGAGGAAATTGTCACAAACTCAAAATAGCGAGGAAGGAAGCGAAAAATGCTATAAGTGAAGCTAAAACAAAAGCATACGAATTTTTGTACAAAAAGCTTGACTCGAATGAGGGCCAAAAAGATATATTCATATTGACCAAAACAAGATAAAGAAAGAGCAAAGATCTTATTCAATTGAGATGCATTAAGGATGATGGACATGTTCTTGTTACTCATATGGATATAGAGACCAGATGGAAGGTATTTTCATAAGCTTTTACTTTGACAAGGGAACAAAGAGATTATTTTGGGAGATCTAGCTAATAGTGAAAGTGACATAAATTATGAAAGCATAGTTGAATACAAAGGAAGTAGAGGAGGTTTTGAAGGTTATAAAACCTGGAAAGGTGTTGGATCTGATGCCATTTCTATAGAAATATAGAGAAATCTAGGTGAATATAGCTTGACTTGGCTTACAAATTTATTCAATGTTATTTAGCAAATCATGAAAATGCTTGATGAATGGAGGAAAAGTGCTATGGTACATCTTTACAAGAATAAATGAGACACTCAAAATTGTTCGAATTATAAAGGTATCAAACTGATGAGTCATACTATGAAAATTTGAGAAAGTGTAATCGAAAGAAGGCTGAGGCAGGTTTCTACATGACATCGATTCGGATTCTTTCTTGGTCACTTAACAATTGCAGCTATCCACTTGTTGAAGTGAATAGTGGAGATTCATATAGCTAAAAGGTAGAATCTGCATATGGTTTTTCTGGAGAAGGTTTATGATCGTTCCATGGGAGATCTTATGGAGGAGAATAGACAAGTACATGTCATGTATATTAATCTTATAAAGATATGTATGATGGGGCTCATTTTATGTAAGGATTCAATCTGGGAACTATTTTGACATCAACAACGATCTATATCAAGGTTTGGCTTTGGGCCCAAGCCTTTTTACTTTGATTATGGACAAGTTGACTGGTCAAATTCATGATGAGATACTTTAGTGTGTGTTGCTTGCCGATGATATTATGTTGGTTAGTGAGACTAGATATGGAGTAAATGAGAAACTTAAGGTTTATAGACATGCTTTAGAAACTAATGAATTTCGTATAAGTATGGCTAAAAGTGAATATATGGAGTACACATTTGATGGAAGCTATTAGTTAATTGATGACTCCCATAGAGGTAATGACTAGAAAATTTGCCATTAGATACATGGATTGATGTAACAATTATAGAAGGACGAGAAGCTTAACCTGATTTACCTTCACCATTCAAGATATTCGAGACATTTGAGTCATTATCCCATTATAGATAAGAAGTCAAGGCTAAATTAGCTATAGTATATCTACTATTAGTAACTCATGCATCAACTGTGTATGGACGGATCGTGTGGAAATTGTATGAGATATATAGTCCTTAGAAGATAATTGAACAATCTGGCTATTATATGTTAGGGAAGGTCTATTAAAGGGAGTAGGTTGAGTATCCGATTAATAGTTGTTTAGTTTGCCATAAGGGGTTGACCAAACTAAACCTAACAATTATAAGAGATGTAGTGAGTCCTACTACTGTGATTACATGGAGGGAAGACCACTACCATGGCCCATGCCCATCGTCATGAATATGACCACGCTTCAAAGTAGACTCCCTAGTTGCTAGAAACCATCATAACTAAACTTTTTGAAGTAGAACATGTAAACCTAATGGTAGAGGTCAGGATAATATTAAGCTGTTGGAGATAGCTAAATATAATATGAACAAACACACTAATGTTAGTTGAGAGAAATTAGTCACATGCTAATTACTCACATCGTATAGAAATATGTAGGCATGTTTCTCTTCTTTCTCTTGAGATCTTTTTGTCGGTTGTCACAATTCGGATTCATGCCAGGTCGTTTAACTATTGAAGCCATCCACTTGCTGGGGAGACCAATGGACATTTATAGAGATAAAATGAAGAACCTCCATTTTTATTGATTTTTAGAAGGTTTATGTTCTATCCCACGGGAAATATTGTGGAGAGTTGGAGAAGAGACAAGCACATGTCATGTACATTAACCTCATAAGGGATATGTATAATTTGGCTTCATCTTGTGTAAGGATCCAGTTTGGGAAGACTGCCTATTTTGACATCAACATTGGTCTACATCAAGGTTCAGTTTGAGTCCATTCCTTTTTACTTTGATTATGGATGAGTTGACTAGTTACATTCATGATGAGATACCGTGGCGTATGTTATTCGCTGATAATATTGTGTTGATTGATGAAACTAGAGATGGAGTAAGTGAGAAACTTGAGGTCAGGAGATATGCATTAGAGACTAAAGGATTTCGTATAAGTAGGGATAAGACTGAATATATGCAGTGCACTTTTTATGGAAGCAATGGTAAAGGAATCAAGGTGAAGATTGGTGGCGATAACATTCAGAAGAAAGATTCTTTTATATACTTGGGCTTTATTTTGCAACATGATGGGGAAATTGATAGAGATGTTACTCATAGAATAAATGCATGTTTGCTCAAGTGGAGAGGGGCTTCTACTGTTCTATGTGATAAGAAAATTTCTTTGAAATCAAAGGAAAGTTTTACAAAGCAGCCGCGAGACCTGCTATGATATATGGATATGAATGTTGGCTTGCGAACCACAGACATGTGCAGAGAATGGTAGTAGCTGAAATGAAAATGCTAAGGTAGATGTGTGTACATATACATAAAGATTTGATTCAGAACGATACAAATCAAAAGGAAAGTTGGTATAGCTCCAATCAAAGATAAGATGGGAGAAAACCGCTTAAGGTGGTTTGGCCATTTGCAAAGGTGGCCAGCTGATGCACTAGATAGGAGATGTGGGTTTTGGGATGTTGAGCTGACTAAGAGAGTGCGAGGAAGGTCTAAGAAGTGTTGGAATGAGACTATTTTAAGGGATCTTAATTTTTTGGATATAAACCTGAGAATGACCCGAGATAGATCTGAATGGAGGCAAAGAATCCATGTAGTCTATTGCACTTAATGTTGGAAAAGGCTTTATTGTTGTTGTCACAACATGGTGGTAGGAAGATAGCAAGCTCCTCACGCGGTCCAATCTTTATTGTATAGTACTGAGTAAGTATGATATCCTTTAAAAGATTAAATTCACAATTAAATTTCAGACAATCTAGATTTGGTAGTCTGTTGAGAATAAATCTAGTTAACATTCTCCTACAGATTTTAGGGTATCCTTTTATAGGAAACTCACAACATAGTAACATTGTTGGTAAGGCTAATTTATGGTTTGATAATTATCATGCTCCTTTTTGTCAATTCTTTTTTTTAATACTTGAGCTAAGGAAAACTTTAAAGATCGAAGAACAATTGAAGAAGCAACAACATGTGATTTTCCTTTTGAGAGACAATTGAAGTTGTCTCCGTGCTCATAAAATGAAATCAATATTAAGAGATACTCATGTGCCATGGACCAGTTTGTAGATCTTAAGACGAGGGACTATGTCCATGAGAAGGAAAGTGGTGCTTACACGGTTATGAAGATCGTGAGTTGCTTAGAAGAGAAATTATTTGTAATCGTGGAAAGTAGGACCTCTTTGATTAAGTGTTGAAAGTGGGTAGGATGGCGAGGGAGACAATTATCGCAATCAAGCTAAAATCATGCAACGACGACCAATTGTGCCGACGTTTGTTGCTAGTTCAACATATGGCACTAGCTAGCAATACTATAGATTGACATTTATGGTTTAGATTGTCTTCAACTACAAATCGACACAAGTGGTGGGATGGTTTGCCTACGTAACGTTTGTTGCTAGTTCAACATATGGCACTAGCTAGCAATACTATAGATTGACATTTATGGTTTAGATTGTCTTCAACTACAAATCGACACAAGTGGTGGGATGGTTTGCCTACGTAAGATCCACGGTTGGTGTTCGTGTGGAGAAACCTATTTGAATAGCTCATAGAGATTCATATATAAGGAGAGCATAACATTGTTCTCCTTTTTTGTGGAATAATGATTCCCACGAATTTAGATTTTGGCGAATAGTTGGTGGGACACTACAATGCCGATGTAGGATTTCCCCTGAATAATATGTAAACAAGAATAGATTATTTTGAATGAATTGTATATTTTTTATATGAGAAGACAAGCAAGTGATTTATTTTGAAAAATGAATTATGCCCACTTAAATAGTCTGGTGGTAGTGTAGTTTGCCTACCACCCCAAAGACCAAGGTTCAGATCCCCCATTGTGGGGGTTGCATCAGGTAGCGACAACCATGTAAAAAATAGTTGAATTTTTCAACATGGATTTGAGTAAGAATCCATGTAGTTGACCATATTTATAGTGGGAGAATGCTTCATCATTTTTTTAGAAGAAGAGCCAAGTGATTTATTGGAAGAATTCAATATCCAAAGGATGGTCATCTGATGCAAATTGCATTTCAAATTTCATGAATCTAAAGCGAAAATCTTACAAACAACCTTTTATTAAATCTCAAAGGCGCAAGTGCACTAACAATGCATACAATGCCTTTAGGTTATATACAACATTCTCCGTGTATTATCTCATGTTTGGAGCTCATCACATTTCTTTTGGTCTAAATAAATCAAAGGGGGACCTTTAGCGGTCGGATTGTGTCTTGTTGCCTCTTGAAAGCCTAATCCCTTACACCCACCACTTCGGATTTGAAGTTCGCTAAAAATTTTTTCATTTTCCTTATATTTGATTACGAAACTCCCACATTCTCTTAAATTTGGGTTCATATTGTGACACGTGAAAAAACTTTTGCTCCACATCTTCCCTACTACCACTTAATGCACGTATTGCCAAAACCCATCGCTCACTTGCTCCTAAGCAACAAGGTAACCAATTACATTACCTCTCCAACCATGCGTGCAACTTTCCTTTAAGGGGTGTCTTGGTTTTCGACGACAATATGTTATTCAAGGTAAAATTCAGATCAAGTATCCTTTGTGCATCATCCATACCTCATATACTACAAATGGCAATATCCTACCTGGTCTGTTGAGATATTTACTATCTTTCTTATTGTTATCTTATTATCTATCTTTTTTATCTTCTTCTTGTAATTTACCCAATAGGTTCCTCTCTTATATAAGAGAATCCAAGGGCCTCTCATTAATGCAACTCATTATTTTCCCTCAACATGGTATCGAAGCGACGGTCCTAGACTGGAGTTCCCCACCTAACCCTACCCATCCCAACCCTACCTTCACGCATGCCAAGCTGTTCCCGCAAGACCTAGGGTGCTACCCAGCCCTCGGTAAAGCTTAGCCCCCAGCCCCAGGCGCTGCCCAAGCCTCGACAGAGCCTAGCCCCTTGTCCTAGTCGCCATCCAACCCTCGACGGAGCTAAGCCCCAGGCACTAGGCGTCGCCCAGCCCCCAGCATCGCCCAACACTAGGCCCAAGCGTCGCCCAGCCACCGACCGACTATTCTCAGCCTCCAGGCCGTCGACTGGTGGTCTTCGATCACTTGGGCAGTCGTCCCCGACTCTTCCGACAGGTGTTCAAACCAACTAAAGACCGCCCAGCACCCCCTCCACCCGTCTTAGGCTGCCCCTGGACCTTCTGTGCCTCTTTACACACCCCTACGACTTGATTCGAGGTTCAATTTTGTCAGAATTGACTGGAAACCATGAAATCACGGTTTCTGGCCTTAAAGAGCAACGGAGATTGAAGAGGATGGTTGTATGAGTCTACACGTACAACCGATTCTTCGTATGATCGTGTAGACTTGTTTCTTTCGGTCTACTCCTCAGTTGAGTTTCATTGGTCGATCGTTCTTCCGTTATGTCAGAGAACAAGGGTGATATTTATTCTTCCGAAGCCTTTAAAGGCCCGGCTCCCATCGTTATGATGGATAGGACCAACTATGACTTTTGGTCCATGCAGTTCCTTACTCTCTTGCAGTGCAACAAGGAGCACATCTTGACAGAACTAGAGCCAATGGATAAGACTGTGGTGAATGCTTCTTGGAAGCTGGATGACATATATGCGCGTGTTTGACTCTGTGGGACCTTCACCACAGAGATAACCAATGATATTCAGAATCAACCCACCGCCAAGGCCCTAAATGTCGGTTTCGGTCACCATTTCGACGACCATCTGAAATGGAATTTCGGTCGAAATTCGACCGAAATTTCGGTCATTTTTTGTACTAGGACCCCCATACTTTGGTCATTTCGACCATTTCGGTCGAATTTCTATTTCGGCAGGATATCAACATTCGATAGAAATTTGACCGAATTTCGCTGAAATTTGAGGTCATGTCCACCGCCAAGGCGATGTGGGACATTTTTGCTTGTACTTATGCTCAAGCGAAGAAGGAGACCACGATTTTTCAGCTACAGTTTGATATCTACAATGCCAAGCAGAATGGTCGCCCTCTGCATGTGTACTACTCTTCACTCCGTGGCATGTTCGAGAAGCTTCATAGCTACATGCCTATTACGACGTTTTTTGAGCTGCAAAAGACGTCCATGAACTCCACGATGGTTGGAGTCTTCATGGTTGGACTTGATACGGAGTATGATGCTGCGCGTACTCACCTTCTTACTGGAGCTACCATACCTCCCAGGCTCCCATAGAGGAGGCCTATAGCCGTCTCAACCAGGTTATCATACCTTCTACGACAACTTCTCCATCCTCTTCAACGATGGTCGCTTCTCGTGGCCGATGGGACGATCCCATCCAAGGGACGCACCCCTCGAGGCAGAGGCAGTGGATGCCAGCATGGACCTTGCACCTACTATTGTAAGCCTGGACATGCAGAGGATACATGTTACTAGAAGCATGGATGCCCTGCTTCTGGTCAAGTAGCGGAACAGATTGTGTCTTCAGAAACTTCAGCTACTCAGGACGATTCTCGTCTGGATGATATTGTCTCTCGTATTCGAGAGATCCTGACTCCTATTGTTGGCACCATCACTAGAGATACCACAATCGTAGCTAGAGACTCTTCGATCTCCTCTGGTATTGCCTATGCTTTTACTAGTAAAATTGGTGCAGACTTGACATAGCGGATTATGGATTCTGGTGCTTCTCACCACCTGTGTGGAGACAGAACATAGCTGAGGTTTTACAGGACTATACCACTTGATAGATGAGTTGTCATTGCTAATGGAGACCACTTACCCATTACAGGTCAGGAGGAGGTGCATTTGACGCTGTCAATGCGTCTTCATAATGGTTTATATGCTCCTGGTTTTCAGTTGAATTTACTCTTCATTAGTTAGATCACTAAGGATTTGCATTATCGCGACATTTAAACCTTTATTTCTTTGTTTTAGGACATACCCACGGGCAGGGTGATTGGATGTGGTCGTGAGTAGCGGGGGCTCTACAGACTGGTCTAACCTCCTCATGTTGGTATTTCTATTATACTTACCGGACTAATCTCTCCATATCTGTGACATCTTTGTTTTGGTCACCTTCCTCTACAGAGGCTATGTCATATTCTTCCTTTGATTTCTATGAGATCCTCCTTTCAGTGTGCGGCATGCCATTTTGGGAAGCATTACCGTTCCTCCTATCCATCCTGTCAGAGTCGGAGCAGTTCTCAGTTATTTAAGCTCATTCATCTAGACATTTGGGGTCCGAGTCGTGTTCCTGATTGCCAGGGACACCGTTTTTATCTAGTTGCTGTCGATGATTTTTCTAAACTTTCCTGGGTCTTTTTATTGAAGAATGAGTCTGAGACTGGATCTGTTATTAAGTATTTTATTAATGAGATTAAGAATATTTTTTCTGCTAATGTTAAATATCTCCTTGGTTGGGCTAGTTCCTCCGAAGAAGACAACATGTGTCTTATGCCGATAAAGATCCTATCTTGGAATGTCAGAGGGTAGGGTAGGGCAGAGAAATGGATGTGCGTGAAGAACCTCGTCCTGGAAGCTGGGGCAGATATCTTCCTTCTCCAGGAGACTAAGCTGGTGGACAAAAGAGAAGAGGCCCTACGGGACTTGAAGGCGGGTGATCATTTTGCCTTGGTTCAATTGCTGGCTAGGGGTACATCGGGCGGTTTGCTGATGGCGTGGAAGGTGGACTGTTTTGATATCATGGAGGAATCCGGGGTGCAACAATCTCTGTCCGTCTCGCTCAAGAGGCGCGACAATGGGGAGGTCTTGCGGGTTTCGAATGTGTATGGCCTGACTGGGGGTAATGGTGTGGAGCTGGCAGGGGAGCTCGTGCAGATGGGTGCTGAGCTTTCAGATGAGGCGTGGATCATTGACAGGGACTTCAACGTAACTTTGTTGGCTGAGGATTAGCCCCAAGGCTTGGGGGCAGGGACCCAAGTTCCAAGGTTTTTCGTAGTTCAATGCACAACTTAAGTCTCTCTATCGTGGATGCCGTTGGTTGCAAGTATACATGGCGTAATGCGCGGTCTAGATCGAGGTTGGATAGGTTCCTCCTATCCTAGTCGGCTGTGGATTCTTTCCCCCTCTCGTGGGCTTGCCCCCCCCCCCCGAGGGCCCAGTTGGACCACACCTCAATCCTCTGGTCTTCAGGGAGGGTGGACGGGGAAGGTTCTTCTTCAGAATCGAGAAGAATTGGTTGTTGGAAGAAGGATTCAGGGAGTTGGTAGCGTACCAATGGAGGAGAGAGGATGAGGGTGGCGCCACAGTGTCGAGATTTGCGTCGAGGCTACGGGGTCTGGGATCCTTCCTCTCCTCCTACGACAGGAAGGTCAGAGAGAGGAGAAGAGCGAAGAGGGTGGAAATTTAGGCGGAAATCACCAGGCTGGACTCAGTGGACGACGACAGGGGCTCTCTCCGGAGGAGGTGACAGAGAGGCTTGCACGCATAGAGGAGCTCCTCGTGAATGGCTGGAAAGAGGAAGTGGAATGGCGCCAAAAATTTTAGCATAAATGGCTAAGGGAGGGAGATTCCAACACGGGATTTTTCCATACCGTGGTCTCCGTCGGGGAAGGAGCTTTTTGCGGAAGATGGAGGTGGGGGGAGTTCAGGTGGTTGGGGAGGCGGAGTTGGGGAAGGCTTTGAGGGATCATTTCGCAGAAGCCTCCAGAAGGAAGGAGGGGAACAATTGGGGTTGGTTGGGAAAGGGCGTGGGGACCCTTACGGAGGTGCAGGCGGGTTCGCTGGTGACGCTGTTCTTGGAGGAGGAGCTGAAGCGGGTGGTTTGGGGCTTAAATGGTGACGAGGTGCTGAGCCCGGAAGGCTTCCCGGTCCATTTCTATAAGGAATTCTGGGCACTTGTGAAGGTGGATCTAATGGAGGTTATCAACAAATTTCGGGAGGGGAACAACTGCTTTGAGAAGATCAACCGGGCATTATTATTCTTGCCGCCGAAGAAAGGCACACCGACGCATGTCGACGATTACAGACCCATTGCCCTCTCTAACGCATTTACCTTATTGTGGCTAAGCTCCTTGCTAACAAGCTTAATTCCGTCTTGGAATCGGTGGTGAAGGAGGGACAATCGACTTTTATCCCAAGGAGGAAGATGGTGGATGGTCTTGTTCTGGCATCCGAGATCTGTATGAACTGGAGGAGGCCTGGGTTGAGGGGAGCGCTTTGGAAAATAGACTTTGCGAAGACCTACGGCTCGGTCAACTGGAGGTTATGTGGGTGGCTTTGCGCAGACGTAGCTTACCTGGGCTGTGGATTGATTGGATGAAGAGGTGTTTTACCACCTCATCGTTTTCGGTGTTGGTGAATGATAAACCTGAAGGGAGCTTTTTCTAGCCGCAGAAAGGGGTGAGGCAGGGGTGCCCGTTGGCCTCGATGCTTTTTGTCTTGGTTGCGGATGCTTTGGGGTGCTTTTTGGTGAAGCGGTGGATGCAGGGTGGTGCGAGTGATACCGTAGGGAGGAAATATCCATCCCGATCCTACAGTATGCGGACGACATAGTTCTCCTTCTGGGGGGCACAGAGGAGCAAAGTTCGAATGCGGTTCAGCCGGTATGACAGGGTTGGAGATTTACAAGAACAAGTCAGTGACTATTCCGTTCGTGTTAAGTGAGGGGGAGCGGAGCAATTTGGCTTTGACTGCGGGGTGCCCCTTGAGGAGCCTTCTGTTTCATTACTTGGGATTGTCGCTCGTGGCAGGCAAACCAAGGAAGGTGGACTGGGATGACGTCATCAGACGGGTAGAAAGCAAGTTGGTGGGGTGGAAGGCGATTACTTTATCTAGAGGCGGTTACTTTATCTTGAAGCACGTGCTATCGACGATGCCCATCTTTTTCTTCTTGACCAGGTGGATGCCAACTGGGGTTAGAAGGAGAATGGAAGCGCTCATGAGGTCATTCTTCTGGTCGGATAGGAGACAACTGAGACAAGGGATACATCTGGTAAAATGGGATGAGATGACGAGGAGCTGCGAGGATTGGGGGTTGGGAATACAGGATATGGAGTGCATGATTTAGGCCCTCATCGCGAAGTGGATCATTGACATATGGGGATCTTCGTCTTCTCTGGGGGTTCGGCTCTTGAGAAAGATATATGGTGTAACGGGCTGGTTCGAGGCGAATAGAGCCCGCTTCACGTCACCGCTTTGGGCGGGCATCTGTAGGGTCATTTCGCAGCTGATCACCAGTGTTCGCCCGAAGGTGGGGGATGTCAGTCTTTTTCGATTTTGGAGAGACGACTGGACGGGGGAGGGGAAGCTTGAGGATAGATTCTAGCGGTTGTTTGCACTCGCGACCTCAAAGGAGTCTTCCCTAGCACAATCGATGGAGGTAGGGAGCTGGATGCCACGGTTCGCTTCGGCCATCTCTGAGCAGCGATTAGAGTACCTGGCCTTGCATGAGGCATTACCTCAGAGTAGTATTTTTTCAGCGGGTAGAGATTGTTTCGAATGGCTGGGCGGGAACTACACAGTGAGGAAGGCTTACAAGGTGTTCAACGAAAGAGAGCAGGAGCAGGAACGTGAGTTCCAAGTCGATGTTAAGAAGATATGGAAGGCAAATATTCCTAACAGGATCAAGTTTTTCCTTTGGTGTCTAAGAAGGGGATGTTTGATGGACAAAGTACGTCGAGGCAGATTGTTGGGCTTGATGGATTCTCGTTGTGATAGATGTCAGGAGACAGAGGAGGATTTGGAGCATCTCTTCCTGAGGTGCCCGTACTCGGCATGTGTTTGGAGGCGGTTGGAGACTCTGTGGCTTCAAATGGGGAGCTTCCATGAGTTTTGGGCCTCCATCAGGGGGGTAGGCTGTGGCTCTAGGGAGGATCTCTTGAGGCCTTATGCAATGCTATGGGCTATCTGGAACGGACAAAACGAAAAGATATTCAAAAACCATGGTTTCTCTTTAGAAAGTATAATTTCTCATTGTACTGCGCTCTGTCGTTCATGGGCGCCAACAAGGTAATGTACTTTTTTCGTTAACTTTATTTAATACAGGTGGGAACACCCACGATGGGGGTTCACCCAATCTTCAATAAAAATATATCAAATATCTCTGTTCTAATAATGCCTTGGAATTTTGTACTTTACACCTTTCTGAGTTCCTTAGATCTCTTGGCATTGTTTACCGGACCTCATGTGCTTATGCTTCCCAACAAGGTTGCAGAAAGCGTCGGTACTCAGTTGGCAGGGTCATTGACTAAGGATTAATCGACAATCGGGTGACTAATTGGATTTAGTCAGCCATTAGTCAGTTTTTGGATTTTTTTAATTATTTTAAATATATAAATCATTTTGTATACATACATTCTTATATATTTACATTGATTTGTTCATTTTCTATACTATTATAATGAAATAAAAGGAGTAATTAACTTTAGATATAATATTAAGCATATTAGAATAAGTTTGCTTTTAAAAAAATCAGAAAACTAAAAAATAAAAAATTCTTTTTGTATAAGTCAACCGACTAATCGGCCTGATTAGTCGTTTTGACCGACTAATGACCAACTAGGCCTAGTCGAGTCGGATACCCCCCCGACTCGACTAATTGGACCTACTAATCGGCCTAGTTGGCTGACTTTTACAACAGTGCTTCCCAACAAAACGGTGTTGTCGAGCGCAAACACCGTCACTTACTTGATGTAACCAGAACTTTATTGGTACAGAGTCATGCTCCTCACGCTTACTGGGGTGATGTTGTGCTTACCGCTTGCTATTTGTGAACCGCATGCCCTCGTCTATTTTGGGAGAGAAGATTCCTTTCTCGATTGCATTTCTCGATAAGTATCTTTTCTCCCTCTCACCTCGTGTGTTCGGATCTATTGCTTTTATTCATGATGTCTCTCATGGTCGTGACAACCTCTCTTTTAGAATTGTCAAGTGTGTGTTTATCGACTATTCTCGTATCTAGAAGGGGTACCGTTGTTTTGATCCGCTAAGGCAGAAATACTTTATCAGTGTTGTCGTTTCTTTCTTTGAGTTTGTTATGTATTTTCTCCTGCAGGTGAAAGACTTGCTCTATCTAACTCTGGCAATGAGATCTACATGCCTCCACCTTCTACTGTCATTCCTCTACCTCCCTCTGCTCTTGCACTACCACCACCACCTCAGCCACCACCACCTACATCTACTCCTGCCTATATCGCTCCCGTGGTTCCTCATGCAGTGAATCAATTTTTGGCACACATATTTACTCGCAGATCTCGCTTAGTTCCCCCTACTCACAAGTCTAGCCCATCATCCAATACACCTCAAGTATGTAAGGAGCACATTGTTTCTACTGATGACACTACTGAGTTGTCTATGCAGCAGTATTTTATACAGGATGAGCAGGTGTCCTCTCTAGAAGGGAACTTACAGGATCAGGACTTGGCATATAATCTTGATGTGCTGATTGCCCTGCGAAAGCATAGACGTACATGTACTACCTACCCTATTGTAGCCCAAGTTTCCTTGAGCAGACTGTCAGAGGATTTCAGGAGGTTTACCTTGGAACTGTCAGCTGTGGAGATACCACAGACATATCAGGAGGCTCTTCGGGACAATCAGTAGAGATTGGCCATGGAGGAGGAGATGGCTTCCCTACAGTCACGTGGTACGTGGAGTCTTGTTTATGCTCCAGTTGACGCAACCGTTGTGGGATGCAAATGGGTGAGACGAGACTTGTGGCACGAGGGTTCACCCAGACATATGGGTGTGGACCATTATAATACTTTCTCTCCAGTTGCCAGACATTCTACTTTGCGTATTCTACTTTCAGTTGCTGTGACATGAGATTGGCCCCTTTACCAGCTTGATGTGAAGAATGCCCTTTTCTATAGTGATTTACAGGGGGAGGTCTACATGCAACAACCACCTTAGTTTGCTACTGAGGGGGAATGTCAGAAGGTTTATAGGCTTCATAAGACTATCTATGGCCTTAAGCGGAGTCCAAGAGCATGGTTCCAGAAGCTCTCGGACTTGATAGAGCAACAGGAGTTTGTGTGATCGACTGCCATCACTCTTTGTTTGTGCACATGAGCTAAAGAGGTAATATTGTCATTCTTGTTTACGTCGATGACATTATTATTACATGGGATGATGAGCATGACATTCAGGTTGCCATGGTCTTTCTAGGTTAACAATTTGTGACCAAGGACCTTGGTACTTTAGTTTACCTTACTTCCTTGGACTGGAGTTTGCCAGGAACCAACGAAGTCTTGTGATGAGCTAGAGGAAGTATGTTACAGATCTTCTTTTGGAGATAGGCATGGCAGATTGCAGGCCTGTCACTACTCCTATTGACCCGAGCATGAAGCTTTATGATGATGACACTGAGGAGGTCGACAAGAGGAGGTATAGGGAGCTTGTTGGCAAGCTTCTATATGTGATTATTACCAGGCCCGACATATCCTTTGCCATGAGCATAGTGAGTCAGTTTATGGAGCAACCCGGACATGCACATATGGTTGCAGTCCATATGATTATGAGGTATTTGAAGACACACTAGGTACATGACTTCTTTTCAGTACAGGCACATCTCTTTCAGTTACAACGTGTGCAGATGCAGATTATGCTGGGTATCCAAAGGACAGGAAGTCTACTTCTGCCTTTGTTATGTTCATAGGAAATTCCTTGGTTTCATGGAAGAGCAAGAAGCAAATCGTGGTTGCCAGATCGAGCGTTGAGTCAGAATACAGGGCCATGGCACATGCTAGCACTGAGATGATGTGGTCAGATCTGTTCTTACTGACCTTACTATGGAGGTGCCTCTTCCCATGCACCTCCAATGTGACAATCATGCTGCTCTTTTCATTGCCAACAACCTAACATTTCATGAGAGGACCATGCACATAGAGGTGGACTGTCACTACACTCGTGACATAATACAAAAGTGTCTTATCGCTATCACGCATATCATCTCCGGAAACCGGACAACATATGTTTTTACTAATGCCTAGTCATAGGGCCTTATCAGAGATGTTCCAAGCTGTTGACATCTACGCTCCAGCTTGAGGGAGAGTGTATATATTTACTATCTTTCCTATTGTTATCTTATTATCTATCTTTTTTTATTTTCTTCTTGTAATTTCCCCAATAGGTTCCTCTCTTATATAAGAAAACTCAAGGGCCTTTCATTAATGCAACTCATTATTTTCCCTCAACACGGTCCACTATAGAATTTCTACTTATGCTAGGGATCCACTCCTATTAGTAGCAAGACCAATAATATTATGTTACTTCTCCTGTCAATCAAAAGTGTTGCAACAAGCTTAAACAACCATAAACCACCTAACATTTGGCCACGACTACCAGTCTTCTCTCTGCAATTGCAAACATCGTAATGAAGATATGCATCAACACCCATCACCTACACTAGTTGTCTATCCAAAATTTAAAAACCTTGAGGCTAGGACCTTGCTACTAATATCTATACTGTCAAGTCATCACGGACCAGTCGCACCTGAAGACAAGCTTACTTCTCTACACCCATCTTCGGATTACCTTTTGACTTTACCATTTGACAATCAACCTTTCAGACCTCCGCTACATGGAAGAGATCTAAGAATTCGATTGGAAGAAAGTTGCGATCGTGCATTCCCCCACTTGAAGGGGGTTGACGAACCCCTTATTTAAAGGTCAGCCTGTCCCCACCACTCGCCATGCGGATCTCAATGATGTGACAGCACATGAAACCACACTGATGCTATTGCCTTTCGGGCATGTGTCCTACGCGTACCCGAGGTGCTACCTTTTTTATTACCAAAAACCCACCTCTAAATGGTTTATAGATTGTATGCTCACTGTTGAAAATGAGAATGCGGAACCGCATCAAGAGATAATAGAATAAAGAACAATAAAGATGGAGAGCTCTCGACATCGATGAGAGCTCCTAAGGTGGGAGGTTAGAGGAGGGGTAAAGGAATGGACGAGGGTCACTAACATTGATGTGGAAAGGCACAAGAAGGCTACCAAACATGAGGGAGAGAGGGAGGAGGAGGGTTGGTCGTCCGTTACTCATTGGAAACAAGGCCAACAATGTTTCAAATGTGGGTTCTATGGTCATTGGGTTGTATCATGCACGCTATTGCGACAATGTTTTGCATGTAGTAAGGAACGTCACTAGAAACTGGCTTGCTCACTGCGTCCGCATTCCAATTCAGGTGGCAAACTAAAGATTCAAAGCCACCCACGATGCGATGTAGTTGATTTGGACTCCAATTTGTTCTGTGCAAAGGGTTTGTCAAAATTGGAGATCGACATGTTGCTACAGATCGTTCGAAGATTAGATATCAAGTGGTGTCACCCTCATTACACAGATGGTGAAGCACCAAACAACAAGATGTGGGTGGCTCATATATTCGATGTTCCTTTCCTTTCATGAGGTCGAAGCCTTAAAACCGACGTTGGGGGGGCGTGGAGGCGCGCAGAGGGTTACACACGTGAGGGTCTGATTCTAGGGTCTTCCGGTGATTGAGATGGTATCTGTTGCTTCTTGCGTCGCCGCCTCTTCGTAATGGGTGCAACCTTCTCTATTGCAAAAATCAGGGAGATGCAGCCTGAAGGTAGAGGCGGATCACCACCTAGACTGGTGGTTGGAAGTGCATTAGAGACATGTAGATATACAGATTCTGGAACTGTAGGAGAATGAAGTTCTGGAGATGGCACAATGCGTGGTATTAAATAGCCTCTCTTCTTTGGGTTAGTGCATGGAGGAAGAGATCACACCATGATGATCTCTCTGGAGATGGCCTGAACATTGCAACCGATTAGATCATCATCGTTTATGAAAACAAAGAATTCTTGGCAACTTGCACATGATCTCACACGATCACAGAACAAAAATACAAAATTAGTTCTTCAAAAACCCTAAAACTTGAACTTGAATAAATCGCGAACAGAAAAATCTTCAAGAATAAATAACCAAAATTGAACCAGCTCTCTTACCATGTGGAAAATGAGAATGCAGAAGCATAATTATAGATAATAGAATAAAGAACAATAAAGAACACCGAGATTTGTACATGGAACCCTACTCCATGAGGAGTAGCCCCACCAATAAGACCAAGTCCCACTCACAGACGATGGGTGGATAAACTTATGATGTGGTAATTAGACCCTGGACGGTTCCAATTACCCATCTATGGATGCATACTTTAATACTCACTAATGTTACATGTATAATAATGTTTTATAACATATATATCATAGTTTTACTCAATGTATTTACTGTAGAGATACTTCTATGTTCCTATGTATCGTTTATGTTATTTTATTTCTTTATGTTTATCTTATGTAATTTATCCATAGGACTCTCCTCTATATAAGTGTGAACCCCCGAGGATCCGGGTACCCGTTTACACTACCCTCGCGGCTTTCCATTCACTAGAGTTCGCATAATTTATAGAAAAACAGGGAAATTTTTCGCGCGGATAATTTTCCACATGACATTCACAATCATAACCACAAGTTAATAGAACAATTGTCACCAAAATTTGACAGTATATACAATATCCCAAAATCTGATTGAAGAGAAAGAAACATATTATAAATTGAACAAAAACTGAGACAAAGTAAATCATACCGTCTAGTGTATACTTTATCTCCAGGAAGCATGTATAGCTACAGAACTGATACTAAACTGCAGGCTGTTTGCTTGCCAAATACGTTAGGAAAGAAGAGGCGTCAGCGGTTGCTGGTACCTCCAAAAACTTATATAAAAATAACACGCATTTATTATTTACAAAAGAAAGCAAGTAGAGAGGCATGAGCAACTCAAATTTAAAATTTATTTCTACTTGCAAATGTAAAAGGTTTCCAAATTTCTAGTAAGCACATCTCACGATCCACCCTTATCCCAACATTTCCCACATAAGCATATATCTATGGTAACTCATTGATCGTAAGTAAGTATATTTTTTTCTCATATTACTTAAAGATCATATTTATGGATTTTGATGATGGGAAAGATGAGATGAGAAGATATAATGATTTATTAAATTCTTAAGTCTAGTGGATAGTCTGTGGTCTTGGTTCATGTGAAACCTCACACTATGACTCTAAAACTTGGAAAAAGTCTTAGGGTTGGGGGGCCTCCGTAGGCATGCGGTGTTGTATAATGCATCCTAACTAAGTTCCCAACACGTCCACTAGCTTAGTGAGATTTCGAATTAGATTATAGTCTTTTCCATTTACTCAATTTTAATTGTAATCCCTTAAAATCTCAAGTGCAACTGTCTCAGATGTAATTCTAGATGATGTAGATATAGAAATGGATGATCCGGATGTAAAATCAATCCCTTCAAATCTCAAGTGCAACTGTTTCAGATGTAACCCCAGATAATGTAGATATAGATATGGATGATCTGGATGTAACATCGCCAAGTCTGTTGGCGAAAGTAAAAACTCAAGCGGTGAAGAAGCCAACAAAAGGGCTCTTCCGTCTCGCCCCCTAATTGGAAGGACGGTCCAATAGAGGGATAGGTCTACTCCCAAACTACACCACTGAGACGGGTGAGAGGGACTTCCCGGAAAAGTCGCTCTAGAAACAGCCCGACCGGTAACGGGCAACCGAGCTCGTACGTAAAACTGAAAACCAAGGATCCCTCGCCTGGGTATCCTAAACAACGTGTCAGCGTAACTGGTCTAAAGTCGGGATCCCAACGAGGCGTAAAAACACTGTGAGCTCACGTTAAAAACCGAAGGGGGACTGGGATCCTAGACCCGCGCACTTGGCGGCCGCTGCCCAAACTGGGCTTCCTATCTCCCGCCCAGTTGAGAGTCACCGCGCTCTCGCACAGTCAAGTGTAAAAGTCACCTTGACCGGCACTTTATTAGCAGTCCTTACTGATATTATCATTACTTGATTCCTCATCCTTTCTCTTTTTCTTACGGTTGACTATAATGATTTATGTCTTTTATTCGTAAGAATCATAACCTTATCAATAGTGATCTATATTAGTAGATGATAGTTCAAGGATCGATTGTCTGAATATTGTCGTTACTCGTGTATTTCAATTCTCTTATAGAAGGTAATGATTTCAAAATCTTATTTTGGTCAAGGCAAGATCTTTGATTCAAGACTTGAATGTTTAGCACTGCTATGTTTAAAAGATTTGCATATTTCGGGTTTACAGACCTTGATATACAATCCTTAAGAAAGAAATTGGTGTTACAAGGTAGATTTATGTTTAAGAGCAAAATTCTGAGATAGTTGAATACTGGAGCTTCTCAGATACTAATACAAGTCTTATGGATGTGATATTACTTATGAAAGCCACTCAAATGTAACAACCCATATTCGTAATATTTGACAGTACCACTTTTAAGAACCAACAATTACTAATAAATTTAAATCCTAGATGAATTCGAATAAATTATTGTGAAGAGTCTTATTTTAATATGAAAGGATTTTCTTGGATATTCCAAAGATGAAACTAAGGTGTCACAACAATCACAAGCCAATGATAGAAGTCGTGAGATTTGATTAGGAACCTAAAATGGTTGTTTATGCTAAACAATGATGGGGTGGTGAATGAAATTCTGCTTTATAACAAGTACTTATTTGAAAGATGTTTACTTTCAACTCATTTCATATCATTTGTATTCATTATCATCCCAAATTTACCTCCATACATATATAATATCCTCAATCCTTTCTTTATCTCTTATGTGATCTATATAATAGATCTCGACATGTCGATCAACTATCTTATTGATAGTGATTCAAATAAAGCAGAATAATTCTAAAGGATATTTTTTTTTTAAAAATACATTTTCGTCATTGATTCTTATTAACTATCTAGGTTCATTGATCATATATTTATACTCCCAAACCTTATATGATTTGCTTTTCAGATCTACTTGAACAGTCCATCTGGTCATTGTGATATGTTGTATTCATATAGTAGGTTAAATTAACAACTAGTATAAAAAAACACTTAGAATTTCATCTTTTTTTTCTTAATATTGTGAAATTCAGAATCAAAGACTGATCTAATTCCGGTGTTTAATTCGCACAAAAACCTCAACTATTGAGTTCTTGAAGTATGGATTTTAGAACTAATACACAGATCTGAATGAAGTTTAATTTACACCAAAAATCCTCAAATCTTCCAGATTCTAAGTTGCTTGACATAAAGAGTAAAAAGATGTGTCAATTGTTGCTTATCATTTTTCTGATTCCAGTTATTCAATTAATATATATACCAAGTGCAACTCATTAATAATTATCCAACATGCCCTTCATGGAAATTTATTTCTATATAGCACTCTTCTCATGACACTCCATCCTCCACCCACAAGAGTCATGTAAGGTTATCTGTCTCTCTCTCTCTATATATATATATCTGCATATCTACATACATATATTTAAAGAAGCATTTCCCAAAAGCCTCATAATAGCCTTTATTTCATTCTGCAACTTACTGTTATCTTCTGTCAATAATATAACTAGTATTATATTTATAATAAATATCACAACCTCCTGCTTAATGCAAAGATCGGTTCATCTAAAGCCGTTATAATTCATCTGACTACATTCTAATACCAACACAATGGATGCTTATATATATACATAGACATATAGATAGATAGATAGCAAGAATTTAGCCCTTAACACAATTCCCGTAACTGCAAAAATTTGTAAATTTATGAATTGGAATGAAGTCTGAATAGAGCAGAAAATAATAACAGATCTTCTGCCAAGTCAAATTTTTGAATGTATATTTGTGATAAAAATCTGAATAGAGAGCAGAACACAGTAGCAGAACTTCTGCTAAAATCAAAATTTTGAATTTAATTTATAATTTGACATTAAAATCTGACTAGAGCAGATAAGATAACAGTAGCAGTAGCAGGTCTTTTGTTAAATCAAAATCTTGAAGTTGAATTTATTATTTTAGATTAAAAATCTGAACAAAGAGAACAGTAGCACTAATAATATATATATATATAGGATTTCTTTCAAATAGGACGCAGTCCTTTCCTAGTTAAGGAAGGCCAGTCCCTTTTTTGTATAAAACATGATGACTTTGGTAGAATACATACATAGATTTGTATTATAATGTGCAGTTTTAATGTTTGTATTATAATACGCAGTTTTGTATGCAGCTTTGTATTTATAATGTGCACCTATAATACAAACTGTATACGTATTCTACTAAAGTGCTCGTTTTTATACAAAAAAGGGGCGGCCTTCCTGAACTCAGGAAGGACTGCATCCTATTTGAAAGGCCCCTATATATATATATATCCAAGTTCCAAGATTCTTAAGAAACAAGAATTTTGATTGTGTAACCACTCATGCATGGTAGCAAAAGGAGGGAATTTAGAGGAATTGTACATATAATCAAGTGAAATAAGCATGCATGACAGCAAGGGATGGGGAAGGAGGTACCTAATTTGGGTCTTTAACAAGAAGAAACTGAGATTGCATGCAGCAGATTTGGAGCTCCAAATTGGTAGGATTAGGCTGTAGCAGTATCGGCACCAAGCAACAGAGAACTGCTGCAATTACGGCAGTGGAAGATAGAGTTGGAGCTCTCCTTCGGCTGAGGAAGGTAGTTGGGGATTTGGGAAATTAAAGGCAGAGAAAAGGAGAGAACTTCTCTCGTTGGGAATGGGTTGAATAAGAAAGAAGAGGGGGGGGATTAGTAGTGACGTTGGGTTTATTATATAGGGAAAAGGGGTGGTTTAAGTGTGGCCAAGTGTTATAGGTTTTGGGTCCAAGTGGACAATATTGGGAATAGGTGGCCGTTACATATACAATACCCCATATATATGTAATACAATACCATATATATGTTACTGTAGCAGATATATATATATATATATACACACACACACATTCGGCTACTGTTACTCTAATAATTAATATATATATATATATTCAAGTTATATATCTCTCTCATTGAGATATCAAAATCATCCTCAGACGTGCCTTGAATCTCCGAATTAGACGCGCGATACGCCTCTGAACGGCGGTCAAGATGAGTATAATATTGATATACTTTTGATCGGGTTTGAATACCCGAAATTTTCGAGATACGGTTTTGGTTTGGGGTTAAATTTTGGGGTTTTAAAATATCAAACGACCTCCGATTGACGAACGGTTGATTCCGTTGGTCTTGTTTGGTCGAATCGGATCTAATGATGGTCTCGGTTCTTTTTGTGGTTTCTAAATTTACGTCGCGGCTTTTCCGCGGCACGCATTATGATGCGACCGATTTTTGGTCGATTTCGCCTGAACGACTTTTGATTCATGACCAAATATTCGATATAAGTCATCCGATGCCGACCGGCAACTTTATTGGGTTAAACGGACCCTAATCGGATCGAGTCCGGGTATGATTGGAAACCGGATGTTACAATAAGAGAGCCTAGGGTTCCCAAGAATAATAGATCTCTTATTTTTCCCAACATGGTATCTGTTAGAAAGTAAACATGCGGAAGCGAAACATGGAAAAGATAAAGAAAAATAAGAATAATAAGATTTAACATGGAACCTTACTCCCTAAGGAGCAGGATGAAACCACGAGAGAAGGCCTCAAAGGGCCAGTTTTGTCTATTGACTTTCTCAATGGTCTACATGGGTGTGGACCTCTATATATAGCACCCATGGAGTCTCCATATTCCACAGGTGGTAGATGTGGTACTAAATTCTGGATGGGGTAAATGGATCTTGGAGGTATCCATTTACCACCTACAACTCAATAGACGCACAACCAAATACTCCAACACTCCCCCTCAAGATGGAGCATGCAATGCTCAGCTTGGACAAACAAAAAGAAACTCAACTCACAATACATGACACTACAGACAATATCAATTCAATACGCACAACTGTCGGCAGATGTCGAGGACGTTGCTTCTCATGACGTGCATGTGAGGAGGATGAATGGGATGGAGTGTGAGTCAAACTGAGGACTCGGAACTTGACCATCGAGTCCGAAACTGCGCCTGGAGTCTCCTCATCGGAGAACTGGGTCTCTCCCATCTGGCTCAGAGAATGGTACTCTACTCTGAAGTCCCTGTGGTACCACATGAAAACCCTTGTCGAAAAAACAAGAGATGACGGGGACCACGGCAAAAGATGGCATACACGTGCACATCTGAACAGAGTATGGCATCAAATTTCAACGGTCGAATTTCTGTCGAATATCGATATCCAGTCGAAATCGAAATTCGAACAAAATGGCTGAAATAGCCGAAATATGGGGGCTCTAGTACAAAAAATGACTGAAATAACCGAAATTTAGCTCGAAAGTTGATCGAAATTCCGTTTCGGTCGGTTACCAAAATGGTGACCGAAACCGACATTTAAGGCCTTGGAACAGACCGCATACATGTGCGTGTCTGAAATTGGAGACTCGAAAACATCTGACGTCGAGTCCGAACAACTGTAAAGTCTGGACAATTGGCTGGTCTGGAATATCTGTATCTGGAACTGGAGAATCTGAATAGACCTATGACTCTACATATACTCCCCTTTTCTCCCATACTGGTCGGAATAAAGACATCGACCAAGTTGGGAGAAGACATGATAGATGGGGAAAATAACATTTGGCCGTTTCATTTTTTTCACAGCTCTTCTCTTTTTTTAAGCTGTTTCTTTTTTTTTGGCTTTTTCAATCGAACAATCATTTTTTCTCGATTTTTTTCTAAATACGCTGTTGATTTTTTTTGACTTTATAAATCCACTTTTTTTTTGAAACAATTTTGTGTCCGGCTTTTCTTTTGTACGCACCTTTTTCAAATTTTTTTGAACCAACTCTCGACTCACCTTTAGGCGCCCACCCTTTTTTTCTATATGGCCCACATGAGCCCAACTTGCTGTAGCCACTTAGGGCCCGTTCGTTTCGGGAATAAGCAGGAATAAGGATTGGGAATAAGGAGAATAAGGGTCTATTCTTTGTTCGGCTGGAGGATAGGAATAAGGATAATAAGGTGAAATAAAGGTAGGTAAGGTGGCATAAAGATAGGAATAAGAGTGAAATAAGATGAAATAATGAGGAATAGTCGTACCGCGGGGAACCGTGTTGGGAGGAAAATGAGGCCTTATTCTCCTTATTCCATTCCCCCTTATCCTTGTACCGAACACGCCCTTAGGGCTTTAATAAGCAACGACCTCTTTTTTAATACCTCAACGTCCACTAGGGTGGAAACACCACCAATTTTTTTCCCAAACCCGTGATGCCTGCCTTATGGTTCCCACGATGGAACCCTCTTCTTCATATATGAGTGCTTCCCCCAATAGGGGCTTTCTTCGTTTGTGCCGCCAGGAGTGGAGGCATCAGACGTGGGCGAAGCCAGGGGCGGAAGGAGCTCGTACGGGCGATGCGCCTTGGGTTCTCGACACGGGGGGCTGCGCTGCACATCATGCAAGAGTATGCATCGCGATGGGCGCTTCAACACGAAAGAGGGTTGGCGGCCATCACCGGGAATGGATTCGATTGGTCAGGGAAAGGGGGCCGCCGTCTGGGAGCAGAACTGGAAGATGGCCACCACAAGGGCGTCACGATTAGGCGTCGTCGCAGGAAGCTTGTTCGCGCAAGAACAACAAGGTCGACGCCTCGCTTCAGAAGTTTGAACTGGCGGCGCGCAATGGAGGGGTGTGTGGTGCTGTGCACATGGAACGTCGCTTGGACTGTCGTTGCTCTCGATATAGTGCTACGGGACGGTGTCGCTGCCTTCTCAGGGGCGCACGAGGAAGATGTGGTTGCGCACGGAGACGCTTCGCCGCACTGTTGGGATGTGGAGATGCATGACCTGCGGATCTCTGCCTGGAGCATCTGCGTGCTGTGCTTGGGGCTTGATGTCTCCTGGGGTGCACTTCGGAAGGGAGATGCGCACCTGTAGCATGAAGCATGGGCTTCTCCTGTGCGTGCTTGGAGAGGATCTGGTGTGCGCACTGCTTGGGTGCCATTATATGCGACTAGGGTTTTGTGAGAAATCCTAGACAATATTCTTCAAGAATTGAACAGATTAGGGTTTCATGACCACCCCCCCTAAAAAAAACAACTCTTAAACAGATCTCAAATAATTTTCATAAAATCGAATCTCGAATCAATATGAATTCCTCGAGAAACAAACCTGCTCTTATACCATGTTACAAAATAAACATACGGAAGCGAAACATGGAAAAGATAAAGAAAAATAAGAATAGCGGGATTTAACGTGGAACCTTACTCCCAAAGGAGCGAGATGAAACCATGGGAGAAGGCCTCAAAGGTCCAGTTTTGTCTATTGACTTTTTCAATGGACTACAGGGTTATGGGGCTCTATATATAGCACCCACGGAGTCTCCACATCCCACAGGTGGTAGTTGTGGTACTAAACTTTGGATGGGGTAAATGGATCCTAGAGGTATCCATTTACTATCTACAACTCAATAGACGTACAATCAAATACTCCAACAGTATCAGAGCGACGGTCCTAGACTGGAGCTCTCGAACAAAAAGCCTTAACCCTACCTTCCACCCCTCTCCCTCCGCGCGTGGCCTCCCACGTCGCCCACGCGCCGCCCGTGCGTTAGCTGCGTGTCGCTCGCTAACCCCCAACGACTGCGCGCCACCAGCCCATGCGGCTCCTGCGCTCGTCCGTTGTCCTCTAACGCGTCGTGCGACCGCGCTTCCCAGTTCCACGCATCATCCTCTTGTGCTCAACGCCTCCATGTGCTACGACTCCATGTGCTGGCGTCGGTACCTTTTGTTTGGTTGATGGATTTGAGTACATAAGTCTACATATGCACTCAAATCCATGTATGTCTGTGTAGACCTTCAATCTTTGGTTGGTCTACAAAATCCTAATCTTCTACATCTGGCAATATGTCTGAGAACAAAGCCAATGTACCAGCTACATGCGTATTCAGAGCTCGAACGCCTGTTGTCAAAATGGACAGGACAAACTACGAGCACTGGGCTATGCAGTTCATGAGCTTTATGAAGTTAAATGATAAGAATACATTCTTACCGAGGAGGAGCCGGTGGAGAAAACTGGGTTAAACGCCTCATGGGAGGTGGACGATGCATATGCCAAAGTTTGACTGTATGGTACATTGACGATTGAGATCACCAATAAAGTGTTACATCAACGTACTGTTAAGGCGATGTGGGATGCACTCGCAACAACATATTCTTAGGCGACGAATGAGATGAAGATCCTCCAACTCCAACATGATATATGCTGTAAGAAACAAGTATGTTGTTTATTCCCCAAACCCTAGGCTCTCTTATATAGGAGAGTAACCTATGGGTAAATTACATAAAGCGTTTGTAAGAAGAAAGAAAATAAGAAACAGTACAAAATAACATAATAGCGTAGCATAACGTATATTTCTACACTCCCCCTCAAGATGGAGCATAGATGTCGATCATGCTCAGCTTGGATGAGCACTTCTGGAACGATGCTCTAAGTAAGGTATTGGTGAAAATATCTGCAGTCTTGTCCCCTGAGCTGACATGGGATGTGAAAATAAAACCCTTCTGGATCATATCTCGTATATAGTGACCATTAACCTCAATGTGCTTGGTTTGTTCATGAAATGCTGGATTATTTGCAATAAATATAGTAGCTTGATTGTCGCATTCCAGTGCCATAGGAAGTGACACATCTATATATAGATATGTAAGAACGGCTTTAACCCACATCATTTCTCTACTGACCTGGTCTATAGAATACAGATTCAACGCTAGATCTGGCTACAACAATTTGCTTCTTGCTTCTCCATGAGATAAGAGAATCTCCAACATATACAACAAATCTTATGGTTGACTTCCTATCCTTAGGACATCCTGTATAATCTGCATCTACGCATGCTGAGATAGTGATCTCCTTGCCTTTCTTAAATAATAGACATGTACCTGGAGATGATTTAAGGTACCTGAGTATCATCTGTATAGCATCCATATGTACCTGACATGGTTGCTCCATGAACTGGCTCACCCGACTAACAACAAAAGATATATCGAGCCTGGTAATGGTAACATAAAGAAGTTTTCCAACCAATTCTTTGTATCTCCTATCTACTTCATCAGTATCATCGTCATATAGTTTCATGCTTGGATCCATAGGTGTAGTGGTAGGTCGACATTCAAGCATTTCTGTTTTAGTCAGTAAGTCAGTGACATATTTCCTCTGAGTCATCACGAGTCCTTGTTGATTTCTGGAAAACTCCAGTCCCCAAAAGCATCTAAGGACTCCAAGATCATTGGTGACAAATTCACGACCCAACATTTCTTTTGCCCTCTTGATTCCTTGTATGTTATCTCATGTAATAAGAATATCATCAACATACACCATAATCGCAATCATACCTCTGGATGTTTTCTGTATAAAGATGGAATGATCTGCATTAGAACGTTTGTACCCCTGTCTTTCAAACAAGTCTGAAAGCTTTTGGAAACAAGCTCTAGGACTCTGCTTAAGGCCATTGATCGCCATATGAAGTCTAGACACTTGTGAATACTCCCACTCAACAACAAAATCATGTGGCTGTTGCATATAGACTTCCTCCTGAATGAAGATCACCATATAGGAATGCATTCTTGACATCTAACGGAAATAGTGACCAATCTCAAATAACTGCAACAAATAGAAGGATCCGTAAGATGGAATGACGAGCAACAGTTGAGAATGTGTCAAGATAATCCACCCCATATGTCTATGTAAACCCTCGTGCAACCAAATGTGCCTTGTATCTGTTGATGCTACCATCTGCATTTTGCTGAACTGTGAACACTCATTTGCAGCTAATTGTAGACACGCCAGTAGGAGTGGGAACTAGACTCCATGTGCGTCTCGACTAAAGAGCAACCATCTCTTACTCCATAGCTAATCACCATCGACTGTCCTTCAAAGCATCTTGGTAATTCCATGGAATGTCCACAACAGATAGTGCAATAGTAAAATTCCCGAATTCACCAAATACGCGATTAAAAGAAACCACGGATGCTATAGGAGATGAAGCACAACTATGCTTCTGTTTTCGAAGTGCAATAGGTAGATCCAAATCAGTAGACTCCTCATTCGTCCCTTGTAACGAAGCCTGCTCAGGTAAAACATTAGATCCATCATTAGAAATTATATTCTCAAAACGTACCTCATACGAGCTAGATGATGAGCGATGATCATGAGCGGAAGCAGACCGACATGTATAATGATCTAGCAACGGTGGAATACGAACTGTAGGAGGAAGTAGGGACGGTGTAGGTAGGGATGGTGGTGGTGGAGGTGATGGTGCCAGAAATGGTTGTGGTGGAGGTGGTGGCATGTATATGGCTTAATCAGTGTTCGAAGGCATCAACCTATCACCTGTAGGAGAGAAGTACATAACAGACTCAAAAAAGGTGACATCGACACTAAGATAATATTTCATGCGTATTGGATCATAACACCGATACCCTTTTTTTGTCATGGAGTACCCGACAAAAACACATTTGACAGCTTTAGTAGAAAGCTTGTCAGTACCTGGAGATAGCTGGTGGACGAAGGCAACCAAGCCAAACACATGAGGAGTAAGTGAGAACAATTCCTTTTTAGGGAAAGCTACATAGAAAGGGATCTTCTCACCTAAGACTGATGACGACGTGTGATTGATGAGATAGCATGCCATTAGAACATTATCGTCCCAGAAGGAATGAGGAGCACGACTCTGTATGAGAAGTGTCCTAGTGATATCAAACAAATGACGATGTTTTCTCCCTGCAACTCCATTTTGTTGGTAAGCATAGGCATAAGTTGTTTGGTGAATAATTTCTTGGATAGAAAAATAACTGGAGAGAGTATTAGTGCAAAATTCCAAGGCATTATCAGTCCTCACAATTTTCACAGAGGCAGAAAAAACATTACGAACTTCATTTATGAAATTTTTGATAATATTTCCAACTTCAGATTTATTCTTTAATAAGAAGACCCAAGACAGACGAGGAAAATCATCCACGACGACAAGATAAAGCATGTGCCCCTGATGATCAGGAACACGACTTGGACCCCAAATGTCAACATGAAACAACTCAAAATTGGAGGTACTACTCCGACTTTGACAACTGGGTAAGGTATACCGATGATGCTTTCCCAATTGACACGCCTCACATTGAAAGGATGTGTGAGGTGAAATCTGGGGTAGAACATGACATAGCTTCTGAAGCGAGAGATGACCAAGGCGCAGGTGCCACATGAAGGGTGAGACAGGTCCAGCAGGTAGAGAGGAAATTCCGGCATATGGAGTCCGAACTAGGAGATAGGGCCCCCCCTGCTCACGACCACACCCAATCACGTTGCCCATATGGTTGTCCTGAAAAATACAAGAAGATGGATAATAAATGGCCTGACAATGTAAATCCTTCGTAATCTAGCTAATCGACAACAAATTCATAGAGAAGTCAGGTGCATGCAACACATTCTTTAGATGCATAGATGGTGTCAAGCTAATCTCCCCCTGACCAATAATCTGAGAGTGTGTCTCATTTGCAATAACCACAATACGGCCTGGAGGAACCTGTTTATAGGCTGTAAGTTGACCCCGGTCTCCATACAGATGGTGTCTTGCACCAGAGTCCATAATCCACTCTATAGTATCAGATGCACTACTGCTAGTGAGGGCATAATTACTACCTGAGATACTAGAGGAGGTTGAAGCAACAACATCTGAATGGCTCTCAGAGAATGGCGAAGGCATCACAAGACCAGATGGAGGTATAATGCCCCTCAGATGAGATACAAGATCGTCAAAACGTTGATATAAAGAGGAAGCAGCTGGAAGCTCAATCTGTTCAGTCACTCGTACAGAAGCCAGGAATCCATGCTTGGAATAGCATGTATCCTCAGTATGTCCAGTGCGATGACAGAAAGTACATGGTTGACGAACACGACCTTTTCTTCCTCGGGGTCCACGACCACGAAATGAAGAAGAACCACTGCGACCTCGAGTAGCTGCCATTGCTGAGGATGTTTGATTGGTAGTAGAAGATGGAACAATAATATGACCGAGTCTTCGGAAAGCTTCCTCCATATAAGAAATAGTGGAGTCTATCAGGATCTGAGAACGTGCCGCCTCGTATTCTGGATCTAGTGCTTCCAAGAATACACCCACCATGGTGGCATTCCTAAATATCTTCTGCTGCTCAGGAGCAGACATAAAAGGCATAAAGCTATAAAGCTTCTCAAACATCCCACATAGAGATGTATATAAAGAGTGTAATGGTCGTCCATTCTGTTTGATAGTGAAGATATCATGTTGGAGCTGTAAAATCTTCGTCTCGTTCTTTGCCTGTGAATACATAGCTGTAAGAATGTCCCACATCGCTTTGGCTGTGGGATGATGGAGTATATCATTGGCAATCTCTATTGCCAACGTACCTGAGAGCCATACTTTGACATATGCATCATCTACCTCCCATGAGGTGTTAACCCAGTCTTCTCAGTCGATTCTTCCTCGGTAAGATTGTGTTTCTTACCGGTAGACTTCATCATACTCATGAATTGCACAACCCACAATTCATAATTTGTCCCATCCATCTTGACTATAGGTGCAGGACCTCGGAAGGTGCCTGTGGAGGGAATATTGACCTTGTTCTCTGGCATATCGGCTTGAGAAGACTAGGGTTGAATACTAGACAGGATTGTGTCTACACCAACATAAAGAGATTTGATTGCATGCGAAGACTCATGCAACCAATCTCAGTGTTGAATAGGGTTGAACGACAATGAAGATTTGCACACATGGGTATGCATGAAGACACATAAGCTGGGCGGTGCACGGGCTGGACCGTACACAGGCGCACAGACTGGGTGCGTTGTTGCGTACGAGACTCTGCGCTCAGGCACACAAGGGACTGGGCGCACAGGCGCACGAGGGTAGACACGCTGTGGCGCACATGGGAGGAGGTGGCGCTGACGAAGGATATCGTCGAGATGAGGGACGACGTCAAGATGAGAAGAGAGAGAGAAGGGGCCGACAGGTGGGGATTAAGTTTAGGGTACTCGAGCTCCGATCTAGGTCCGCCGCTCTGATACCATGTTGGAAGAAATGGGTACGTTGTTTATTCCGCAAACCATAGGCTCTCTTATATAGGAGAGGAACCTATGGGTAAATTACATAAAGCATTCATAAGAAGAAAGAAAATAAGAAACCGTACAAAGTAACATAATAGTGTAGCATAACGTATATCTCTGCAATATATCCACTGTCAAGCAGAATGGGAGGCCTCTACATTCGCTGAATACAACCTTGCGAGGGATGTTTGAGAAGCTACACAGCTTCATGCCTCTCACAGCTACCCCTGGACAACAAAAGACATAGGAATGCCACCGCGGTCGGCGTATTCCTAGCTACTCTTGATCTTGATTACGATGCTGCTCGCTCCTAGATACTCGTAGATGCTACAATTCCTCCATGGAGGAAGCTTTTCGCCGACTTAGAAGGTTTACTGTTCCGTCCACTACTAGTAGCCAGACTTCTTCAGCGATGACAACCTCTGAGGCAGAGGAGCCTCATCTAACTTTCGTGGACGTGGACCCCGTGGTAGAGATGGTCAGATCCGTCAGTCCTGTACGTTTTGTCATCGCATTTGCCATTCAGAGGATACGTGATATTCCAAGTATGGTTTTCCTCCATCGACCCGAGTAGCGGAACATGTTGAGTCTCCAGCAGGACCTGCCTCAGATCAGAGGTTTGATGACCTCATAGCCAGACTGAGGGATATATGCCCCTTCACCATCTTTGGAAGGCCATTTAGATGTGGCAGCTTCCACTTCTGTTAACACCTCTGTTACAATCATCATCTCTGGTAGTACTTATGCTTTTATATTATGTCATGGATTTGAGATTACGGAGTGGATTATGGACTCTGAGGCGACACATCATTTATGTGGAGACAAACATCAACTTGCATCGTATAGACATGTTCCTCCAGGGAGAACAATTGTGATAGCTGATGGGACTCATTCCCCAATCAAAGGACATGGGGAGATCACTTTGATGCCCTCGATACGTATGTAGAATGTATCGCATGCTCCTAATTTCTCTATGAATTTGCTATCTATTAGTCATATTACAAAGGATTTGCACGACCGAGCTATTTTTGACCAATCGTCTCTTGTTTTTCAATACATTCTTATGGCCAGAGTGATTGGCTGTGGCCATGAGTAAGGTGGCCTCTATCATTTGGTCCAGACTCCCTATGCTGGCGTATCCTCTCATTCATCCGGATCAGTCTCTCCGTTCACTTGACACCTACGTTTTGGTCACCTACCCCTTCAGACGACGTGTCACATACTGCCACAGATCTCACCAGGTTCTTCTTTCTAGTGCGAGGCATGTCAGTTGGGAAAGCATCATCGGCCTGCTTTTCCTAGTTGTCATAGTCGGAGCAGTAGCCACCCTTTTGAGTTATTTCATGTTGACATTTAGGGTCCGAGTCGTGTTCCTGATCATCGGGGACAATGTATTATCTTGTTGCTATGCATGATTTCTCTCGTTTGTCTTTGGCGTTTCTTAAATTCTTTTGAAAAATAAGTCTGAAGCAGTGGATGTGATCAAAACTTTTATCAATGAAGTGTATAATGTTTTCTCTACCTCTATGAAATTTGTGCGGAATAATAATGCCTTGGAATTCTGTACTTGTTCTCTATCTCATTTTTTCATCCTATGGAATTATTAATCAAATATCTTGTGCTTATACTTCTCAACTGTGTTGCAGAGAGAAAACGTTGTCATTTACTTGTGTCACTTGGACTCTTCTCATTCAGAGTCGTGCCCCACATTCGTTTTGGAGTGATGCAGTTCTTGCAGCATGCTACTTGGTGAATCACATGCCATCGTCTGTCTTGGGTGAGAAAATCTCTCTCTATAGGTTTCCCTGAGAAAGAGTTATTCTCACTTACTCCTCGTGTGTTTGGCTTAGTTGCTTTTGTTCACCAGTTGATTCCAGGTCTTGACAAGCTCTCTCCTAGAGCTGTCAAGTTTGTGTTTGTTGGATACTCCATGAACTAGAAGGGATATCGATGTTATGATCCATTGTGCGGGAAATACTATATCATTGTTGATGTTACCTTTTTTGAGTCTGTGATGTATCTCTCTCCTACAGGTGGCATGTTGGCTTCATCTGAATCAGATGATGAGGTTTACATGCCACGCCCTCCTACGACTCAGTTACTATCACGACCCCATTTCCTGGACCGTCGGATACTCCCATATCCAGATCTGGTTACTCAGAAATAATTTATTCAGCAATCACAACTAACATTCAGAAATAGACTACAAATAAAAATACTCAGAAGAAAGTATTTCAACACTTTTCCATTCACAAAATAAAGTTCAGATGATACACTGTCCCACTATAACCATTTACATGTACATCAGCTTGAAAGGAAAATATACAAAAGATTACTAACTACCTTAAAGAGTAAAGCTACTGTGGCTGGCTGGATGTCTAGTATGTAAGCTGGATGAATTTTTAAAGTCCTTGCGATGGCTCACCGATACCTGTTGGGTTTTCCATAAATCATAGGATAAAAATTAGCGAATGCTAAGTAACGAAGAAGAGAAAAGCAAACAAATTGTGTAATTTTTCAAAACTCGATATCACAAAAATTTCATTCCTTTTTGTTAATTTAAGTCCTATTCCTTTCTATTCTACATCAAGGATTAGTCCAGGGGAACCCCACCATTCTTGGACTCCGAAGCTGTGGATACTTCGGGATTGGAGATTGTGTTGATCTTGGTAAGCTTATGCCGCTGCACGTCGCCTCAACCAATCCTCCAATACTACCCTGACAATTTCCTTTTCTTTTATTAAATAGGGTCTCAAACCGCAGCCTGGAAAAACAAATGAGCACACCGTCCTCGAGGACTCGGTTGCTTAAAGTTAAAACCTCATGCTAACATTTAATCATATAACCTAGCGGCTTTAAATACATGTTATCGTGACCCAGTCGCTATTGAACCACCCGTGCCTCCACATGGCACGACCACATCTTCCGTCGTTCAACCCGATGATATTGGCTCCTGGTACCACGCGTTGCAAAACATTTATTTCGTGCGCACTTATCATAACAGGGCAACCGTGTACCACTTAGGTAGGGAAACGCCAATACAGGTTCCTTCTGACAAACCCTACAGGTTGCATGCCCGACCTGTAGTTCTACTCCTAGTCATCCTTAACGTGACACACGATCCTTTTCAGGATCTAACTCAAACCACATCAATTCCCATGATGTAATCCTTTTCGTTAAGTCTTAAATTTGCATAATCAACAACACTTAGTATATACTCACATACATATTATTCATAACCATATATATACTCGTATTTATGCCTATTTTAACTCCCAAACCCTAACTTTCAGAGTCAACGCATCAATTTGATGCGTAAATCTTATTTTAATGGGAATCACAAAGCAATTCTTCAGACTTTTTCAAAAATAACCAAAATTAGGGTTCTTCGTAGCAAAGAACACAAAATCAAGAATTTCAATAATTTCGTATGAAATCCAACAGCAATAGGAAGGATTTCGTTACCTAATCGAGGTCTCTCTCGTGTATGCAAGGCTTTATCGTGTTTCGTTTTTAGAAAGGCTATTTTAAGTCTCCTTTCTCCTCCTCGTTCTCCCGGCAGCGCTTCGCTAGCGCTCCTCCCTCGCCTCCCACTCCTCCTCCCGACCTCTCAACCCTAGCCCTTGGGGTGATGGTAGTAGTGGAAATCGTAGAGAATGAATGGGTAGGTGGGTCTATTTATAGGCTCCCGAAAACCACTAACCATGGTTAGAAAACCATGGTTTAGACCTTAACCATGGTTTAGCGGCCCATGGTTTTGGCCCATGGTTTTAGTCAAAACCTTATCCCAAACTTGGGGCTTAAGTTAGAACATTCCAGAGGATTCTAGATTCGCTAATGACGCTTAATAACACTAATCGTGATTAACTTTCACTAATCGCGATTTAACTTTCGCGGCTTGCGCTTATCTTTTGCTAACTATTAGTTAGTGTTTACTAATGATTAATAGCGGTTTTCAATCCGTCATTAGTTTCTTTAATCATGTTTAATTAGTCTTAATGACAGTCATTATGGGTTAATGATCTTAGCCTTCCTTACTTCCCTTTCTTCCGAAAATCATAACAATTCGAAACGAAGTCCGATTCACACGAAACAAATTTCGTTGGTTTCTCTTGACGAGCCATATCTTATTATATAGGATCCAAGAATGCCAAGTTCAAGGCTTTACAAGTTACCACCCCTCCTGTACATGTGGGTCCTATGTTGTCGCCACCACCTCCTCCTCCACCCCTCCTACTATCCAATTGCATGTGCCCATTGTTCCACCGTTACCTAAATTCTATACACGTCGGACTACGTCTGCTCATGGTCATCGCTTGTCATCCAGTATGCCCCAGGTTTGTTCTGATAACAAGAATTCTAGATGGGTCTGGAGATATATCTGTGCAGGAATCTTTGCAAGAGAATAACCCACAGTTGGCGGAGGTTCCCATTGACCTGGATGACCCATTGCAGTTCGGATGCAGAAGAGGTCTTGTGCTTCCTACCCTCTTGTTTCTCATGTCTCCTTTCATCGTCTCACCACGGATTTTCAGAGATTTGCAGTGGCTCTACCTGTCAGGGATATTCCATGGAATTATCAGGAGGCTTTGTAGGATAGTCGTTGGTGCTTGGCTATGGAGGAAGAAATGGCTACGTTGCAATCATGTGGTACTTGGAGTTTGGTGTCTGCTTATTTTGGGGCGTCTGGTCAGTTGTAAGTGGTTGTTTACTGTTAAGCATCATGCAGATGGTAGCCTTGATCGCTAAAAGGCATGATTGGTGACACGAGGCTTTACTCGGACCTATAACGTGGATTACTTGGACACGTTTTCTTCCGTGGCTCGTCACTCTACCTTGCATGTCCTACTTTCAGTGGCAATGGTACACGATTGGCCTTTGGTTTCAGTTGGATGTTAAAAATGCATTTTGTATGGAGATCTACAGGAGGAAGTTTACATGCATCAACCTCCAGAGTTTGTTATTGAGGGGGAGTGTCGGCAGTTTTGTAGACTCCATAAGGCAATATATGGCCTTAAGTAAATTCCAAGGGCGTGGTTTCAGATGCTCTTGGATCTGACTGAAAAACAAGGATTCAAGAAGTCAAATGCATACCATTCACTCTTTGTGCAGAGAACATCTAGAGGTACGATCGTCATTATGGTCTATGCGGATGATATACTTGTTACAGGAGATGATGTGCAGGTGGTCAAGATGGTAAAATAATTTCTTGGTCGTCACTTTGTTACCAAAAATCTTGTTACCATAAGGTATTTCTTTGGGTTGGAATTTGCTAAGGATGTGCAGGGTCTTGTGATGACCCAAAGGAAGTGTGTTATAGATATGCTTGTTGAGACATGCATGTTTGGGTGTCGACCATCTATTACACCTATGGGCCCTAGCATGAAGTTATATGATGATGATACATTAGGTCGACAGATGGAGATATAGAGAGATGGTGGGAAAACTCCTTTATGTTACCATTACTAGACTCGATATCTCCTTTGCAGTAAGTCAGGTGAGTCAGTTCATGGAGTAGCCCTGATAGGTCCACATAGGTGATATACATATGATTTTTAGATATTTAAAATCCTCTCCAGGTGCATGATTGCTATTCTGGAAAGGAGCAACTCTTTCTGTGTCTGCATGTGCTGATGCAGACTATGCTCAATGGCTTAAGGACAAGAAGTCTACTTCAGGCTTCGCTATGTTTGTTGGTAGTTCTCTTGTTTCTTGGAAAAGCAAGAAACAAACGGTGGTGGCTAGATCAAGTGCCGAGTCTAAGTATAGAGCTATGGCCCAAACAAGCACAGAAATGATGTTGGTTCGAGCAGTATTAGCAGATTTGCATATATATGTACCTCTACCCATGCAACTACAATGTGATAATCAGGTTGCTTTATTTATGTGAATAATCATGCATTTTGAGAGGATTAGGCATATTGAGGTAGATTGCCATTACGATAGAGATATGATTCAGAAGGATTTGATTTCTACATCTCATGTCAGTTCAGGAGAGCAAACTGCAGATATCTTTACCTAGGTACTACTCAAGGGGCCATTTCAAAAGTGTTTGTCCAAACTATGCATAATTGACATCTGTTAAAATATTTATGTTATTGTGTTCTTTTTCATATATTATTTATTTCTATTGTCCTGTTTATGTAATTTACCCTTAGATCTTTTCTTCTATATAAGAGAGCTCTAGGGTTAGATGGAATACATCTTTGTTTCTTCCTTACACTTGGTTTCAGAGCGACGGTCCTAGACTGGAGCTTGTGCCCTAAAATCCTACCCCCCACCAAAACCCTAGCCCTTACGGGCTTCATGCGCCGCCACGCCTCCACGGGCTCCCCGCCCGCCTCGCCATCGAGGGCTTAACGCGTGCCTAGCCCTCGCGGGCTTCACGTGCTGCCGCCTCCGGCTGCACGTCCTGCCGCCGCCTCCCGCTTCAAGTGCCACCATCGCCGTCTACGTGTAGTGGACAGTTCGTCGCCCACGCGTAGTCGTCCCTCCTCTTTGTGGGACTCTACCATCACGCGCCTCTTTCCGTGTGCACCGTCCCGTGGATTCTTGGGTACCTAGGGTGTAATGTGAAGCCCTAGAAATACCCTAGTTACCAAAGGACTCTCCAAAAGAATGGAAGAGGTTGTGGCATGAGTCTACACCCACAACCATCTTCCTGTGTGTCAGTGTAGACGATGATATCTCTTGTTTCTAGCCCAGTCTTGAAGATAGTTGTCATCATGTCCGACAACAATGTAGAGTTCCATCCCTGGGTACCTTCAAAGGTCTGGCACCCATTGTCAAAATGGATTGAACCAACTATGAAATGTGGGCCATGCAGTTCATGAGTTTGATGCAGTGTAATGGCAAGAAGCACTTCCTCACAACAGAGGAACCACATAACAAGACTGGGACAAATACTTTATGGGAGGCGGATGATGTGTATGCTCGTGTATGGCTATCTGGGATTGTATCCACAGAGATAGCTAATGATATACTGAGTCAGCTTACTGCAAAGGCTATGTGGGACATTCTTGCCACGATATACTCTCCGATAAAGAACGAGTCGAAGATACTCATGCTCCAACATGATGTCTTCACGTCAAAGCAGAATGGTCGCACTCTTCACACCCTGTATACTTCTTTGAGGGGTATGTTCGAGAAGTTACATGGCTACATACCCTTGACTGCTACACCAGAGCAGCTCAAGGCATACAAAGACTCTGTGATGACTGGGGTATTTCTAGCAGCCCTGGATCCGGAGTATGACGGATCCCGTACCCAGATTCTCACTGATGCTTCCATACCTCCTATGGAGGAGGTGTATCGCAGATTGAGTAGACTATCTATATCCTCTAGTAGTACTTTACAACAGCGGATGTCTTTAGCTATGGCGACGTCATGTGGTAGAGGAAGCCATACATTATATTGTGGCAGGAGGAGTTCCAATTACGGTAGAGGAGGGAGTAGTCGACCCCGTCAACCGTGCACCTACTGCCACAAGATAGGACACTCCGAGGAAACCTGCTATTCTAAGCATGGGTTTCCTGCGTCAGCCAGAGTTGCAGAGAAGACACAACAAACTGGGAGTCTATCACTTGCATCTGATCAGAGGTTTGACGAGCTTGTAGCACGACTGAGAGAGATTATGCCTAGCACATCCGGATCCACTAGCTCTCCTTCAAGATCCTCAGAGGTTGTTGCCTCAACATATACGTCTACATCATGTATAGAATATGCTTTTACTAGTTGCTACAGGGAAGAATTATTGGAATGGATCATGGATTTCGACGCATCCCATCATCTCTGTGATGACAGAGGTCAATTTAGCGTTTTTCGTCCTACTCAGCCTGGACGATCAGTTGTGATAGTAGATGGAACATCTCCCCATCACTGATCAGGGGGAGACTTCTACATTAAGGCTTCCAAATGTTCTCTATGCTCCTGAATTTTCTATGAATTTATTTCCAATTAGTCAAATCACCAGAGATTTACATTGTCGTGCCATATTTGATCCATTTGCTCTTGTGTTTCAGGACATACTCACAGGCAGAGTGATTGGAACTGGCCGTGAGCAAGGGGGTCTTTACAGATTAGTGTAGTTTTCGTATGCTGGCGCCTCTTCTTCTCTCTGCAGTGGATTTGTTTCTCCATATATACAGCATTTGCGACTTGGTCATCTTGTACTCTAAAAGCATATTCATGTGCTTCTACCGATTTCTCCTCGCTCCACTTTTCATTGCGAGGCCTGCCAGCTTGGGAAGCATCATCGGTCCACTTTCCAGAGTTGTCAGGGTCCAAGTAGTCATAGTTTGTTTGAGTTGCTCCATTTCGATATTTGGGGTCCTTGTTGTGTCTCAGATCATCAGGGACACAGATTTTATCTTTTTGCAATTGATGAGTTTTCTCGATTGTCTTGGGTTTTTCTTCTTAAGAACAAGTCTGATGGTGGTCCTATTATTCAGTCTTTTTTTAATGAAATAAAGAATATTTTTCTGCAAAAGTCAAGTTCATACGTTCTGATAATGCACTAGAAGTTTGCATTACTCAGCTTTCTTAATTTTCTTAAGTCTCTTGGTATTGTGCATCGGACATCATATGCATATACTTCCCAACAGAATGAGGCGACTGAAATGAAATATCGGCATCTTTTGGATGTTACCAGAACCTTTTTGATTCAGAGTCGTGCTCCTCATTCCTATTGGGGAGATGCGGTTCTAACTGTCTGTTATCTGGTAAATCGTATGCCTTCTTCGGTGCTAGGGGAGAAGATCCCATTCTTGATTGCGTTTCCCGAGACAGATCTTTTCTCGCTTACGCCTCGTATTTTTGGTTATGTAGCGTTTGTTCATCAACTCTCTCCTGGTCTTGACAAGCTCTCTCTCAGAGCTGTCAATTGTGTGTTTGTTGGATATTCCAAAATCCAAAAGGGATATCGTTGTTTTGACCCTGTTCGACGAAGGTAGTATGTCAGTGCTGATGTCACCTTCTTTGAGTCCATTATGTATTTTTCTCCCACATGTGACAGGATTACTCCTTGGAAGGATGGAGAAGAGATCTATATGCCTCCTCCTCTGTCATTACCATGTTCTACTCCATCACCACCGTTCTCTCCATCTCGGCCATCACAACCAACTCCACCACCACCTCCACTACCATCTCCTATTTTCTTTCCATAAGTTTACCAGCGAAGGCCCCATGCTCTTGTGCCTTCTCCATCATCCATCACGTCCAAGGTATGTACTGAACATTTGAGTTCTAATGGCATGGGTGATTTGCATGTACAAACTGAGGTACAAGGTGCATATACTACCGGCACAATCTGCATTCATTCCTGGACGTTGTATGGCGGATGGAATCGTGACCGCTTTGGAAGTCTGTTGTGAGTGGAAGAGGTCTACGAAGAAAGGTGCTGTTTGGAAGATTGACTACGCCAAGGCCTACGATTGTGTCAGTTGGAAATTCGCTGCAGAAAAGGGGATTTCCGGAAGAATGGATTGCTTGGGTTAAGAGATGCGTCACTACTAGGTCCTACTCTGTGTTGGTTAACGGAAGACCTGAGGGAGGATGGTTCCAACTGTAGAGGGGAATGCGTCAAGGCTACCCCCTAGCCCCCCTGCTTTTTGTGTTGGTGGTGGATTGCCTTGCGGTTTTGTTTCAGCGGGCAGTTGAAGAGTGATGGGAGAAAAGAAATCGATTTATTAGACATACCCGAGGGCTCTCTTATATAGGAGAATAGCCCTGGGTTAATTACATAATAAGTACACTGATAAAAAGAAATTAGAATAAAACACATGATATGCGATATTTTAACTTAACACTCCCCCTCAAGCTGGAGCATATATATCTATCATGCTCAGCTTGGACCAACACTTCTGAAATGGACTTCGTGCAAGAGCCTTGGTGAAGATATCTGATGTCTGATATCCTGTAGACACGTGAGATGTAGATATGAGTCCCTTCTGGATCAGATCTCGAGTGTAATGACAATCCACCTCAATATGCTTCGTTCGTTCATGGAAAGCTGGATTATTTGCAATGAAAAGTGCGGCTTGGTTATCACATAATAGCTGCATAGGAAGAGGAACATCTATGGAAAGATCAGTCAACACCGATCTAACCCACATCATCTTTGTACTCCCTTGGGCCATGGCTCTTTATTCAGACTCTACACTTGATCTGGCAACTACAATCTGCTTCTTGCTTTTCCATGAGACAAGTGTGTGACCAACAAAAATAGCAAACCCTGAAGTAGACTTCCTGTCCGTGGGGCATCCTGCATAGTCAGCGTCTGCACAAGTTGTTACCTCCAATGAACTGTCCCTTCTGAATAGGAGTCCTGAACCAGGTGAGTTCTTCAAATATCTCAAGATCATATAGATAGCATCCATATGAGTCTTTTTGGGACACTCCATAAATTGGCTAACCTTACTTACTGCAAACATAATATCTGGTCTGGTGATAGTCACATATAGGAGCTTCCCCACGAGTTCCCTGTACCTCCTGCTATCAACTTCTTCAGTGTCACCATCATATAGTTTCACATTTGGATCTATAGGCGTCATAGCTGGCTTGCACCCAGTCATACCTGTCTCAGAAAGGAGATCCATAACAAACTTCCTCTGGGTCATCACTAGACCCCGGTGATTCCTGCTTTAGTCCATATATGGCCTTATGCCGCCTGCACACCTTCTGTGACTCCCCCTCAACAGTAAACCCAGGTGGCTCTTGCATGTAAACTTCCTCGTGAAGTTCAATGCATTCTTCACATCATGCTGAAATAATGGTCAATCACGTGAAACAGCAACTGCTAGCAAAATCCGTAGCGTCGATTGTCTCGCTACCGGAGAGAACGTGTCTTGATAATCCACCCTATATGTTTGGGTGAAACTACGGGCCACCAACCTCGCCTTGTAGCGATCCACACTTCCATCCGCATTATGCTTAATAGAAAATATCCATTTGCAGCTAACTATGGAAGCATCATGTGGAGGAGGACAATAGACCTTGTCCCACGAGATATTAAGGTTGCCACTTCTTCTTTCATCGCCTGACGCCACCTGCTGTCTTGTAATGCCTCCATATATGTTCTAGGTATTGGAACCATGGAAAGACCAAAAACAAACTTCTTGTACACATCTGAAAGATTATCCAAGATACATGTGCCGCAAGTGGGTATTTGGTACATTGACGATGTGGCTTCCTTAGCGTGATAGGAATATCCAAATCATCCTCTTCAGTATCCTCTATAGCAGAGTCATCCTGTAAAACTCATGTGCCATCAGTAGAAACCAGTGTTATCATGACATACCTTAGGCGTGGTGGAAGATGTGGACGACCGATGAGCTGAAGTGCTAGTAGAAGACCTGCGAGTGTAAACAATGGGTAAAAATTTTGACTGAGGTGGTAGTGGTGGTGTTGGAGTTTGGCGTTTTGGTTCGGCTGATGTGATAGATGGAGGTGGAGGAACAACAATATCTTTTGCATTGTCATTGGATAACCTGTCACCTGTAGGAGAAAAATACATGATAGACTCAAAGAAAGTGACATCAGCACTTACATAGTATCTTTTACTCATCGGATCATAACAGCGATACCCTTTTTGAGTACGAGAGTACCTAACGAACACACATTTGATAGCTCTTGGAGAGATCTTATCACGACCAGGGATACAATTATGCACAAACACGACAGACGCAAAGACACGAAGTGTGAGAGAATAAAGGTCCTTCTCAGGAAACACAATCAAGAAGGGGACCTTCTCACTTAGGACTGTAGACGGCATACGATTCACCAAGTAGCATGCAGTGAGGACCGCATCCCCCCTAAAAGGAATGTGGGGCACAACTATGGATTAACAATGTCTGAGTGACATCAAGAAGGTGGCGATGTTTGCGTTTCGCCACACCATTTTGTTGCGAAGTGTAACTATAATAAGTTTGATGAATTATTCCCTGTGAGCTGAGGAAATCGGACCAATTTTATGTTGAAAAATTCTAAAGCATTGTCTGTCTGGATGACTTTGACATTGGTGGAGAAGATGTTATTGACTTCCAGAGTAAATTTTCGAATAATAACACCTGCAGCAGACTTTTGTTTTAACAAGAAAACCCAAGATAATATGGAGAAGTCATCAACTGCAACCATATAATACCAATGTCCCTGAAGATCAGGTACACGACTCAGACCCCAAATATCAAAGTGAAACAGTTCAAAAGACCGACTACTATGACGACTCAGACGAACAGGAAACAAAGACCTATGGTGTTTCCCAAGCTGACGGGCTTCACAATTCAATGTTGTATGAGTAGATATCTGCGGCAAGACATGACACATCTTCTGCAGAGGTAGATGGCCAAATCAGAGATACCAAAGGAATGGAGAAATGGATCCGGAGGGGATAGCAGCAACACCAGCACATGATGATATCGCAAGCTTATACAAGCCATTCTGCTCATGGCCACTTCCAATCATCTTCCCAGTCAGTATGTCCTGAAACACAAAGATAGAGGGGTCAAAGATGGCACATCAATGTAAATCTTTTGTAAGTTAGCTAATTGATAACAGGTTCATCTGAAAGTCTGGTGCATGTAAGACATTCTGAAGACTCAAAGAAGATGTCAGGATGATCTCCCCCTGACCAACAATGGGTAACCGGACCCCACTGACAATATCCACAGATCGTCCTGGGGCAAACGCTCTGTAGGTAGTAAACTGTCGTCTGTTGCCACACATATGGTGAGAGGCTCCAGAATCCATAATCCAATCTGTCAGGTCCGAGCAAGTAGTACTGGTAAGTGCACAAGGTGTACCTGATGAGCTAGAAGACGCTCTGGCTGAAGCTGCAGCATCCGTTGAACCTGGAGACGAAAGCGAGGTGTAATGATCATCACGAAGTCGTGAGACGAGATCATCAAAGCGAGCAGCCGGAAGAGGTGCAGCTGTAGTCTCAGTCTGCTCTGCAACCCGTGCAGTGGCGGGATACCCATGCTTGTGAAAGCACGTCTCCTCAGTATGGCCTGGTCGATGGCAGTGAGTATAGGGGCCACGGTGTCTGCCTCCCCCTCTACCACGAGGTCCACGACCTCGAAAATGTGACGCTCCTCCTTTGCCACGAGTGGCAGCCATAGCTGTAGGAGTAGGGTTGGGTTGTAGATGCCGATGTAGTAGTAATCCTACTCAATCTCTTATATACCTCCTCCATTGGTGGAATAAACTCGCCAGTCAGAAGTTGAGTACGAGCAGCATCGTACTCTGAATCAAGGGAGGATAGAAATACTCCGGTCATCGTAGGATTTCTGTAAGCATGTTGTTGTTTCGTACTGGTAGTGATCAGCATGAAGCTATGCAGTCTCTCGAACATGCCCCGTAGATGAGAGAAATGTGCATGTAATGGCTTCCCATTCTGTTTCGTAGAATAGATATCGAACTGTAGCTGGAGAATTTTGCTCTCATTCTTGGATTGCCCATATGTCGCAGCCAGGATATCCCACATAGCCTTAGCTGTGGGTTGGTTCACAATATCATTTACAATCTCCGTAGTCAGCATCCCAGATTGCCAGATACAAGCATATGCATCATCTTGCTTCCATGTCGCATTTATTCCAGTCTTGTCCTCCGGCTCAGATTCAGTCAGAATATGCTCCTTGTTGTGACACTGCATAAGGGTGCGGAACTGCATAGACCATAGTTCATAGTTGGTCCCATCCATCTTTATAATAGGGGGTTGGGCCTTTGAAGGCACCCGAGGATGTAAACACGTCACCCTTGTTGTCTGACATGATTAATGAAGAGCCTAGGACCGACGTAGATAACCAAGTAAACGGTCTACATAATCATATAAGGGGAAGGTTGTATGTGTAGACTCAAACAATCATCCCTAGTAGATATGTGCCTCCGAGAAAGGTCGGCTAGACCCGTAGTGGCTGTGACGACACCTAGGCCTCGCCGGAGTTTGACGCGGTGTCGCTTGGGTCGCTGGAAGGTGTTGTGGGGGCCCTTCAGGGGTTGCGCGTGCCCGCCAGAAGCAATGCGGGGCCGTTAGGGCGGTGCGGTACCACCTAGGGAGGTGGTCTGCGGCTGGAGAGGCACTGGACTGCCGGGAAAAGCAGGAGGCGGTTCCTGAGTTGGTGCAGAAGACCGCCTGTGAAGGCGGGGCGACACCTGGCGCGGCGCGGGATCGCTGAGAGAGGCGTGGCGGCGCCTGGCGTGGTGCGGAACTGCCGGGAGAGGCGGGCTGCGCCTGACAGCCCTGCGCTCGGGGCTGCGCCGCCTGTGCGCCGGGACGATGGGAGATAGGCGTTGGGGCGCGAGTGGCGGCGGGGGGGGGGGGGGGGGAGGGGCTTAGGGTTAAGGTTTTGGGTGGTGGTAAACGAAACCCCAGTCTAGGACTGCTGCTCCGATACCATGATGGGAGAAAAGAATCGATTTATTAGACGTACCTGAGGGCTCTCTTATATAGGAGAATAGCCATGGGTTAATTACATAATAAGTACACTGATAAAGAGGAAATAGAGTAAAATACATGATATGCAATATTTTAACTTAACAAAGAGAGTTGGTGCGAAGGTTTCAGGTTGGGGGACATCTCCGTTACGGTGTTGCAGTATGCGGACGACATGCTGATCTTCTTAAGGGGACGGAGGAGCAGAACCACAATGCGGCTATTTTGGTGGATAAATTTGGCTGCCTCTTTGGTTTGCAGATTAACAGGCAGAAGTCGGTCCTGGTTCCACTAGGGTTGGTTGGCGAGGAGAGTTACAGGTTAGCGGTGTGGACAAGATGCCATCTGGGGCGCTTACCTATAACCTATCTGGGGTTGCCCCTGGTTGATGGTAGGCTGAGGAAGTCCGAGTGGGACTGTGTTCTTCGGAGAATGGAGGAGCAGTTGGAGGGATGGAAGGCTACCACTCTGTCCAAGAGTGGGAAGCTTACCTTACTGAAGCACGTTCTTTCAGCCATTCCGATTTTTTCCTTCTCGACGAGCTTAATGCCTGTTGGTGTTAGAAGGAAGGTGGAGGCTTTTATGAGATCCTTTTTCTGGTCAGATGGGCGGCAGACAACGAGGGGGTTGAACCTGGTGGCTTGGAAGGATCTTGCTGTACTTGTTTAGGAGGGGGGCCTAGGTGTCAGGGATGTGGAATCAATGAACAAAGCCTTATTAGCCAAATGGGTGGTGTGCATTTGGGGTCCATCTGATTCGCTGGTTTTACGGCTGATGAGGGAGATTTATGATGTCACAGGGGAGTTGGCGGCTGCAAGGAAGCGACCTGAGTCTTCATTGTGGAGTGGGATCTGTGCCATGATTCCGGGCATCAGGCCTTTCCTTCGGTCGAGGTTGGGGAATGGTCTCTGTTTCCGTTTTTGGCAGGATGACTGGACGGGGGAGGGGTTGCTGGCCTACCGCTTCCCTAGGTTGATGGCGTTAGTAGTTGACCGAGGGGTGCGGGTGGCGGAGGTGGCCGACTCCGGGTCGTGGTCTCTGAGGTTCCTTGCGGTTCTCTCAGAACAGAGGCTGGAGGAATTTTTGCTTTTACTATCGGAGATTCCCCCTGTCGGGGAGATGTCGGGCGAGCCAGATCATTTTGAGCGGGCAGATGGTAAGTTCTTTGTAAAGATTGCATATCGAAAGTTGAGTGGTGGTATGCTGGAGAGCGACGAAGATGTATGTGCTGACTTGAAGTTGATTTGGGCGGCTAAGATTCCTACTCGGGTTAAGGTCTTCCTTTGGTGTCTAAGAAGAGACCGTCTTTGTGACAAAGTGAGAAGGGGCAGGGTGTGACAGATTTGATGTGTGACAGATGCGAGGATGACGTGGAGGATACGGACCACATTTTCTTCGGTTGCAGGTCTTCGGCAAATGTCTGGGATTCTTTAGGTCTTTCGTGGGTTTGGACATCCGGTGCAGAACCGTTTTGGTGATCTATTCGTGCGATGGGACTTGGGTCCTCCGGTGATGTCTCCAAGCCCTTTGTCGCGCTTTGGGCTATTTGGCTTGGCAGGAATGATACCACCTTCAAAGTGCAGCGATTTAACTTTGAAAATGTACTTGCGCACTGTAATGCTTTGTACATTTTCCGGATATCTAACTGATGTACCTTCTCGTTAATTAATGAATACTCTGGTGTTGTGACTCCCGCCTTGGGAGGGCTCCCCCTTTTTCCTATTCAAAAAAGGTGCATATACTATCTCTACTACTCATGTTGAGGATCTGGATATGCCTATTGCACTTCGGCGGTAGAAATGTGCATGCACTATGCACCCTATTGGTTCTCAGATTTCCTTGGAACGTCTTTCCAAGGACTTTCAGCACTTTGTTGTGGGGTTGTATGCTATATAGATACCTCAATCATATCAAGAGGCACTGCAAAGCAGTCAGTGGTGTTTGTCTATGGAGGAGGAGATGGTGGCTTTACAGTCACGAGGTACGTGGAGTGTGGTCCATGCTCCATCAGGTGCGTCTGTTGTTAGGAGCAAGTGGGTATTTATTGTGAAGCGTCGGGCTGATGGCATCGTAAACAGATACAATGCTAGGCTGGTTGCTGATGGGTTCACCCAGACCTATGGAGTGGATTATTAGGACACCTTTTCTCCTATCGCACGTCTCTCTACCTTGTGGATACTTATTGTTGTTGTTGTGGTACGCGATTGACCACTTTTCCAATTAGATGCCAAGAATGCTTTCTTGTATGGTGATTTGCAAGAAGAGGTCTACATGCATCAACCACCTGGGTTTGCTGCTGAGGGGGAGTCAAGTATGGTGTGTCGTCTTCATAAGGCTATATATGGCCTTAAGCAGAGTCCGAGGGCTTGGTTTCAGAAGCTCTCAGAATTGATGGAACAGAAGTGGTTTGTCAGATCTACTCTCTTTGTAAAGAAAAATCATATAGGTATTGTAGTCATTCTGGTTTATGTTGATGATAATTTTATCAGTGGCAGCGATGAACATGGCATTCAAGCAACCAAGGATTTCCTTGGACAGCAGTTTGTTACCAAGGACCTTGGTACGCTTCTTTACTTCCTTGGCCTGGAGTTTGCACGAAATCAGCAAGGTATGGTTTTGACACAAAGGAAGTATGTTACTGATCTTCTATCTGAGACATGTATGATAGGATGTAGACCAACTACTACCCCTAGAGATCCTAATGCGAAGCTCCATGATGATGAATCTGAGGAGGTGGACAAGAGACAGTATAGAGAGATGGTAGGGAAATTATTATATATTACTATTACCAGGCCTGATATATCTTTCACTGTGAGTAGAGTAAGTCAATTCATGGAGCAACCCAGGCAGACGCACATGGATGCACTATTCATGATCTTAAGATATCTGAAGTCATCTCCAGGTACAGGTTTTCTGTTTAGGAAAGATACGTTCTCTCTCAGTTACAGGATGTGCAGATGCAGATTAAGTTGTGTATTCTAAGGACATGAAGTCTACTTCATGATTTATTGTTTTTGTTGGCAACTCAATGGTTTCATAGAAGAGTAAGAAACAAATTGTTGTTGCTCGATATAGTGCATAATCAGAATATAGGGTAATGGCCTAAGGTAGTACGGAGATGATGTGGGTCAAATTTGTCTTAACTGATTTAGCGATTGAAGTGCCTCTTCTTATGCATCTCAAGTGCGGAAATCAAGCAGCCTTGTTTATAGCTAATAATCTAGCATTTCATTAAAGGACAAAGCACATTGAGGTGGAATGTCACTACACTCGTGATTTGATCCAAAAGGGGCTTATCTCAATGTCTTATGTAGCGTCAGGAGATCAAATTGTAGACATGTTTACTAAAGCTCTTGCTAGAGGTCCTTTTCATCACTGTTGTTCCAAGCTGAGCATGATATATATATATATGCTCCAGCTTGAGGGGGAGTGTTAAGATATTTATGTTATTGTGTTCTTTTTCCTCTATTATTTATTTCTATTGTGTAATTTACCCTTAGAGCTTTTCTCTTATAAGAGAACTCTTGGGTTTGATGGAATACAACTTCGTCTTTTCCTTCCACAACATCTATGCTCCATCTTGAGGGGGAGTGTAGAGATATTTCTATGTTCCTATGTATCGTTTATGTTATTTTATTTCTTTGTGTCTATCTTATGTAATTTACCCGTAGGACTCTCCTCTATATAAGAGAGCCTAAGATTTATAGGAATAATATATCTCTTATTTTTCCCAACATTTACATTTCAAATTCACAAAGTACATGCTCTTTTTTTTCTTCAAATCCTATTTTTTTACATACAAAATTTAGGAAGTATTTCTCTATTAAAGATTGAGGTGAGTTGATTTTTGGAAATAAGGAAATTTTATGAAGGGTTGAAAAAGCAAAAGATGGAACGATATGTTTTCTCTGGAAGCAAGCAAGGTATGACATAGTCTTGAGGCGTAAGTCTCAGTTTATAGAGAAAAATACCCATAAAAACTACAATAATATATATATATATATCAATAGAAGTATATATTATCTAACTAACATGTAATATATAACACACAATATACGATGAAAATACAGAAATAAGAACACCAATACGATGAACTTATAGAAATAAGAACATCAAAAACTAAATATATACAAATTCCATATACCTTTTTACTATATTCCATCCAATCAAAGAGGGAATCATTGGCTAGAAATTTTATTGAAATATCAATGATTTTGTGGAGCATAAAAATTAAGATTACATATACTTGGATGAATCCTATCTTGTTTGTTATACTAGGTACAGTACATAGCTCATTATGTGACTTCTCCTAACACTGGCGAGCAAAGGTCACCATCCAGACGGGGGTCTCGCAGAGGGTGCTTATGGGCATTGCCCCCGAAACAAAATTAAGTTTAGGAAAAATATAGACTTTAAGTTTGTAGATTCGTATTTTCGGGGTGTAATGTTAAGAATTTACTGAAATAATTGGATATGTTTAATGGTAAATATGTACACGAAAGCAAACAAATTTATGCATCCGTCTTGTATATATCTTTAGAACTAGACCTTTATAAGCATCTGAAAATCATAATAAAATGCTTCGAATTCCCTAACACTGTCTCAATGTCTCAACCACCTCGACTGTTCGAGGCAAGTGCCTCCCCAAATGAGACTAAGGCGTGCATCCAGGGCTAAACTTTGGCACTCGCCCCGATGTGTACGCCTCGAGTGTGGTTTCATCAAAATGTATTCAGAGCTATATGATAGTTGAGTAACATAATCATGTTTTCGTTTTGCATTTTTTATTTACGAATTCAGATGATCTATTTCTTTATTATCTATAATTATTTGCTTTGGGTTCACTAAATGGTGTATTTGAAGAACCCAAAAAGTTAATATGACCACCGTCACTGGAAGTAGTAGCAACCAAGCCCTTACAGCTGAAGATGCCTTGGCCTATCTAAAGGATGTCAAAGAGATATTTCACGATAAAAATGAAATCTTCCTCGAGTTTCTTGATATCATGAAGGATTTCAAGGCCAAGAGGTACTTCCTTTTATTTTCCACTCTTATTTACATCTTTTCTCAGGTATTATATTTCTTATAATTTACCAGTGTTTTTATGTGCAGGATTAATACTGAAGGGATTATTCTCAGAGTGAAGGAACTCTTTAGAGGGTATCCTAGCCTTATCTTGGGTTTTGGTTCTTTCCTGCCGAAAGGTTATGAGATCACCCTTCCACCACAGGAGGAGGAGAAGCGTGTCGAATTTGAGGAGGCTATCGCCCTTCCACAACAGGAGAAGGAGAAGGAGCCTGCTAAGTTTGAGGAGGCTATCTATTTTGTAAACAAAATTAAAGTAGGGTATTATTTGTGATTTATGACAATTTCAATCAATTTATTTCATAATGATTGCTCCTTTTCTCTTCTGATTTCAGACCCGTTTTAAAGATGATGTACATATATATAAATCTTTTTTAGATATTCTTTACATGTACCGTGAGGAGAAAAAATCTATAAAGCAAGTCTACAATGAGGCATGTCTGTCAACCTTTGCCCTTCCATTATTCTGTTTACTCTTTATCACAAATATTGTGTTCGGTGCAGATATCTTCACTATTTAAAAATCATCATGACCTGCAAAATGAGTTTACTAACTTTTTGCCTGAGATTTCTACAATCTCTCATACATCACACGGGCATGATGTGTTGCAAGATGTCAATAGCTTCACGCCTATAAGAAGGCCTGGATGCGTAGAGAATTTTGTAAGTAAATTGAAACTAGCACTCCATTTCAATATGTTATAGCTCTTGGAAACATCTAGAAGCTGTTGTCAATAAGATGCTATGGTTTTATCCTATTAAAAGCTTTTACATGCATTAATCTTAAGCACTGTCAACAGTTACATCTGTTATTCCCCAGACTGGTGCTGGATTCAACACGTGAAAGCAGAAAGCAAATGTCATTTTTCTTTAGTCCATTTTTTAACAGTTTCATGTCAATATAAGTGCGGATATATAGTTAGCATATAAAATTTCTTTTGTTCATTTGATTTATAGTCTAGAAATACTTCTAGAAAACATCGTTTCCTGGGATTTATTGACAAATGTGATATGGTTTTTTTCTTTAGGGAGAAGGTGCATATGCTTCAAATCTTGATCGTGGCATCAATGTTCACCATCGTGACTTGGATCAGGATAAGTTAAGAATCCGTGCTGGTAAGAGGAAGTATAGAAAAGGAGAAGAGGACAAAAGGGAGAGTGGTAAAAATGGTAAAGATATAGAGCAACATAACAGGGATTCAGGCATGCATCAGATTTCGCGCAGAGTTGAGGATTTAAATGCTGAACTGATGCTCCAACGAGGTGAAACGGCTGAAAACTACAATATGTGTTCCTTTACTACTTAATATAATAACAATGCTTGGACATCTGACGCTTTCACACATTTGAGATCAGGAGTCTAATATTGCTCATGGAAACATTATGCTTTTTAGTCAAAAAAGGGGAAAGCACTCCAGAGGTGTCCATCCCAAGCTTTTATTAAGAGAAGGGAGGTTACAAGAAAACTTACATGAGACAGGTATCAAGGAGAGATCTAGCTAAATGGACAACATTCCGAACGTAAAATCCAAGGGGATTGAAAATCAACCTGTTTCGAGAGAGCCTAATAGCCCAAATCACAGAGATAGGGGCTAACAAGTCCATCATCGATATGAATTGATTGGCCACCACTGAATTCTAAAAGTTGGTATGAGAGGAGGGCTCCACCCAAACGATGCCCATCTCCTCCCAAACCTTTCTAACCCACATACAAGAATAGAACATTTGATCCATGTCTTCCTCCTTAGTAGAACACATCACGCATGTAGTATCCCCCCCGGATGAAGGAGGACCTCCTTGCCTTGGTTAAGACCCAACCCAGCCTGTGGAGCCAAAGAAAGACCTTGACCTTCAATGGTACCTTGAGAGTCCAAATGAACATGCAATCTCTGTCCCTATCTCCCCACCTCCATCACCCTTACCTGTGATGACCTTGAAGGTCTTCTTCACCTAAAGAACCCATCATGCCAAACCTAGTAGTCACGAGTCGACCCCCCTCGTCCCTACGCGTCGCCAGCCCCCCCTCAGCCCCGCACGCCGCCAGCCCCCCCCCCCCCCCCCCCGGCCCCGCGCGCCACCAGCCGTTGCGTGTTGCCAGCCCTGCGTGTGTGCCTGCGATTGCGTACGTTCTTGCGACTGTGTGCGCCTGCGTGCGGCTGCTGCTCAATCGGCGTGCATCTGCATGCTTCAGCGTGTTCCTACGTTTGGCTCCTCGTGCTCAGGAAGGACTGCTCCTATACTTCCCTCCCACGTTATTTGCTTGGTTGATGGGGTTCGTTGCGTTCTGAGTCTACACATGCAAGCACACCCCCACATGTCCGTGTAGATGACTATTTTTAGACATCTATCAATCCTAGTCTTCCTCTATTGGCATCATCTCTGGCGCGTTCAAAGGTCCAACGCCTATTGTCAAGATGGATGGGACGAACTATGAGCTCTCATCAATGCAATTCATGAGTCTCATGAAGTCGAGCGGTAAGAAGCATATTCTTACCGAGGAGGAACCGATGGAGAAGAATGGGATGAACGCTTGGGAGGCATGGCCTCAAATTTCAGCGAAATTTGATCGAATTTCTGTCGAATATCGATATCCAGTCGAAATCGAAATTCGACCGAAATGACCGAAATGACCGAAATATGGGGGTCCTAGTATAAAAAATGACCGAAATGACCGAAATCCTGATCGAAATTCCACCGAAATTCCATCGAAATTCTGTTTTTGTGGATACCGAAATGGTGACCGAAACCGACATTTAGGGCCTTGTTGGGAGGTAGATGATGCATATGCTAAAATTTAGCTTTCAGGGACATTGATGACCGAAATCGCCAATGATGTGTTACATCAACCTACTGCTAAGGCTATGTGGGACATTCTCGCTGCTACATACTCTCAAGCGAGGAATGAAACTAAGATACTCCAACTTCAGCATGCCATCTTCACTAGAAAACTGAACGAATGCCCTCTCCATTCGCTATATACATCCTTGCATGGGACTTTTGAGAAGCTTCACAATTTCATACCACTCACAGCCACTCCGGAGCAGCAGAAGACGTATAGAATACTACTATGGTTGGTGTATTCCTAGCAACCCTAAATTCTGAATATGATGCTGCTCGCTTCTGGATCCTTGCAGTTACTACTATTCCTCCCATGGAGGAAGCTTTCCGCAGGCGCAACAGGATTATTGTTCCATGTTCTTTCACCAGTCGGACTTCTTCGGCTATGGCAGCCTCTCGTGGCAGAGGAGGCTCTTTCTCTCGTGGACGTGGATCTCGTGGTAGAGGAGGACGTATTCGTCAGCCCTGCACATTTTGCTGTCGCTCAGGTCATACTGAGGAGACATGCTACTCTAAGCATGGTTTTCCAGCATTAGCTCGTGTAGCGGAGCAGGTCAAGTCACCCGCTGCTCCTACTTTAGATGTGAGGGATTCATGCCCTCTTCTTCATCATCTACTGGAGGCCATTCGGATGTTGCAACTTCTGCATCTGCTAGTACTTCTGCCATGGCAAACACCTCAGGTAGCACTTTTGCCTTTACATCATGTTATGGATCTCAGATTCCAGAGTGGATTATGGACTTTGGGACGACACATCATCTATGCGAAGATAAAAGACAGCTTACAACCCATAGACAGGTTTCTCGAGGAAGAACTATAGTGATAGCCGATGGGACTCATTCCCGATCGTAGGATAAGGGGAGATTACCCTTACACCTTCAATGCATCTACAAAACGTGCTACATGTTCCTGATTTTTCTATGAATTTGTTATCCTTCAGTCAGATTACGAAGGATTTGCATTGTCGAGCTATATTTGACCCATCGTCTCTTGTTTTACAGGACATTCTTACAGGCATGGTAATTGGTTGTGGCCGTGAGAAGGGTGGTCTTTATTGGCTGGTCCAAACTTCTTATGTAGGCGTGCCCTCTATCTCAATAATATCAGTCTCTCTTTTTACTTGGCATCTACGTTTTGGCCATCTCCCTCTCCATATGATGAGTCATATTTTGCCGCAGATCTCTCCATGATCTACATTCTAGTGCGAGGCGTGTCAGTTGGGGAAGCATCATTGTTCGCCTTTCCCTAGTCGTCAGAATCGGAGCAATAGCTCCCCATTTGATTTGTTTCATGTTGACATTTGGGAACCTAGTCGTGTTCCTGATCATCAAGGGCGCATGTTTTATCTTGTTGTTGTCGATGGTTTGTCTCAGTTGTCATGGGTTTTCTTATTGAAGAATAAATCTGAAGTCGGGGATATGATCAAAATTTTTATCAATGAAGTATGGAATTTTTTTTCGTCTGTGAAATTTGTGAGAACAAATAACGCCTTGGAATTCTGCACACGTACTCTATCCCATTTCTTATCATCTCGTGGCATTATTCATCAAACAACGTCTCCTTATACTTCTCAACAAAATGGTATTGTAGAGAGAAAACATCGTCATTTACTTGATATCACTCGAACTCTTCTTATTCAGAGTCGAGCCCCGCATTCGTTTTGGGGTGATGTTATTCTTACAACGTGTTATCTAGTGAATCACATGCCCTCGTCAGTCTTGGGTGAGAAAACTCCTATTTCCATTGTTTTTCCAGATAAGGAGTTATTCTCCCTTACTCATGCCTTTGGTTTGGTTGCATTTGTACACCAGATGGCTCCAGGTCTTGATAAGCTCTCTCCTAAGGCTATCAAATGTGTATTTGTTGGGTACTCCAGGACCCAGAAGGGATATCAGTGTTATGATCCATTGCGCAGAAAATATTATATCAGTGCTAATCTCACATTTTTTGAGTCTGTGATGTTTTTCTCTCCTACAAGAGATAAATTGGCTTTGTCAAATTCCGATGATGAGGTTTACGTGTCACCTCCTCCGACAGCTCAGTCTATTTCTCTACATGTGCATGTCGCCTCACCTCCTCCACCACCACCTCCTCCTCCGCCATCTATCCAATCCCGCATTGTCCCCGCTCCCCTTACCAAAATTATATACCCGTCGACCTGTTTCTGCTCATGGTCCTGTCCCGTCATGATGCTCCCCAAGTTTGTTTTGATAACATGATTTCTAATGATGGGTCTGGAGATGTCTCTATGCAAGAGAATAGCCAACAGATGGAGGAGGCTCCCTATGACTTGGATCTTCCTATTACGGTTCGCAAGCAGAAGCGGTCTTGTGCCTCTTATTCCTTTACTTCTCTGGTTTCCTTTCATCGTCTGACAGGGGACTTTCAAAAATTTGTTGTTGCCTTATTTGTCGTGGAGATTCCACAGAATTATTAAGAAGCATTGAAGGATAGTCGATGACGCTTAGCCATGGAAGAAGAAATGGCCACGTTGCAATCTCGAGGTACTTGGAGCTTGGTGTCTGCTCCCCATGGGGTGTCTGTGTAATCAGTTGGAAATGGGTGTTTACTGTTAAACATCATGCAGATGGCAGCTTTGATCGCTACAAGGCAAGGTTAGTAGCACGTGGCTTCACTCAGACCTACGGCGTGGATTACTTGGACACCTTCTCTCCAGTGGCTCCTCACTCTACACTACGTATCCTACTTTCTGTTGCAATAGTACGTGATTGGCTTTTATTTCAGATGGATGTCAAAAATGCATTTCTGTATGGAGATCTACCGGAGGAAGTCTATATGTAACAACCTCCTGGGTTTGCTGCTGAGGGGAAGTGTAAGCAGATCTGTAGACTCCTTAAGGCTATATATGGCATTAAGCAAAGTCCAAGGGCGTGATTTCAGAAGCTTTCAGATTTGATTGAGAACTAAGGGTTCAAGAGGTCTAATGCAGAACATTCACTTTTTGTACGGAGGACACCTAAAGGTAATGTTGTCATAATGGTCTACGTTGATGATATACTTGTTACAGGAGATGATATGCAGGGGATAAAGATGGAGAAAGAGTTTCCAAGCGGTCAATTTGTTACTAAGGATCTGGGCACCCTAAGGTACTTCTTAGGGTTGTAATTTGTTAGGAATGCGCAGGGGAAATATGTTACATACATGCTTGTTGAGACGAGTATGATTGGGTGTCGACCATCTACTACTCCCATGGATCCTAGCATGAAATTATACGATGATGATACATATGAAGTGGATAAGAGAAGATATAGAGAGATTATGGGAAAGCTCTTGTATGTTACCATTACCATACCGGAGTCTGGCTGGTGCGAGGGCTTTTGCACTGGGGATATCTCTATTCCTCTATTACAGTATGCAGATGATACGGTCCTCTTCTTGGGTGGTACGGGTGCTCAGAACAGGAACGCGACCCATCTGGTGGAGATCTTTGACGACCTTTCGGGCCTTGTGATTAACATGAGTAAGTCGATCGTCGTAACCTTCGGGATGGAGGAGGTCGAGCATGTTGGGATTGTGACTATTTGCGTCTGCGGGTTGGGTGACCTACCCATTTCCTACTTGGTTCTGTCGCTGTCGGCAGGGAAGCTAAGGACCAAGGATTGGGATCATGTGGTCCAGCGGATTGAACAAAGACTGGCAGGATGGAAAGTTATCACATATTTAGAGGCGGAAAGCTGGTCCTTCTGAAACATGTACTCTCCGCTATTCCTATCCTCTTCTACTCTACTAGAATTATGCCAGTCGGGGTGAGGAGAAAAATTGAATCCTTGATGAAGCGGTTCTTCTGGTCGGATGGGAAACAACTGGGGCACGGGATCCATCTGGTCAAATGAGAGTATGTCACGAGGGAGCGCATGGATGGCAGACTGGGTGTAAGAGATATTGAGTGCATGAACAAGGCACTCATCGCCAAATGGGTTATCCAAATCTGGGAGCCCTCTAAGTCGTCGGTCGTTGTGTTGTTGCGAAAGATCTACGGAGTGGGAGGTGGGCTGGTGACGAGGAGAGTCTGTTTTGAGTCTCCACTTTAGACTGGCATTCGTGAGGTGCTACCCTTACTGTCTCACAGATTGTGTTCCAAGGTGGGGGACGAATAAAGTTTCAGATTCTGGCGTGACAATTGGTTAGGGGAGGGTACATTGGAGGATAGATGCCCACGACTATTTTCGTTGGCAGAATCGAAGGAGGCTTTGATTTCGGAGGTGGCAAGCAGTGGTGTTTGGTCCCCGTCTTTTGTCACCGAACTATCTGATCAACGTTTAAAGGATTTCATGATGATGCATTCGATCCTCACCTCCCCCCCGACAGGGGACTTCTCAGGGGTCAAAGATCACTTCCAGTGGATGTACAACAAATTCTCGATGAAGAAAGTGTACAAGGAGCTCAAATCGAGGGAGGAGGAGCTGGACAGGGAGCTTTGCCAAGACGTCAATATGATATGGGTTGTAAGGATCTTGTTGAGGGTTAAGGTATTTCTTTGGTGCTTGCGGAGGAACCGCCTTTGCGACAAGGTGCAGAGGGGGTGACTTTTGGGTCTGCCGGATATGATGTGCGACAGATGCGGAGCGACGGATGAGGATGCCGACCATTTGCTTTTCAAATGCTCGTCATCGACTAAGGTTTGGTCCGAGGTGGCGGCATCTTGGGTAAGGAGTGACGGTTTCTGGACTTTTGGAGGTCCATTAAAGTGGTTGGCGACAACTTTAATGACAATTGTTCGAAGCCTTTTGATGTTCTCTAGGCCATATGGACCGAGAGAAATAAGGTTATCTTCAACAATGAGAGGTTTTATTTCGAAAATGTTTTGTCCCACTGTAACGCTCTTCACAATCTGTGGATATCATGGTAATGTACTCTAAACCTCTTTAATGAAATACTTTGGCGGTGACCCCCAGAATGGGGGTTCACCCTTTTTAGACTCAAAAAATATTGCATTTGCAGTAAGCCGACTGAATCAATTCATGGAACAACCTCGGAAAGTACATATGGATGCTATATACATGATATTGAGGTATCTAAAGTCTTCTCCAGGTGCAGGATTATTTTTCAAGAAAGGCATGTGTTGATGCTGACTATGCAGGGTATCCTAAGGATAGGAAGTCTACGACGGGTTTTGCAATATTTATTGGTAATTCTCTTGTTTCTTGGAATAGCAAGAAAAAAACAGTTGTAGCTAGATCAAGTATCGAATCTGAGTATAGAGCTATGGCACAAGCGGGTACAGAAATGATGTGGGTTCGAGCAATATTAGCAGATTTACATGTAGATGTTACTCTACCCATGCAATTACAATGTATTAATCAGGTTGCCTTGTTCATTGCAAACAACTTTGCATTCCATGAGCGAACTAAACATATTGAGGTAGACTGCCGTTATACTAGAGATATGATCCAGAAGGGGTTGATCTCTAACTCTCATGTTAGTTCAGGAGAGCAAACAACAGATATCTTTACCAAGGCATTACTCCAGGGGCCATTCCAAAAGTGTTCGTCCAAGTTGAGCATGATTGACATCTGTAGAAGTTTTAGTTTATATTCTCTATGTCTTTTAGTTATTGTTCTTTCTTTTTGTCTACCATATGTAATTTTCCCATAGACCTCTCCCTATATAGGAGAGTCTAGGGCTGAGGGAATATATATATAACTCTTATTTTTCCAACATGGTATCATATCAGCGGTCCTAGACCAGGGCTCTCGTACCGAACCCTAAACCTAGACTTCCACCTTTAAGCCTCCGCGCGCTGCCACCCCTTGCGCGCCGCCTCCCCTTGATGTCGTCGCCCCCCCCCCCCCCCCGCGCCGCCGCGTCAGTGCACAACCCCTCGCGGTGTTGCCTCCGTTGTCCACGCGTACAACCCGTGCGCCGCCAGGCTCTGCATCGCCAGCCCATGTGCCACCAGGCCATGCTCCGACGCCCTTCCGTGTGTGCTGCCATCTTGTCGATTCACGGTCCCTAGGGCTTCACCCTCAGGTTCGGTTGTCATCTAAAAAGGGGGCTCTCCACTAGCTTTAAAGTTGATAGGTTTGGTTGCATAGAGGTCTACATGTGCAACTAAACCTAATCATGTCCATATAGACCAAGTCTTATCTTGTCTACAATCCTTGTTTTCTCCAGTCAACATGTCAGAAAGTAAGATCGAGATCCCCACTACAGGTGCCTTCATGGGTCCTGCGTCTATTGTGAAGATAGATGGATCCAACTATGAGTTATGGGCCATGCAGTTCATGAGCCTAATGAAGTCGATTGGTAAGAAACATATTCTTACCGAGGATGAGCCAGTTGAGAAAATAGGGTTGTATGTCTCATGGGAGGTTGATGACGCAATTGCTCAGGTGTGGTTGTCTGGTACTTTGATTCCAGACATTGCTAATGATATCTTGCATCAACCTACTGCAAAAGCCATGTGGGACATTCTTGTTGCCACGTATTCACAAGCCAAGAATGAGACGAAAATTTTACAGCTACAACATGATATCTTCACGATAAAACAGAACGGTCGGCCCCTGCATGCTCACTACACTGCATTGAGGGGAATGTTTGAGAAGCTTCACAGCTTCATGCCTCTCTCGACAACTCCAGAACAATTGAAGACATATCAGTCTGTGTATTATTTTCCTGCATTGACTCCTGCACAGATATATCTCCAGTTCCATCATTAGAATCTATGTTATCAAAACAAACCTGAGGTTCCGTGGATGATGGGCGATGACCATGAGCAAAAGCAGTTCGACAAGTGTAGAATTTTAGTAAAGATGGAACAAGTGGCGCGTGAGATTGAGTAGTAGTAGGAGGAGGTGGAGGGGGTGGAGGTGGAACAACAGTCACGGGATTGGGTGGCATGTAGATTTCATCATCTGAGTTTGATGAAGCCAACCTATCACCTGTCGGAGAGAAGTACGTCACAAACTCAAAAAATGTAACATCCGCACGGATATTGTATTTCATGCGCAAAGGATCATAGCACCGGTATCCCTTTCGAGTCCTTGAGTATCCAACAAACACACATTTGACAGCTCTAGGAGAGAGCTTGTCAAGACCAGGAGTCAATTGATGAACAAATGCGACATAACCGAACACACGAGGAGTGAGTGAGAATAACTCTTTCTCAGGAAACGCCACAGAGAAAGGAATCTTCTCACCCAATACAGACGGTGGCATACGATTCACCAAATAACATGTTGTTAGAATTGCATCACCCCGAAATGAATGTGGTGCACGACTGTGAATGAGAAGAGTTCGAGTAATATCAAGAAGATGACGATGCTTTCTTTCGGAAATACCATTTTGCTGAGAGGTGTAAGGACATGATGTTTGATGAATAATCCCTCCGGATGAAAGAAAATGAGATAAATCATGAGTGCAGAATTCCAAAGCATTATCAGTTCGCACAAACTTCACACAGGTAGAGAAAACATTATTCACTTTAGTAAGAAAGGTTTTGATGACATCCATCCCCTGCTTCCGATTTATTTTTCAAAAGAAAGACCCAAGACAATCTTGAAAAATCATCCACAGCTACAAGATAAAATCTATGTCAATATGAAATAACTCAAAAGTGGAGCTACTGCTCCAACTTTGATGACTGGGGATAGCAAACCGATGATGCTTTGCCAACTGACAAGCTTCACACTGAAAGGAAGAACTAGGCGAGATCTGTGGTAGCATATGACACATCTTCTGAAGAGAGAGATGACCAAACCAAAGGTGTCAAGTGAATGAAGAGAATGATCCAGACAAATGAGAAGATAAGCATGCATAGGGAGTCCGAACCAGGCGATATAAACCACTCTGCTCACGGCCATACCTAATCACTTTGCCAGTAAGAATGTCCGGAAAAACAAGAGATGTTGGGTTAAAAATAGCTCGGCAGTGCAAATCCTTGGTAATCTGAGTAATGGAAAGCAAATTCATAGAGAAATCAGGAGCATGTAGCTCATTCTGCAGACGCATCAAAGGCATCAAAGTGATCTCCCCCGTCCTGTTATCGGGGAATGAATCCCATCATCTATCACAACTTTTTATATGACGTAAGCTGATGTCTGTCTCCACATAGATGATGTGTTGCACCGGAGTCCATAATCCACTCTGTAAGGTCCGATCCATGACAAGATGTAAAAGCATAAGTACCTGAGGTGTTGGCTGTAGCAGATGTACTGGCAGAGGCCGAAGCTGCTATATCTGAATGATCTCCTGACACTAGTGAAGCGGAAGGAGGAATAATATCCCTCAGTTTGGCCACAAGATGATCAAACCTCTTATCTAGAGTAGAAGCAGCAGGAGACTCAATCTGCTCTGCAACACGAGCTGACGTCGGGAATCCATGCTTGGAATAGTATGTCTCCTCAGTGTGACCTAGGCGATGACAGAAAGTACAGGACTGTCGAGTGCGACCTCCTCTTCCACGATGTTCGCATCCACAAGAGAAAGGACCTCCCCTTCCTCGAGAGGCTGCCATGACCGAGGAAGTCTGATAGAGGCTGTGGAAGGAATAGTAATCCTGCTAAGCCTGCGGAACGCTTCCTCCATGGGAGGGATAGTGGCATCCGCTAGAATATGGGAACGAGCAGCATCATATTCAGGGTCAAGAGCTGCTAGGAATACCTCTACCATGTTAGCATTCCTATATGTCTTCTGTTGCTCAAGAGTTGCCGTTAGAGGTATGAAGCTGTGAAGCTTCTCAAACATCCCACGCAAGGATGTATATAGTGACTGCAAAGGACATCCATTCTGTCTAACAGTAAATATGTCGTGCTGGAGTTGGAGGATCTTCGTCTCGTTCCTCGCTTGTGAATATGTTGCCGCGAGGATATTCCACATCGCCTTAGTAGTAGGTTGATGTAGTACATCATTGGCAATCTCGGTCGTCAATGTACCAGAGCGCCAAACTTTGACATAAGCATCATTTGTCTCCCACGAGGCATTTACCCAGTCTTCTCCATCGGTTCCTCCTCGGTAAGAATATGCTTCTTACCATTTGACTTCACCAGGCTCATGAACTGCATAGCCCAGAGCTCGTAGTTTGTCCCGTCCATTTTGATGATTGGCGTTGGACCTCTGAATGCGCCAGTGGCGAGTACATCGACTTTGTTCTCAGACATACTGCCGGATGAAGAGAAACTAGGGTTTGTAGACCAAAGATTGAATGTCTACACAAACATATGCGGATTTGAGTGCATATGTAGACTTACGCACCCAAACCCATTATCCAACTGAGAGACGACTCGCAACTAGCGCAGGTGACGCACAAGACAACTGCGCACACACCCGCGAGAGGCGGCGCACACACGCGCAGGAGACGACTCATGCACGTGCGAGAGGCAGCGCGCGTACACGCGCAGGCAGTTGTGCACGCGTAGGCGATGCCGTGCTGGCTGGCGGAGACGCTGGTGCCCGCGTGGATTGGCGGCGGTACGCAGAGAAGGGTGGTGTACGTGGGCTGGAAGGTAGGGTTAGGGTTTTGGGTTCGAGAGCTCTGGCCTAGGACCGCCGCTCTGATACCATGTTGGAAAAATGAAAAGAGATGAGATGTTTATTCCTGTAACCCTAGGCTCTCTTATATAGGGGAGAGACCTATGAGTAAATTACATAAGATGATATAAAGAAAACAAAATAGCTAGAAAGGTACAAAGGAATATAGAAATATCTCAACATGGAGGAAACCTTGAAACTCTCGAGTTTCATTATAAGTTTTTATTGTACACCACTCCATCCCCAAGTTCCTTTTGTGCATCGCATCTCTCTTGGATACACTTAAAACTTCTTTCTCAACTTTTCAAATACAACTAAGCATTGAATGACACATATCATAAATATTAAATATTCCCTATGTGATGCAAGTCAGCTTCTTGTAATGTATTCTCCTTTACAATTAAGACCCCCTCCTCATAAGATTTCACCATTTAGTTCTCGTGCCTTTACTAATTTAGTTTTTTATCTTTCTTATTTGCACATCCAAAACTAAGACAATGTTGACTAGTTAAACTTTCATTCGGAATGACCTTGTAATCTTTTTGCCACAATCTGATCTCTCCTTTATGCAAAATAATCAATGCGTATCGTTCTTGAACCATTATGAAATGTAATTATTTCTTAAAGATGGTATTTGCTATAACATTGTTATTATCTACTGCAAATAAAGTTTTAATTTAGAAATTTAAAGCTTTTTTCCACCTAAACAAACAATTTATTATTGCAAGATTACCTGAAAAACTTTGTCAAACTCTTTCCAAAATTTCTCCTTTTATAATTAGTCCCATCCGTATCAATTTAGGGTGCATACACGCAAATGATATTTAGGATCTGCACACCTAAAATCACTTAGTAATTACTTTTATCTCCAAACCTATTAATTTCTACTACTCTCTTTCATGTTTTCATAAACAACAATGTCAACTCCATTCGAGCTTTCTCCTTTATTGAACAACGTAACTTTAAACCAGTTTTTTGATCTCCTCAGCACACCGTTTTGTCTTCTACAAGCATAAGATACTTGTCTTCCTCCTTAGTTGTTATGTCAAGTACCTCCGTTAGCTTGTCACTAGAATACCAATATTACAAGTCCTAATGCATAATGTGTCATGTACTAGATTCCTTACCTCCCACACCTGTGCCGAGGTTTGAAATATCAGTAGCCATCTTGCATACGTAGATTTGGTTTGGTTATATCATAGATATTAGTGAAAATCTTGGAAATTATTTCGATAAGTATTTTCCTCATAGATTAAGTCAATCTTTGTTCCCAAATCTTTAAGTCATGCATAAATACATGTTTATAAACATGAAGGAGGTGTATTTAGCATATTAATAATAGATTAAATCACATGGTACACATAAACAGTAGCCTAAGAAATATCAAAAAGCAATTAAACAAGAAAATACTTTATACAGATTATAGATTACAACATTCATTATAAAATAATTTTGAAAGGAAAGAAAGATGCATAAAAATAAATTAGAAACTGAATTTTCTATATGAACACAAGACAGTCAATACCAACAGGAGCCCCTTTGCTGAATCCATATTACTTGACTACTAATACTTACTAAGTATCAACGAGTAACATATTAAAATATATAAAATATGTATCTAGAGATGTGAGATGCCTTGGTCAGTTGTAGAGACATTTGATTTCAATGTTAGAAATGGAGGTAACCCCTTGTCCAGGGTTGGCGGTTAGATACTAACTGGGTTGGGTTGGAGTAACCTCCTGTCCTGTGAATAGTAGTTGTTTGGAATGTTAGGAGGGTTGGAATGAGGAATGTGATGTGATGTCACATTGCTTTGGGGTGGACTTCATGGTTTCAGATTTCGCGAAGTTTCGGCGAAATTTCGATTTCGACAAGGAACCGAAATCTCGAGCGAAATGACGATATGAGGGCAGTTTCCGGTCTTTTCTTCACAAATGGTGGTCGATTATGGGCGAAATGTCATCGAAATTTCGACGAAATTTCGTATCGATAACCCTTGGTGGATTTCCAACCCCGGAATGTAGTGAAGTAAACCAGGTTACACCGGGTGTAACCCGGGTAACCTAGTAACCAAACAAGCCATGGGTTCTATGGTAGAATACTTAGAACAAATTTGTTTCCGCTTTTTTTCATGTCTGATTTATATTCAAATGTGTCAACTACTGGAAGTAGCTACACAAATCCCTCAGAAATCAACCCTTAAAGCTTAAAACATCAAAAGGTACCTTTTATGCTTTTTCCTTGTAGCAACACGTAGCAAAAACATGCATCATATGTGATATCGATGAGAGAGCTCTGGTATGAACTATATGGATCCAATTGATGGAAAAATTACATTAAAAACTTCTAAATTTCTGAAGATCGATTATATGAGGTGGCATATAACTAATATATCGATCAATATCTGGGATAAGGCAGATCAATGGTGATTTCAGTATCCGGAACCTGTTGATGTGATATATTATGATATTTAAATCTGTAACATCCATCCAGATGTGGAGATTCTTTTCTTATTTGAGTTAAAACCAAGCATTGATATTGTGAATTACTCGCACACATCCCCCATGCAAGAATCCTTGCAAACTTTGCAGTACAGATGCTTAATGACACAACGATATTTACCCATTTAGGCTGCATTCAGGCAATGCAGTATGCCGCTGGATAGTGACCCGATGACTTCCGATTGCATAAAATAATCGTTTTAAAATAGTCTTTTAGACAAATTTATGCTAGTTGTTAGCTACCTAATACACCCCTAATGCCAGGTTTGCAACCAACAATAAAAACAATACCTTTCTGCAATGAAATTCACGTACATATCACATTAGAAGAGTGGACATCATGAGTCGGTTTTAGGACCTTTGCTCAGATGCTGACAAAGAAAAACCAAGATGTGATGCTTTCATGCACACAAACTTATGTGTACATATAATATTGTGCCAATATTTTTTTTGAAACGTGAAATGGGTGCATCACGTTTAGATGGTGACCACCCAAAGTGTAGTAAATGATATATTGAATTGAAAATAATAATCATTATATGAGCCTCATAAGAAAGAACACTGATGGGCAAAGGTCCTGAAGGAAACAAAGTTAGTCGGTAATTACCCAGGACAACCATATTGGTGGGAAGGAATCTACAAAGCTGACCCTATAATGTGGGAATCAGCTTTTCTTTTTCTTGTGATTACAAAATTCTGATAGAATTAAATCTATTTCACTTTGTTTTTGAAATATTCGATTAGAATATTTCTAATATTCAGACATTAACAGCTTGTGTTACAAAATGATAGAGCACATTCCTCATCCAATCAGATTAAAGATTAGGGACAAGCACACGCTGCAGCAACTGAATGAAGAGAATAAGGGTACAAACTGTGACAGAGGGAGAGATGATAAACTGGATGTGATGGCGAAGGACCTCTCCTTACCTCATAAAGACTTGCCCAGCAATAATATTTCTAGTCTCAGCAAAGAGGATGCTAATAGTTTTAAACCTATATCAGAGCTTGATTTATCAAACTGTCCGCGTTGTACACCTAGTTACCGCCTTCTGCCCAAGCATGTAAAAAGTTATTTTAAATATGTTTTATATTTTCTCCTTTTGTTGTCACATCTAATCTGTATCTTTTTCACATTTACTCTACAGTACAGGGTGCCCTTGTCAAGCCACAGGACAGAAGCTGATGCAGCAGTACTAAATGATGTTTGGGTGTCTGTGACTTCTGGTAGTGAGGAATACTCTTTCTTGCGCAAAAACCCATATGAAGAAGTTCTGTCTAAATGCGAAGATGATAGGTACTTGGCATTTCTGTGTTGACATAATTTACTGTAGAGATATATCTATGTTCTTTGTACCTTTCTTTTATTTCTTTTGTCCACCTTATATAATTTACCCATAGGTCTCTCCTCTATAAAAGAGAGCCTAGGTTTACAGGAATAAACAACTCCTCCATTTTTCCCAACATGGTATCAGAGCCACGGTCCTAGACCAAAGCTCCGTACCATAACCCACTCCCGCCTCCCCTCTCTCTCTCTCCTTCAGGCGGCGTCGTCACCGCCGCCCCCTTCTCTCATCAAGCAACCGCAGCTGCCTTTCAGCTCGTCGTTACCGAGCCTCCATGTGACATCTAGGTCCGAATAACCCGAACCTGGCCTGATTATGATCCATTTAATCCATTAAAACTATCAACAATATTAAATGATCTAAATCGATCAACAGATTGTAAATCAAAAGTTGTTTGGGATAAATCGATCAGAAATCGAATGCATTATAATAAAGTGTGCCACTAGAAAAAAACTGCAACGCAATTTGAAACCGTAAAATAATCCGAGACTGTCAGAAAATTCGTCTCGACAAAATAAGACCAACGAAATCGATTGTTCATCAATCGAAGTTTGAGAATTTAAAATCACAAATTTTGATCAACAATCAATACCATATTTTGTCAATTTATGTATCCATCTTGGATCAAAAAAGTACGAAATTTATATCGTTTGATCCAAGGTTACAAAAGTCGGTAGTCGGTACTCGATCGACTGGGTCATTGACTAAGGATTGATCGGCTGTCAGACGACTAATCAGTTTTAGTCGGACTTTAATCGGCTTTGAATTTTATGATATATTTTAAATATATAACTCATTTTTATACATATATTTACATAGATTGTGTACATTTTTATACTACCATAATAAAATAAAAGAAGTAATTGAATTTAAATTAAACATTAAGCATATTATAATAAGTTTGCTTATAGGAAAAAGCAAAACAATAAAAAAATATGGTATCTCCAAGAAAAAATTGGTCGATTAGTGTACGTGATCGGAATTAGTTGGTACTTGGTCGGCTACCCCACTGACTAGGCTAGTTGGACCTACTAGTCGAGCCAATCAAGTGACTTTTACAACACTGATTTGATCATCATGCATAGACGATCGAAACGAGAAATTGTACTTCAGAATCGGAGATTCGATGTGAACGTACGGATGATTTTAATATTATAGACAAGAGAGAGAGAGAGAAAGGGGAAAAAATAATATTAAAATTTCCAGCAATAAATTGTAGCTCTCCACTTCGCCTCTTCTGCTTCCCACTTGGCAACACCAAGCCTATCACATCCCCCTTATTTATATTTCACTAAGACCATTCTTTTCCACATCTTTCCCTTGTGTTTTCCTCTCAAATTTCCTCTCCACTGAGAAGTCTTTCCCCTCCATATTGCTGCTCCTTGGGCAGCACTGCTGCTACTTCTGGAAAGCCACACCTGCAGTCAACTGCTGCACTTGGTGTCCCTGCCTACTGCTCAACAGCCTGTTGGAACTCCAACCAAGAAGTTACTTCTGCTTCTCTCCCAATTGGAGGAGCAGTTGCTGCCCATTTTCAAAAATTTGGACCTCCTGCCGAAGCCATGTTGCAATCAATAATTGCTGCTATCCCCCAAATTTTGGTGTTACTCTGGCATGCATTTTGATCGCTCCAAATCTTGGAGATCAAAGGTACAATTCTTTTTCCTCTATTTGCTGCCATGCATGATCCTTGGTTGTTGGGAATCTGGGAGATTACTCATAAAATAAATTTCTGAAATTTTAAATTTGACTTTAATTTTTCTGCTCAATTTACATGAGAAATATATGATATAGATGAAAGAAATCTAATGCAGGTACTGTACTAACATTTTAGTTTAAAAGATAAAAAGGAAATGGGTGCATGTACTATTCTAAAATATATAAAAAATTAAAACTTATGTCATTAGTAATTAAGACGCATTTCCACATGAATTTAAAGTGGCTCGTACTTTTCATTGAAATGTTTCGTGATTCTTATACATGAATACTGATTATAGCCAATGAACTAATCTAACCCAAGTTCGAGTTTATATTCGACATGCTGGATCATATTAAACAAACCGAGAGAAGCATGCATGAGATGGTGAAGCATGAAATAAAAATGAAGCCAATACATTTATTTAGAAGATCTGAATTTGATTTCTGATTAATGTTTTGTTCACAAGTGGATGATTACCTAGGACCTATAATCTTCCAAATGTCCCAACTTACAAATAGATAACTCTAGATTCCACAAACAACACCTTGATCTTATTCCTCTCATTAGTAGGCAATCGTTGAAGTGCTAAATATAAATATATATATATATAATGAAATAAACTCTCTGTCGCAACATAGCCTCACTAACGGACAGTATATAGTTATGTATCATATATCTGTGGTGTTAATAGAAACTCATATTCTCATATTTTAATAAAACAAACTAGACCTATACAACTGTCAAATTGATGAACAATTATATTTATGTATCTATTTTGTGTTCCCTCAAAAGCAGAGAAAAAGGCATTTTTAGATTCATTATCCTTTTAAAAGGCCAAGGTAATATATATAGGGTAAAATGGGGCTTCCCCTCAGGGGGAGCTAACTTAGCTCCCCCGCCCCATTTTCTCTATTTTGGAAAATTTTTTTGAATTTTTTTTCCGTGAATATTCATCCCTATATCCCTGTATTATGTCATAAAAATTTCGTGCGAAACAGAGACTCGTATGGCCTTCATCCAGACAGTCATTTTTTAACGATCCCAAGATTTTTTAAATCGACCCTTTCTGGATGGAGGTCATAGGAGTCTGTTTCTCATGAAATTTGAATGACATAATATAGGGATATAATAATGAATTTACACGGTTTTTATTTTTTAAAGAAATAAAAAAAATATGCAAAAAATAGGATATATATATCAGTGATCATCCAAAAATACATGTTTAGAAATTTCAAGCTTCCTATCCCATAACTATGGCAATTGGACTTAGATTGCATCATATTTTCAATATAAGATCCAGATCTAATGAGTAGCTTTAACTCTCACGATTTAAAGATGAGAAGAATCAAAAAAGTTTACATCAATATGAACTTAGATCCAAATCCAATGAGCAACTTCGAATCTCATGACCTTATTGAAGAGATTGAATATTAATACTCTTCTCTCATGAAGCCCACAAATGATCTCCTAAGATCATTGTGAATATTAATCCTCAATTAATTGATCCTTGAATATAATCTTCTATATGTATATATCACTAAAGATAAATTGGGAGAAATATCTAGATCTGTAAGTCAACCTTAGATTGAGAAAGGATTGAGTAAACAAATAAGTGAAATTGATGGTGAATCAATGATATCAGTTAACAGTATTGGTCATGGTGACTCTTACAACTGATCATGTGAGGGCGCGGTAACCCTCAGTTGGAGGAGAGATAGGAAGCTCAGTTAGGGCAGTGATCGTCAAGTGCGTCGGTCTAGGATCCGAATTCTTTATACATTTTTTTACATGAACTCGCAATGTTTTTACGCTTCGTTAGGATCCAAGTTTTTGACTGGTTTCGCTAACCTTGTTTCATTAGGGTGCCTAAGTTGGAGAACTCTTGATTTTGATTTTTAACGCTCTTCTTGCCAGTATCGGTTGGGTCGATTTTCTGGAGTGACTTAGTCCGGACAGTCTCTCTCACTCGTCTCAGAGGCGTAGTTTGGGAGTTTGTCTAGCCCTCTCTTGGACCACACTTCCACTGGGAGGGTGAGATGGAAGAGTCTGTTTGGAGGCTTCCTCTCCATTTGAGTTTTGGTTATTGTTCTGCCCAAGGCCTTAAATGTCGGTTTCGAGCACCATTTCGGTGACCGACCGAAACTGAATTTTGGTTGAATTTCAATGGAAATTCGATAGAAATTTCGATCATTTCGGACATTTTTTGTACTAGGACCCCCATATTTCGGCCATTTCGATCGAATTTTGATTTCGACGGGATATCGAAATTTGGTCGAATTCGTCGAAATTTGAGGCCATGTTCCGCCAGTAGGTCATTGCGAAGAAAAGATCGTTATAAGTTCTAGTTGCAGTTGGTTGCAGTCGACGTTGGCCACAGTTGAGCTTGACTATAGTTGAGTTTAGTTACAATTGAGTTGGTACTGTTCTTGAGGTTGTTTTCTATTGAGACAAATATCATCAATCATCAATCTTCGACATTTGATAATAATTTAGATCTAAGATATACCGCATGCATTAATTAGAATGCATTATACTCCACCGCATGCCTACAGAGGCACCCAACCCTAAGATATTCTTCCCGTCTTAGAGTCACAGTGTGAGGCTACACTTAGACCAAGATCACCAACTATCCATTAAGCTTGAGAATTTGACATAGACAAAGATCATATCAGATATTCATTATCTACCATCCCAAGATCCATCATCTGAGTTATATATGATAAAAAGATGACAACTTATGTAAGGATCATATAATCAATAATTAAAAATGCTATATATATGGGTAAGTTAAGGTATGATTAGTACACATGTTATAGCTTCTGCAGTTTTTGTTATGGTAAACATGTTATAGTTTTTTTACAAGAATGTAAATGTTTTTCTTCTCTTTTGTTATATTTTAGGACTTATGTACATATTGTGGTTTTTTTGTTACATGTAATTGTATATGGAAATGTATGCAATGTGAATTGGTGACAATTGTTGTTAGTTATGTGGTTGTTTACATTAAGTGAATGCCATTTCGAAACGTAAAGAATTTTCCTTAAATTTCATTTGACCTAATGTGATCTATATCAAAAATAATACTGCGAGTGTTGTGCAAATGTGTAACCTGGATCTGTGGGCGCTACAGTTTGGTATCAGAGTCGTGGTACCTCGCTACACATATTCGTAGTATAAAATTCCTATCGCATTAAGTTCTCGGATAGCGATAATCCTTCGACTTTTCATGAGTCCAGAAAGGAAATATGACATTCAAATTCAATAACCACATATGTCATCAATTGTAATTAATTTTCAAATAGTATCTCAAGAAGAGAAAGGCACGGCTAGAAATGTTAGTGAACATCAAATACTATAATTAATAATAATGGTTCTTGTGCAGAACCATGACGTCCAGAGTTGGCCAGGAGATGACGAATCATTTGGAGCGTATCCTAACCGCTCTCACTGACCTTCAACAACATCATATTGCCATACGAGGTCAGCAGGACCAGATCTTGGCCCAACATACGGAGATTGCAGGCATGCATGAGGTTTGAGGAGATCTCTGACCACACTTATCATCCATCTAAGGATGAAACACGACATAATCAACCCCAGTCTATAGAGTTTCAGCAACCTCAGTTTGATGTTCCACATGAGAAGATACCAATATATGAATTCGAGGATGGATATTATGGTAGGGAGCAGGACCCTGTACTCTTTGCAGATGAGGACATACTCAAGCACTTAGCCATTCACAGGCATCAGTTGGTTTTCACTTCCGATCAGCGAGCCAATGTACTTAAGTTCGAAAGCAATGGGACATCAGATGAGGTCGAGCAGTGGCCGAAGAGAGTGATGAAGGTACTTCAGTTGATTCACGTACCACGAGACTCGTGGTTATCTTTTATGGAGTATTCATTGACAACATTCGTTGAGAAATTATGGGAGACGACATTTTTCGAGTTGGGACGTGAGCCCACATAGGACGATTTCGAGACGAGATTCAGATCCCACTTCTTTTTTGGAAAGTCAAAGGAGTCCAGCGTCGACTATTTGCAGAGCTCAGATAGAGGCGGATGACAGTTAGATAGTACTTTATTCGCGACACCGAGTTGTCGTGACACACATCAACAACCACTTCTTTTCAAGATGAGAATTTGGAGAATTTCATCAGAGGTATGTAGGAAGAGGTGCAGGAGAAGCTGGACGACCTACGCATCAATTCTATTTTCGAGGCAAGTGACACGACGGAGAAGTTTGAGGACATCAGAGAGAAATGCTTTGGGAGTTGCATTCTATACACCACAGTGGTCATTCAAACCGATTCAGTGATCGTTTCGATATCAACGATTTCATCCTTCAATTTCTGCTTTTTCAGACAGTGTTCGCTCATCTCTAGTGAGGAGCACTCGCTAGACGTGGCATCAGTTCAGCATGACCATCTGGGTCACATATAGTGGAGAGACCCCCAGCTGGACCGACTCAGAGCACCGACATGACTACTACGCATACCCAGTTGTGCTGATGTTTCTTGTGCAACTAGTGGGGTCACTACCGGTCTCAGTGCCCCCAGTCTTTTGGCGAGCCTCGGCCGCAACCACATTCTTCACATCCGCATACACAACGTATTTGGAGTTTCTGTGGCAGGAACTCCAACTTCAGGATGCCGCCAAGACAAACACAGAGTGTGGCCAATTCGAGTACTGCACCAGCTAGACGGGGACAGTTACATGCAATGATCGAGAAGTAAGCACGGTCAGCAGCTATTATGGTGAAAGGTGTGGTCTCAATCCTAAGCTGACATTTCCTTGTTTTGTTTGATTTTGGAGCTACTCTTTCCTTCATTGCTTCAAGAGTCCATATTTATCAGAGTTCACTGTAGAGATATATGTTATTCTATGTTATTCTCGTCTGCACCTTTTCGCATTTTCTTTTTCCCGTTGGACTTTTTATGTATTTTACCCATAGGCTACTCTCCTAACAAGAGAGCCTAGGGTGTATGGAATAAACAAGTTTTCTCATTTTCCCAACATGGTATCAGAGCGACGGTCCTAGACCGGAGCATGGTTTTAAAAAACGTGAGGCGAATCGAGGCGGTTTCCCGTAAACGAGGCAAGGCGTAAGCCTCGAGGAGGTCGAGGCGTAAGCCTCAGTTTTAGGTTAAAAACTATACAAATCTACAACTTTGTAGAAAAATGCTAGAAATAAGAATGCATTATAGTACCTGGCATGAAAGTTATAATATTGATTAACAAAATAAGAAAGTTTCTAGTGTCCATTACAAGCAGTACTACTATAAGGATGCCATATTGCCTTTTGATTTGCATTTGTGTAAACAACTTAGATATCTTTTGAACATTCAAGGAATAACTACAATAAAGATCAACTATTGTGGGAAGTGAACCATGCATTTATCATGGTTTATCTCTACGTAAAAGAACATCTTCTCAAATTTACATTCATTTTAGAGAAAATATATATCTGTATTTATGTATTTTACATATCATATCGTTAATCTCTTTCACTAGACATTGTTGCCGGACATTGTCGCATTCTGAATGGAAAAAAGAGGACAGTAGATGGTTGTCAATAGGCATTCACTATGCATTAGAAAGATGATCAATTTTGTAAACTAAAAAGATGAACCTTTTGCAGTATTTGCAAAAGGAATTGTGGAAACATACACAAAGCCTGTCCAAATTCAAATATACAACTTTCTATTTGACCACATCTAGATCCAAGAATTGTGGAAACATGCACAATGGCCTGTCCAAATTCAAATCTACAACTTTCTATTTGACCACATCTAGGTCCAACAACTCGGACGTGATTAGATCCTCTAGCATTGCTGGAGTTCTACAGAAGAGCCAAGGGATGGAAATGCAACTAATAGCAGCACCATCCATGTACGAAACATTGTAGTATACTAAATTTGTCAATTGAAGGTGGAATGCCATGTTAATGGAGAGAGAATTTCATGATAATCAATCCCATATGCATGGGAAAATCCTGTTGCCTTGAATATGGCCCTGTAATGTTCCACTCTGCCGCTTGCTTCATACATCGCCATAAAGACTCATTTACAACAAAAAATGATTGCATCCATTGGTGTCGGAAGTAGAGTTCTGGTGCCTTTGGCTTGGAGGGTTCTCATCTCTAAATAATTATCTTGGGGATTTTTAAGATTTAATTATATTCGAGGTGTGGCATACGCCTCACAAGCGCCTCAGTGTCTCAATGCCTCGATGAACGCTTCATAGCCTCGAGGCGTAAGTTGCCGATTTCACATACGCCTCTTGCGCCTCGAGGCGGTTTTTGGTGAAAAAAGCCTCGAGGTATACGCCTCAGCGCCTCGAGGCGTGTTTTTTAAAACCTTGGACCGGAGTTCTCAAACCAAACCCTAACCCTAGCCTCCACCCTCGAGCCCTCCGCACGCGCCTCCCCGCCTCGCGCCGCCTCGCACCGCCTCCTGCTCGGTCTTGCGTCGCCTCGCACCGCCTCCTGCTCGGTCTCGCGCCACCCCGTCGTCGACGCTCCTGTGCGCTTGTGTTTGCGCACTCTCCTGTGCGCATGCACCGCTCCTGTGCGCCTGCGCACGCTCCTGTGCATAGATGCATGCTCATGTACGTCTGTGCGCCTGTGCGTGTGAGGTCGTGCACCCCTTGTGCATCGGTGCACTCTTCTAAGCGCCTGTGCGCGTGAAGCCGTGCGCACTTCTGTGTTGCGCTTGTGCTACTATACGTGTCCCTGTTCGTGATCCTGCACGCACATCTGTACGCATATTTGCGCGTATGATTTCTGTGCGCGTGCAGCCCTAGGCCAACGCGCATGCGGCTCCAGTACTCGTTCCGCGCGCGCGTTTTCAGATTAATGGGTTTGGTTGCTTGAGTCTACACATGCAACTACACCCGTTAATATCCGTGTAGACGATCATATCTTCAGTCCACTCCCCTAGTCTTCCATTATCATAATGTCAGAAAGCAAGGCAGACATCCCATCTACAGGCGCCTCAGAGGTCCAGCGCCTATCGTGAAGATGAATGGTTCAAATTACGAACTGTGGACCATGCATGTCATGAGTATGATGAAGTCGACCAGTAAAAAGCACATTCTTACTGAGGAAGAGCCTGCTGAGAAGACATGGGTCAATGCCTCATGGGAGGCAGATGATGCATATGCCAAAGTTTGGCTATCTGGAAAATTAGCAATTGAGATTGCTAACGATATTCTCCATCAGTCCACTGCCAAAGCAATGTGGGATATTCTGGCTGCCACCTATTCACAGGCAAAGAATGAGACGAAGATTCTGCAACTTCCGCATGATATCTTTACAATCAAGCAGAATGGACGGCCTCTGCACTCATTGTACGCGTCTTTACGTGGAATGTTTGAGAAGCTTTATACCTTCATGCCTCTCACAGCCATTCCAGAGCAACAAAATACCTATCGGAATGCCACTATGGTGGGTGTATATTCGGCTGCCCTTGATCCAGAATACTAGGCAGCACGTTCCCAGATCTTGGCGGATTCCACTATTCCTCCTATGGAGGAAGCTTTTCACAGGCTGAGTCGTATTATTGTTCCTTCATCTACTGCAAATCAGACCGCCTTAGCCATGGCAGTCAATCGAGGTCGTGGGGGTCATCATCAGTTTTGTGGTTGTGGACCTCGGGGCAGAGGAGGTCGTGTTCGGCCATCATGCACCTTTTGCCACCGTTGTGGACATACCGAAGACACATGCTATTCCAAACATGGGTTTCCTGCTTCTGTACGAGTAGCTGAACAGATTGAGCCTCCATCTGCTTCATCTATGGATCAACGCTTTGATGATCTTGTAGCCCGTCTGAGGGGCATTATTCCTCCATCTGGTCCTGTTGCTTCAGCGCCTACTTATGAGAGTCACTTCGACGTTGCTGCTTCTGCATCCAGCAGTACCTCAGGTAGTACTTATGCATTCTCTAGCAGTAGTGGATCAGATACTTTAGAGTGGATTATGGACTCTGGTGCCACACATCATCTGTGTGGTGACCAAGGACTTCTTACAGGCTACCGACAGTTATCTGCAGGTCGTACTGTGGTTATTGCTAATGGGACACATTCCCCGATCACTGGTCAGGGGGAGATTAGCCTGACACCATCTATGCATCTCAAGAACATGTTGCATGCACTTGATTTTTCGATGAATTTGTTGTCCATTAGCCAACTTACAAAGGATTTACATTGTCGAGTAATTTTTGATCCATCTTCTCTCATTTTTCAAGACATCCTTACATGCAACGTGATTGAGCGTGGCTATGAGCAAGGCTGCCTCTATCGCCTTAGTCGGACCCCTTATGTCGGAGCCTCCTCTCTACCTACTGGATCCATCTCCCATTACTGTGGCACTTGCGCTTTGGACATCTACCGCTTCAGAAACTACGTCATGTGTTACACCAGGTTTCACCTCACACGTCCATTCAATGTGAGGCTTGTCAGTTGGGAAAGCATCATCAGTCTACCTTTCCTAGTTGTCATTGTCGGAGTAGTACCTCCAAGTTTGAGTTGTTTTATATCGATATCTGAGATCCTAGTTGTGTTCCTGATCATCAGGGACACATGTTTTATATAGTTATTGTGGATGATTTCTCTCGTGTATCGTGGGTCTTTCTGTTAAAGAATAAATCTGAAGCGGGGAATATTATCATCAATTTCATCAATGAAGTTCGTAATGTTTTTTTCATATGTAAAGATTGTGAGAAGTGATAACGCCTTGGAATTTCGTACTCATACTCTCTTCAATTATTTTTCATCTTAAGGGATTATCCACCAAACATCATGTGCCTATACTTCCCAACAAAATGGGGTTGCGGAAAGGAAACATCGTCATTTACTTCATGCCCCTCATTCTTTCTGGGGCGATGTTGTTCTTACGGCATGTTATCTCATAAATCATATGCCCTCGTCTATCTTAGGTGAGAAGATTCCTTTCTCTCTTGTTTTTCCTGACAAAGAATTGTTCTCCCTCACTCCTCATGTGTTTGGCTTGGTTGCCTTTGTCCACCAGTTGTCTCGAGGGATTGACAAGCTCTCTCCTAGGGTTGTCAAGTGTGTTTTCGTCGGGTACTCCAGAACACAGAAGCGGTACAAGTGTTATGATCCATTGCGCAGGAGGTATCTCGTTAGTGCTGATGTTACCTTTTTTGAGTATGTTATGTACTTCTCTTCTACAGGTGATCAGTTGGTATTCTCTGACACTACGGAAGCTATATACATGCCACCACCACCATCACCACTACCACCTCCACCACTACCATCTCCTACACCTCCTATCACTGTTCCTGTTTCCCCATTGCCATTCCTCTATAACCGTCGGCCTGCTTCTGCTCATGGTCACCGCTCATCATCTAGCTCGCTTGAGGTATGTTCTGAGCATATTATTAATATTGATGGATCTGATGATTTCCCTGAGCAGGATGTGTTATAAAGGCCAGATGAGGAGGCAGGTGATTTGGATCTACCTATTGCTCTTCGGAAGCAGAAGCGCAGCTGCGCGTCATATCCTATAGCATCTACTGTGTCTTTTGATCGCTTAATTGGAGATTTCAGGAGCTCTGTCATTGCACTATCGGCGGTTGATATTCCACGGAATTACCAAGATGCGTTGAAAGATATTCGATGGAATTTAGCCATGGAAGAAGAAATGGCTGCTCTTCAATCAAGAGGCACCTGGAGCCTTGTTACTGCACCTACTGATGTGTCTACAGTGAGCTGCAAGTGGGTCTTTACAGTTAAACAGAATGCAGATGTCAGCATTGACAGATACAAGGCACCCCTGGTTGCTCGTAGCTTTACACAGACATATGGGGTGGATTATCTTGATAGTTGATACATTCTCACCGGTTGCTCGTCATTTCACCCTACGAATCCTCCTCTCTGTTGCGGTTACTCGTGATTGGCCACTATACCAATTAGATGTGAAGAATGCATTCTTATACGGTGATTTACAGGAGGAAGCCTACATGCAACAACCACCGGGTTTTGCTGTTGAGGGGGAGTATTCTTAGGTGTGTAGACTTCATTAGGCTATCTATGGCCTTAAGCAGAGCCCCAGAGCTTGGTTCCAGAAGCTCTCAGACCTGTTTGAGAAACAGGGGTACAGACGTTCCACTGCAGATCATTCCTTGTTCGTACAGAGGACACCCAGAGGTATTATTGCAATTATGGTGTATGTAGATGATATCTTGATTACAGGTGATAATGAACAGGGAATTCAGAGGGCGAAAGAAATGTTGGGTCGTGAATTTGTCACCAAGGACCTTGGAGCTCTTAGATATTTTCTGGTACTCGAATTCGCCAGAAATCCTCATGGGCTGGTAATGACCCAGAGGAAATATGTCACTGACCTGTTGAGTGAAACAGGAATGCTTGGTTGCCGACCTGCCGCTGCACCCATGGATCCCAGTATAAAATTATATGATGACGACGCTAATGAGGTGGATAGGAGAAAATACAGAGAACTGGTCGGCAAACTTCTCTATGTTACAATTACCGGACCCGATATCTCCTTTGTTGTGAGTCGGGTGGGCCAGTTCATGGAGCAACCATGTCAGGTACATATGAATGTTTTACATATGATACTCAGGTACCTTAAGTCATCTCCAGGTGCAGGTCTGATGTTTAAGAAAGACAAGGAGATTACTATCTCAGCATGTGCAGATGCAGATTACGCAGGATGTCCCAAGGATAGGCAATCCACTACTGGATTTGCTGTGTATGTCGGAGACTCTCTGGTCTCATGGAGAAGAATGAAGCAAACGATTGTAGCAAGATCTAGTGTTGAATCTGAATATAGGGCTATGGCTCAGGTCAGTACAGAAATGATGTGGGTAATAGCTATGCTCACAGATCTATATGTAAAAGTCCCGCTTCCTATGGCTCTAGAATGTGACAATCAAGCGGCTCTATTCATTGCAAATAATCCAGCATTTCATGAACAAACCAAGCGCATTGAGGTTGATTGTCACTTCATACGAGATATGATTCAGAAGGGATTTATTTCTACATCACATGTTAGTTCAGGGGACCAAACTACTGACATCTTTACCAAGGCATTACTTCGAGGGCCGTTCCAGAAGTGTTCGTCCATGTTGAGCATGATTGACATCTATGCTCCACCTTGAGGGGGAGTGTAGAGATATATGTTATTTTATGTTATTCTCGTCTGTATTTTTTCGCATTTTCTTTTTCCCATTGGACTCTTTATGTATTTTACCCATAGGCTACTCTCCTATATAAGAGAGCCTAGAGCGTATGGAATAAACAAATTTTCTCATTTTCCCAACATTCACCTTTGAAGGTACATTACATGACTCCAAAATGGAGTACATCTCAGTATTGATAACTCATTGACTTGTTGATCAGGGGGGTGATTCATATTTAGCATTTGTTCAAGAGACATATGATCATGTGCTAATGACCAAAGACATCATAATAGTATCAGACTACCCAGATGTATTTCCTGATGATTTTTTTGGGTTACCTCTTGAGAGAGAGATTGAGTTCGAGATCACATTATTACCTGGTACACAACCGATCTCGATGGCTCCTTACCGCATGGCACCAACTGAGTTGAGAGAGCTGAAGGTGCAATTGCAGGAGTTACTTGACTTGGGATTCGTGAGACCGAGCACTTCACCCTATGGTGCTTTCGTTCTTTTTGTCAAAAAGAAGGATTGGTCGATGAGATTATACGTTGATTACCAACAGTTGAACAAGAGAATGATGAAGAACCGTTATCCCTTGTCACATATTGATGATTTGTTTGATAAGTTACAGGGATCTTTGATGTTTTCGAAGATCGACCTTCGATCTGGCTACTATCAACTAAGGATTCGAAAGTCAGATATCCAAAAACAGCTTTCGGGACTTGATATGAGCATTACGAGTTTGTGGTGATGTCGTTTGGGCTCACCAATACCTGAGTAGCATTCATGAACATGATCTTTCATCCGTACTTGGACATGTTTGTGGTGGTATTCGTTGATGATGTGTTGATTTGTTTTTGGAATGAATAGGATCATGCAAGTGATCTGAAGATAGTCATAGACACATTGCGGGAGCACGAGTTATATGCCAAGCTGAGCAAGTGCGAGTTCTAGTTCTCTCTGGTCTAATTCCTTGGGCATGTCATTTCTGGAGTAGGCATCGTAGTTGATCCCACGATTATTGAGGTAGTCATGTTGGTAGCAACCCAAGACAGACACTCAAATTCGGAGCTTCCTTGGACTAGCAGGTTATCACAGGCGCTTCGTTAATGGGTTTTCACGAGTTGCTCTTCCCTTGAAGACGTTGATACAGAAGGGAGTTCCTTTCATTTGGGTTGATTCACGCAAGCAGACCTTCAGGACCTTGAAGGAAAGATTAATTATTTTGCCCATTCTTAGGCTTCCTTCCTGCACTCAGGATTACACAGTATACACAAATGCCTCAGGATAAGGTTTAGGAGCGGTGTTGATGCAACAAGGTCATGTGATTGCTTACGCATCACATTAGTTGATGTCGTATGAGCGGAATTACCCCACCCATGACTTGGAGTTGGCAACAATTGTCTTCATCTGAGCCTCAAAAAACAATTGTCTTCATCTTGAAGATCTGGCACCACTATCTCTATGGTGTGAATTTTGAGATTTCACAGATGATAAGTGCGTGAAGTATATTTTTAACTAGAATAAGCTGAACATAAGACAACGCGGGTGCCTTGAGCTACTGAAGAATTACGACTGCACGATCTCTTACCATCCCAATAAGGGGAAAGCGACAGTTGATGTGTTTAACAGGAGAGATCATGTAGAGGGTATAACAAACTGCCTATACACATGGGATTTTCTCGCAGCTTTGATTGATTGGCATCCTCAGGAGATTGCATCCATATCTACTGTTGTTCCTCCACGATTCAGCGGTCTTTGGGGTCACATAGTAGAAGGACAAAGGACAGATCCTTGGATTCGAGATAGATACATACGTGTTGTCAAAGATAAATATGGCAATATGGCATTTCCACGAGAAAACAAAAGCCCAATCCCGCAACGAACTATTCATGGAACTACCATCAAGATTATTCGGACCATATTATCAAGTATCATCCTAATGTTCATTGCCCTCCCATCATTTGGTCTTTTATACTCAATGGACGAGGTAGTAGTAGATCCATCCATTACTATCAAAGCGGTGGGACATCAATCGTATTGGACTTATGTGTTTTATCATATGAAAATGAACTGCATTCGTGAAAATTTCTTTATCTACGAATATTGCAGCCGCTTGAACAACCCCTTAGGTAGCGTTTGGTTCGCGGGTTACCTGCGGGTTAGGGGAGTTTACCCCCCTTAACCCACATCCCCCTCTCTCCCCGTGGGCCCCACTTTATTCTTTTTTAAAAAATTAAATAAATCAATTTTACATCATCAATCCTATCAAAAAATAATATATTATACCATCATATCATATAAAAATTATAAACTACCCCACTTCTACTCCCTTTTCCAAACTTCAATACAATCACATCACAATAACTACTTACTTTTTCAAACTCCAATACAATCATATCACCCCAAACCCACTTCTAATCCACCCCCAGTTTAACCCTCTATCCAAACATCAAAATCCAAAAACGGGTTACCCTCTACCAGTTTAACCCGCCTTGACCCGCCAACCAAACGCACCCTTAGGGAATCCTTCAAGCTAGTTTTTAGAGAGATCTTCCAAGTCAGAGAGAAAGATGCAGGGGAGTTGACATGCCGTTCATGCGAGTTCACCCCACCCAGTTGAGTCAGACTAGATAGAGAAGTGAATCATATCTCTTTCACTGGCAGAGAAAGTAGGATTGAGGATAGTTGTCAGTGAAGTAGAAAGCAACTGGGAAAGAGACATGCCTCCTAGGATTCTACTTTAGCTTTATGGTGACAAAATCTATTTTGTGGAAGGTTGATCAGGTCGTTGTGCCCAATGATGAGCACTTATGCAGAGATATTCTTGATGAGGCACACAGTTCACGAGTATCTATTCATCCTAGCAGCACAAAGATGTACCATGATCTTCACCGATATTTCTGGTGGGACGGGATGAAGCGCGATGTGACACATTATGTTAGCAGATGCATGACCTGTCAGATGGTCATGGCTGAGCACATGAGACCACCAAGGTTATTGTGTCTCTCCCCACTCCCGAGTGGAAATGGGAGAGTATCTTTATGGATTTCATTACTGGACTGCCGAGGACACCAAGAGGCCATGATGTTATTTGGGTCATTGTTGACAGGTTGACCAAGTCATCCCATTTCATACCTGTCAGCATGACCTACATTCCATCTAGATTGGCCATGCTATATGTGTAGAACATTATCAGGCTCCATGATATACCACGTGAAGTACTATCTCAATGTTGTAAACGTCACCCGACTAGCCTGACTAGTAGGTCCGACTAGTCTAGTCAGTGGGGTAGCCGACCGAGTACCGACTAACTCCGACTAGGTCCACTAGTCAACTGATTTTTTTCTTGGAGATACCATATTTTCTTACCTTTTTAAAAGCAAACTTATTCTAATACGCTTAGTGTTTTATGTAAATTCAATTGCTTCTTTTGATTCATTATGGTAGTAGAAAAATATAAATCTATGTAAATATATTATAATATATGTATAAAAATGACTTGTATATTTAAAAATCAAAACTGATTAAAGCCCGACTAAATCCAATTAATCGCCCGAGTATCGATTAATCCTTAGTGACCTGACTGATCGAGTACCAACTGCCGACTTTTGCAATCTTTTACTGTCTGACACAGACTCGAGGTTCACATTGCACTATTTGCACCAGTTTATGTCATCACTACAGACAGAGCAGAAGATGAGTTTCGCATACCATCCGCGGACTGACGGACTAAGTGGGCGCACCATTCAGACCCTTGAGTATTTGCTACGTGCATACACTCTGGAGTGGAAAGGGTCTTGGAAGGATCACCTGCCATTGACAGAGTCCACGTACAACAACAACCATCATTCCAGTATCGGCAGGGCACCATTCGAAGCCCTATACGGGCAGAGATGCCTCGCACCCCTCTGTTGGCGTGAGGCAGGTGATCATGCTTTTTATTCTATGTTATCTCTTGGAGAAGACCGTGAGGGTTGTTGTTCTTGTGAGAAGGAAGTTTCTGATGGTACAAAGTCGTCAGAAGAGCCATGCAGACCGTCGGAGAAGAGACTTGGAGTTTCAGGTAATCTGATCATCTTCTCCTAATCCATTTCAAACATGACTTGTTGATATTCAACTTAATCTCGCATGCTGATGAAATTCCTGTAAATACATGTGGGAGTTTGGGTACTCCTACGAGTATCTCTCATGAAGGGAATACTGAGATTTGGTGTTTGTGGCAAGTTGGCTCCACGATACGTGAGACCATTTGAGATCATTGCTCATATGGGTAAGGTGGCCTACCGAATAGCTCTTCCTTCACACCTATCTTCTATACACGATGTCTTCCACATATCCAACATGAGGAAGTACATTCACGACCCGTGACACATCATCAACTACGAGAATCTTGACGTGGAGCTGGATTTGACAAACGAAGAGAGGCCAGTGCAATGCTGTGAAGAAGCTTCGTAACAAAGAGATCCCCCTAGTAAAGGTGCTATGGCACTGACATGGTGTCGAAGAGGCGACATGGGAGATTGAAACAAACATGCGAGTACAATACCTGCATCTCTTTTCAAGTAATCATCAAAACAAACCCATTTAATTATATATATATATAAAGAATATGACTTGTTTTTCATTTAAGATTTTTATGGGCTTAAAATCCTTTGAAGTTTTATGGTAAGATGAAACTCACATAAAACACATAATGACTTCGAACCGATTCTTCAGGACGAGATTCCCTTTGTGGTTTTTATATTGTTGACATCTGGGTCCGAATAACTCGAACCCGGTCTGATTATGATCTATTTAGTCCAATAAAACTATCAATTAATAATAAATGATCTAAATTGATCAATAGATTGTAAATCAAAAGTCGTTTGGGGTCAATTGATCAAAAACCAATTGCATCGCAGAACGTGCCACTAGAAAAAAACTGTAGTGCAATTTGAAATCGTAAAAATAATTCAAGGCCATCAGAAAATTCGTCTCGATGAAATAAGGCCATTGAAATAGGTCGTTCGTCGATCGAAGGTCGTTTGATATTTTAAAATCACAAATTTTGATAAAAAAAATGAGATCATATTTTGTCAATTTCTTTATCCATCTTTGATTAGGAAAGTATGGAATTTATATCATTTGATCATCGTGTATAGACGATCGAAAGGAGATATTGTACATCAGAATCCGATATTCGATGTGAAAATACGGATGACTTTGAGATTATACATAAGGGAGAGAGAGGTAAATGAAAAAATAATATAAAAAAAATTGAGCAACAAACTGTAGCTCTTAGGGGTGTCTATCGAGTTCAACGAGCCGAGTTGGTCTCAACTCGGACTCGAACTCGATAAGAATGTAGAGATAGTTTCTATTATTATTATTATATGTTTATGTACCGTGTGTTTATTTCTTTCTTCTATTTAGACATCCATGTAATTTACCCTTAAGGCTTCTCCCTATATAAGAGAGCCTAGGGTTTTCTTATTCATTAGAACAAAGACTCCCTTTCGTCTAACATGGTATCAGAGCCACCCTAGGGCTCTTTTCCCTACCCCCCACCCGTCGCCCCCACCTTCTCTCCTCCATCCCGGCGGCTTCCAGCCGCTATCGGCCCCACCAACCGCTGCCTGCGGCCCCACAAGCCGCCCTAGCCGCTGCCTGCGGCCCCACCAACCGCCCGAGCGGCCCCACCAGCTCCTCCCAGCCGCCCCTGCGGCACCGCCGGGTGCCCTAGCAGCCCAGCCAGTCGCTGTCTGTCGCCCCAGCGGCAGCCAGCACACCCAGCGGCACCCCCTGCCGCTCCCACAGCCCCAGCGGCAACCCCATCAGCCGCAGTAGGGGTTCCGTGGCCTTCACCAGCACTTAGGCGTCGCTCTCGAGGCCGTTCAAGGGCTGTTTTGCTTCCTTGGAAGCGTGCCCTAGACCCTTCTTCCTCGGCTTTATGGATTTGAGTGCGTAAAGGTCTACACACGTACTCAAATCCGATGCAGTTGGTGTAGACATTCATCACATTGTCTATTCTCCCTTCGTCTTCTTCCAGCAGCAGTATGTCAGAATCGAAAGTCGATTTGCCCTCCACCGGCGCATTCAAAGGTCCGGCGCCGATAGTGAAGATGGACGGGTCTAACTATGAGTTATGGGCCATGCAGTTCATGAGCCTCATGAAATCAAACGGTAAGAAACACATTCTTACCGAGGATGAGCCTGCGGAGAAGACAGGGATCTATGCCTCATGGGAGGCCGATGATGCTTATGCAAAGGTTTGGTTATCGGGTACGTTGACGATGGAGATAGCTAATGATGTCCTCCATCAGCCCACTGCTAAGGCGATGTGGGACATTCTTGCGGCCACATATTCGCAGGTGCGAAATGAGACAAAGATGTTGCAACTTCAGCATGACATCTTTACGATGAAGCAGGCCGGCAGACCTCTCCACTCTCTATACACATCCCTAAGAGGGATGTTTGAGAAGCTCTACAGTACCATCCCTCTGACTGCTACTCCAGAGCAGCAGAAGACGTTCCGGAACGCCACCATGGTGGGTGTTCTACTTGCTGCCCTCGACCCTGAGTATGATGCTGCACGGTCACAGATCTTAGCAGATGCAGTCATTCCTCCAGTGGAGGATGTATACAGGAAGCTCAGCCGTATCCCAGTTTCCTCCAGCTCTTCTACTCCACCCCCATCTGCGATGGCAGCTTCGCGTGGGAGAGGTGGACCATACTCTTGGCGTGGCCGTGGACGTGGCCGTGGCTCTCAAGGAAGAGGCGGTCGACCTAGTCAGACGTGCTCATATTGTCACAGACCTGGACACTCAGAGGAGACATGCTACTCAAAGCATGGTTTCCCAGCATCGGCACGGGTTGCAGAGCATTCACAGTCTCCATTACCGTCTACTGCAGATCATAGATTTGACGAACTCGTGGCCCGTCTCCGTGATATTATGCCACAGTCTTCTGGTGATTCACCTGGTGGCTCATCTGATATTGCTGCCACAGCCTCAGCCAGTTCTTCCGCCGCTGCCACTTCCTCAGGTAGATCTTCAGCGATCATTCCTTCACATGATATATCTGACTGGGTTATAGATTCCGGAGCTACACATCATCTGTGTCGAGATAGAGGTAGATTACAGGCCTACAGGGCTATTCCTCCAGGTCGCTCAGTGCAGATAGCAGATGGTTCCCATTCACCCCTTGTTGGTCAGGGGGAGGTTTTCTTAACCTCCGCTATGCAGCTACAGAATGTTTTACATGCTCCTGAATTCTCCCTGAATTTGTTGTCTATTAGTCAGATTACAAAGGATTTGAATTGTCGCGCTATATTTGACCCGTCTTCTCTCATTTTTCAGGACATACTCACGGGCAAGGTGATTGGCTGTGGCTCTGAGCAGAACGGTCTATATCGGCTGGTCCGGGAATCTTATGCTGGCATCTCCGCTCACTCTGCTGGTCCCGTCTCACCTTACATTTGGCATCTTCGTTTTGGTCACCTTCCACTTCAGAAAATGCGCCATCTTCTGCCCCAGATCTCCCCAAGTTCGTCGTTTCATTGTGAAACTTGTCAGTTAGGAAAGCATCACAGGTCGAGCTTTCCAGGTCGTCAGAGTCGAAGCAGTAGCTCCCCTTTCGAGTTGTTACATATAGATATATGGGGTCCGAGTCGTGTTCCCGATCACCAGGGACACAGGTTCTATCTTGTGGTCGTAGATGATTTTTCTCGTGTCTCTTGGGTTTTTCTACTGAAGAATAAGTCTGAAGCAGGAGATGTTATTAAAAATTTGATTAATGAAGTGCAGAATGTTTTTTCTTCTTCAGTCAAATATGTTCGGACGGATAATGCCCTGGAATTCTGTACACGTTCTCTTTCTCAATTTCTGTCATTAAAGGGAATTATTCATCAAACCACCTGTGCATACACATCCCAACAAAATGGTGTGGCGGAAAGAAAGCATCGCCATCTCTTGGATATTACTCGTACCTTATTGATTCAAAGTTGTGCTCCTATTTCCTTCTGGGGAGATGCTGTTCTTACTGCATGCTATCTGGTCAATAGAATGCCCTCCTCTGTCCTTGGAGAGAAGATACCCATCTCTCTTATCCTTCCTGATAAAGAGCTCTTCTCACTGCCACCTCGTGTCTTTGGTGCTGTGGCGTTTGTTCATCGTCTGTCTCCTGGACTTGACAAGCTCTCTCCAAGAGCAGTCAAGTGCGTCTTTGTTGGGTATTCAAGGACCCAGAAGGGATATCGGTGTTATGATCCTACTACCAACAGGTACTTCGTTAGTGCGGATGTCACCTTCTTCGAGTCGGTCATGTTCTTCTCGCCAGCCGGGGACAGAATGGTACCATCCACCACCGCTGATGATATTTTGGTTCCACCACCACCTACCTGTCTTACTCCTGACTCGTCTCCTGTGTCAGTTCCTTTGCCAACACCGCCATCACCACCTCCACCTCCACCACCACCCATTCCTCAGAGAATCATATCACCATTTCCTAACCACTATACGCGTCGGTCAGGTCCCGCTCAGACAGCAGATCATCCAATCACTGAGCCTCAGGTATGTTCAGATGATGTTTCTACTGACGGGTCAGGTTCAGAACATATGCAGGATGACTCCTTACAGGTGGGCCCCGATGATGATCTGGATGTTCCGATTGCTATTCGGAAACAGAGACGGCAGTGTGCATCCTATCCCTTTGCTTCACAGGTTTCCTTCCACCGACTCACAGGTGATTTCCAGAAGTTTGCTACTGCTTTATCTTCCGTGGACATACCACGGACATACCAGGAAGCCTTAAAGAGTGAATGCTGGAGACTGGCTATGGAAGAAGAAATGGGGGCCTTGCGATCCCGTGGCACATGGTCTTTGGTCCCTGCACCTCCTGATGCATCGGTTGTAAGTTGCAAATGGGTCTTCACAGTCAAATACCATGCAGATGGCACATTGTATAGATACAAAGCACGTTTAGTCGCCCGGGGATTTACACAGACATATGGCGTTGATTACATGGATACATTCTCTCCAGTGGCGAGACACTCGACTCTGCGTATCCTCCTGTCTGTTGCAGTAGTCCGTGACTGGAGCATTTATCAGCTGGATGTCAAGAATGCATTTTTGTACGGGGACTTACAGGAGGAAGTCTACATGCAGCAGCCACCCGGGTTTACTGCTGAGGGGGAGACGCATATGGTATGTAGACTTCACAAGGCTATATATGGACTTAAACAGAGTCCACGAGCATGGTTCCAGAAACTGTCCAACCTATTTGAGCACCAGGGATTCAAGAGGTCCAATGCTGACCATTCGTTGTTTGTCCAGAAGTCCTCGGCAGGTACGGTTGTCATAATGGTATATGTGGATGATATTCTTGTTACAGGAGATGATGTTCAGGGCATAGCAAGGGCGAAGGCATTCCTAGGTCGTCAGTTTGTTACAAAGGATCTTGGAACCCTAAGATATTTTCTAGGGTTGGAATTTGCTAGGAATGCACATGGTTTGGTGATGACACAACGGAAGTACATTACTGACTTCCTGGTTGAGACTGGTATGGATGGTTGCAAACCATCAAGCATCCCCATGGACCCCAGCATGAAGCTATATGATGGTGATACTGATGAAGTAGATAAGAGGAGATATAGAGAGATGGTGGGCAAACTCCTCTACATCACCATAACTCGCCCAGACATTCAATTTGCAGTTAGCAGGGTGAGTCAATTTATGGAGCAGCCGAGGCAAGTTCACATGGATGCTATACACATGATACTGAGGTATCTGAAGTCTACTCCTGGATTAGGGCTACTATTCAGAAAGGGTGCAGACTTATCCATCTCAGCGTGTGCAGACGCAGATTATGCAGGATGCCCTAAGGATAGAAAATCAACCTCAGGGTTTGCAGTCTTTGTTGGAGGCTCTCTGGTTTCTTGGAAAAGCAAGAAACAAACGGTGGTGGCAAGATCCAGTGCGGAATCCGAATACAGGGCAATGGCCCAAGCCAGCACGGAAATGATGTGGGTTCGCTATGTATTAGAAGATCTACGTGTAGCAGTACCTCTACCTATGACGCTTCAGTGTGGCAATCAGGCAGCATTGTTCATTGCCAACAATCCAGCGTTTCATGAGAGGACCAAGCACATTGAAGTTGACTGTCATTACACTAGGGACCTGATCTAGAGAGGATTGATATCCACGGCTCATGTTAGCTCAGGAGATCAGACTGCCGATGTATTCACCAAGCCATTGCTCAGAGGGCCTTTCCAGAGATGTTCATCCAAGCTGAGCATGATCGACATCTATGCTCCACCTTGAGGGGGAGTGTAGAGATAGTTTCTATTATTATTATTATATGTTTATGTACCGTGTGTTTATTTCTTTCTTCTATTTAGACATCCATGTAATTTACCCTTAAGGCGTCTCCCTATATAAGAGAGCCTAGGGTTTTCTTATTCATTAGAACAAAGACTCCCTTTCGTCTAACAAAGAAACCTAAGCTCGAAATCGGGCTCGATAAGGATCGAGCCCTGGATCACCAACTCGAACTCGTCGAGTTCGAGTTGACTCATGAGCCCCTTATCGAGCCACGAGTTTCTGAGCTGGCTCACGAGCCTCAAAATGAGTTGGATCACGAGCCTCTTATCGAGTCATGAGTTTCTAAGCTGGCTCATGAGCCACAAAATGAGCAAGCTCATGAACCTCTTAATGAGTCATTGTTCCATTTTATACATTAAATTATGCAAATAGCATTTGTAATTTTGATTTTTTATACTCTAATCTGTAGTTTTTTTAGCAAGAAAAATGTTAACCTCTATTTTATATCAAACTCAATGTGGAAGTTTTGGTATATATGTTTTTATTTTTTTATTAAGAGAAAACGAGTTATCGAGTCGAGTTTCCGAGTTGAACAATTCCCAACTCGGACTCTACTCGATAAGCTAACGAGCCATAAAACCCAACTCGGGCTCGAACTCGTTAAGGTTTCGAGTCCGGCTCGCGAGCCCTTTAACGAACCGAGCCCGAGTTGAGCTCATCGAGCTCGAGCTTTCCTGACAGCCCTAGTAGCTCTCCACTTGTCCTCTTCTCCTTCCCACTTGGCAACACCAAGCCCGTCACATCCCCTTTATTTATATCTCCCCAAGACCATTCTTTTCCCCATCTTTTCCCTGTGTTTTTCTCTCAAATTTCTTCTCCACCGAGAAGTCTTTCCCCTTCACATAGTTGTTCCTTGGGCAGCACTGCTGCTGCTGCTGCTGGAAAGCCACACCTGCAGCCAACTGCTGCACTTGGAGTACCTGTTTACTGCTCAACAACCCATTGGAGCTCCAACCAAGAGGGTATTGTTGTTTCTCTCCCAATTGGAGGAGCAGTTGTTGCCCATTTCCAAAAATTTTCACCTCCTGCTGAAGTCCTGTAGCAACCGATAATTGCTGCTATCACCCAAATTTTAATGTTGCTCTTGCATGCATTTTGATCTCCAAAATCTTGGAGATCAAAGGAACAGTTCTTTTTCCCTTTTTTGCTAAAATGCATGTGTTCTGCACAATTGATCCTTGGTTAAATTTTTCTGCTCAATTTACATGGGAAATATATAAATATAGATGAAAGAAACTGAATGCAGGTATTGTACTAACATTTTAAAGATAAAAAGGAAATGAGTGCTTGTTCTAAAACATAAAAAATTTAAAACTTATGTCATTAATTATTAAGTGGCATTTCCACATGAATTTAAAGTGACTCGTACCCATCATTGAAATGTTTCGTGATTCTTATACTTGAATATTGATTATAACCATTGAACTAATCTAATCCATGATGAATCATATTAATCAAATTGAGAAAACGTGCATGAGAATGTGAGGCATGAATAAAAATGAAGCCAATACATTTATTTCAAAATCTGAATTTGATTTGTGATTTAAATTTTGTTTACAGGTGGATGATTAATGGGGATCTATAACCTTTCAAATGTCCCAACTTACAAATAGATAACTCTAGATTCCACAAACAATACCTTGATCTTCGTCCTCTCATTAGTAATCTAGTAGACAATCATTGAAGTGTTAAATATAAAAAATATATATAATAAAATAAACTCTCTGTAGCATCATGGCCTCCCTAACGGACTGTATATAGTTATGTATCATATATCTGTACAGTGGTAATAGAAACTCCCATTTTAAAAATTTTCTGAAACAAACCAGACCTGTACCTAGCCCTTTCCTAGACCTCTCCTAGACCGCACTTCCACTGGGGGGACGAGATGGAAGATCTCTTAGGAGGCTTCCTCACTTCTTGAGTTGTGGTTATTGTCATGTCAGTAGGTCCTGGCAAAGAAAATATCGTTATCAACTGGAGTTGTGGTTGGTTGTCGTTGAGTTTGGTTGAGTTGGTATTGTTCTTGAGGTTATTTGCTATTGAGAAAAAAATCATCAATCATCATTAATCATCGATCTTCGACATTTGATCAGAATTTAGATCTACTACTATAGATGTTAGGAGAATGATGATAATAAAATTTGCAACAGCAGGAAATTATTTTTGACTATGGAGATATTTGGTGGTGAAGAAAGTAGAGGGCGGGAAAGGAGAAGAGCGTGCCGGTTTCGTGAGATTTGGTGGATGAATCGTGAAGATCACGTTGAGAGAGAGAGAGAGAGTGACGGAGATAAACTCATTTTTTATATATTTTGAACTGTACTTCACAAATGCCTACCATCCCCTTTATATAGAAGGGGAGGAATTACAAAATTAGGAAGAAATTCGAATACGAATAAAACCCTAATCGATCCTAATTGACTCTAACTGATTCTTATTGGCTATTAACTAATTTTATTTACCCAAAAAGTTGAGATTACAATCCCAATTTATTTAGATAAAATAAGCATACTGATTAAAATAATTAATTATGGACAAAAATCCCTAATTCAAAAAATCCCCAAATCAATCATTTGCTTTAATTTGATTTGCCTTGTCAATTTGGGAATATTGCACCAATTCTTCCTCGCTTGAAAAATTCGTCTCCTGACAAATTGCTCGATCTTCGATTCGTTGGCGGAGAATTCCATCTGGATTTGCTGAGTAGTTATCCCAAATTTTGCTCCTTTTCAATGTTACATTTATAATTTCTTTCCATCAAGGGGTATGGCTGCAAATCTTGTACCCCTTCAATTATAATAACTCCCACCCATATGTTAGCTTCAACTCTTCCCTTATGGCAAAGTAATTTTGGAGGAGGGGCCTCCTTAAAAATGTTCCCAATCAACCTTCAATCCTGAATTCGATGGGATTCCAAACTCGTTAGAGAGGATTACCCAACTAGGGTTCCTCTTCCCCTTGAGATACAACGGCGGCGGCGTCGAGATGGAAGGATAAGGTGGCGGCGCAATTGACTAGGACTACCACAGCAACGTGGAGGAAACATCTGCGTTGGCGGTGACGGTGACTTCCTCGAAGGCAGCACAATGGCGGAGGAGGTGCACAGGAGGCGGGCAGGCTGCACGTGAACTATGGATATCACAGGATCAGTCTCGCGGGTGGTGGAGGATGGATCGTTGGAGGCGTTGGCGGCAGCCTGGGAAGGCAGGCCACATGCGGAGGCGGTTTGAGAAGGGAAGGCATAGGCGGTGACGATCTGGGAAGCGGCGACCTGTGGTGTCGTGCAAGGGCAGCAGAGCTAGCAACGATGAGCCGATGCCGCCTTTGGGGCGGATTAGTAGGGATGGCGCCCGAGAGGTCGCGCGGTTGGTGGGGTTTCTCCGACCAATGGTAGGTTTTCGAAGCCATCAGTGATGGTGTTTGTGATGCGACCTCTTAGACAACACCTTCGGATGAGAATAAATCCAGAATTTTGGCTTCTTCATCCTCATGATCTTCGTCAAATATGGGCCTCGAGTCTTCATTTTCTTCTTGTACAACAATTGCATCAAATAAATCTTCATCTTGAATGAAAATACATTTGTTTTCTAGGTCGAAATCGGGTTGAACAGCAAGTACACCGTTCTGATTTTTTTTGTTAACGGATGAATTTTCATCGATTGTTGTGTCCAGCCATGCTTGAACCTTAGAACTTGATAAGAGGCGTTGCTTGAACTTTCGTTGACGTGAACGCGCTTGCGAACCATGGGAGAGGAGGCTCAGATCGAACTTCAAGCACCAATACTTGATTGGATCATTGAATCGTAAGGACGATTCGGTTGCCATACTCTGATACCAAAATTATGCAAATAAAATTTTGCACCAGCGGGAAATTATTTTTGACGATGGAGATATTTGGTGGAGGAGAAAGTAGAGGGCAAGAGAGGAGAAGAGCATGCCGGTTACGCGAGAATTTGGGGATGAATCATGAAGATCATGTTGAGAGCGAAAGAGAGAGACAGAGATACACTCAATTTTTATATGTTCTGAACTGTACTTCATACATGTCTACCATTCCCCTTTACATAGGAGGGGAGGAATTATAAAATTTGAAAGAAATTTAAATTCAAATAAAATCCTAATCGATCCTAATTGACTTTAACTGATTCTAATTGGCTCTTAACTAATTTTATCTAACAAAAAAGTTGAGATTACAATCTCAATTTATTTAGATAAAATAAGCAAACTAATTAAAATAATTAATTAAGGACGGAAATCCCTAATTTGAAAATTCCCCAAATCAGTCATTTTCTTTAATTTGATTTGCCCTTCCCATTTGGGAAATATTGCATCAGAGAAGCTAGTAAACTTGTTGGGTACTTTGTTATGATGCTTTATACTCCACCGCACGCCTACGGAGGCACCCCAACTCTAAGGTATTCTTTCCGCCTTAGAGTCACAGTGTGAGGTCATACTCAGACCAAGACTACAGACTATCGACTAAGCTTAAGAATTTAACATAGACAAAGATCAGATCGGAGACTCATCATCTACAATCCCAAGATCCACTAACTGAGTTATATATGACAAAAGATGACAACTTACGTGTGTATCATATAACTAATAATTGGAAATGTTATATATATGGGTATGTTAAGGTGTGATTAGTGATTAGGAGATATACATACCAGTGTTCATGAAATTGACCGCACAGGCCACATATATGGCTGCATATGCCCGTACGGCATGCAGTCCGAACTGATTCATGAATCGGTGCATTTGGTTCCCTTCTCGCATATGCGGCCCGCATGACACACATATTCGACATATGCCCTGCATATCCCGCATATGCCCCGCGTAGTACTCCAGCATCTCCAACTTTCCAATTCTCTCTTTCAGGTGATTAATTTTGTATATCTACCCCTTCCTCCATTCAATTGTAAGAATATGGCATGCATTTGTATGCAATTGCAATTCATTATATCTATCTCATGTATTATTTTCATGAGTATATGCAATGTATCGTCAAATATTTTAATATACAGCGATTGAGGTTTTCCTCATGTAGTATGTGTATATGTAATGAAGTTTTGTTATTACGAATCATCTAATATGTAAAGTTTTTATGGTTAATTTTTTTTAGATTAAATATTAAGCAATTGAAAGCATATATTCAACCAAACTAATATGAACCGTTTTTTAGATCTTCTTTAACTCCACTTAGATACATAGATTTAATAGTAATGTTATTCATAAAGATTTATTTGTTTTTAAATTAGAAATTAGAAAACTGCATAGAACCATATATGTCCCCGCATACCACTTATTGAGCATTCGTTGGTTTGTCCGAACGTATATGCATACCGCTTCCTGAACATTGGTACACAGAGAGCAATATGAAAACCATTTTCCACGCAGGTAGCTTTTTAAATTTTAAATGTCAAGCCCTATCTACTTGCTTCTTTTAAAACCAATGAAATACTTGTTTTACTTTTAATAAATTTTGATTGTACCAATAATTGTTGACATTTCTCTTGTTCCTATCATGTATGGCATCATGTATGGCAGACAAGGTGCATGCATAGTAGTAGATTGACAGCTAGTCGTAGAGATTCCACAGTTTATATTTTGGTACACATGTTATAGCTTTTGTACAAGATAATGTAAATCCTTTCTTCTCTTTTGTTATATTTTAGGGTACATGTACATAATGTTGTTTCTTTTGTTACATGTAACTGTATATGGAAATTTATGTAATGTGAATTGGTGACATTTATTGTTAGTTTTGTGGTTGTTTGCATTAATTGTGAATGTCATTTCGAAACATGAAAAATTTTCTTTAAATTTCAGTTGATCTAATACGGTCGATATCGAAAATAATACTATGAGTGTTGTGCAAACGGGTAACCCCGATCTACAGGCGCCACTCGTCGAGCCGTTAAGCCGAGCTATTGTTGCTGTCGAGCTAGCTCCTCTCTCAGCAACCGACCTCGTTGTTGTCGAACCACACCCGTCGTGTTGGTCGATCTCTCTCTCTCCCTCTCTCCCTCTCTCTTTCTCTCTCGACCGCCGGCATCCTGTTGCCTTCAACCCACGGTCCTCTCTGCTTATATCGAGGCCCGTTTGGGTTGACGGATTTGAGTTTATAATTCTACATATGCATTCAATTCCACACATGTCTGTGTAGACATGCATTCGTTGGTCCACAAAATCCTAGTGATCTTCATATGGAGATATGTCAGAAAAAATGTTGACATACTCACTACAAGCACTTTCAGAGGTCCAGCATCTGTTGTCAAGATGAACTGGACGAACTTTGGGCTTTAGGCTATGCATCTTATGAGTTTTATGAAGTCTAATGGTAAGAAGCATATTCTTACTGAGGGGGAGCCGGCAGAGAAAACTGAGGTTAACACCTCGTGAAGGCGGATGATGCGTACTCCAAAGTTTGGCTTTCAGGTATATTGACGATAGAGATCGCCAATGATGTGTTACATCAGCCCACTGCTGAGGTGATGTGGAACATCCTCGCAGGTGAAGAATGAGACCAAGATTCTTTAACTCCAGCATGATATATTTACTGTCAAGCAGAACAGACGGCTTCTTCATTCGTTGTATACATCCCTGTGTGGGATGTTTGAGAAGCTCCACAACTTCATGCATCTCATGGCTACTCTTAAATGCTATCATAGTTGGTGTATTCTAGCATCCCTCGATCCTGAATATAATGATGCTCGTTACTTGATTCTCGCAGATGTTGCTATCCCTCCCATTGAGGAAGCTTTTCCCAAGATTAGTAGGATTACTGTCTCGTCCACTACTTATAACCAAACTTCTTCGGTAATGGCAGCCTCCCGAGGCAGTGGAGGCTCTTCTTTTTTCGTGGACGTGGACCTCGTCGTAGAGGAGGTCGCATTCGTCGGTCCTGCACTTACTATCATCAACCAGGTCATACTGAGGATACATGCTACTCTAAGCATGATTTTCCGACATCACCCCGAGTAGCGGAGCATGGTAAGCGTCTGGTTGCTCTTACTTCAGAGGTTTGATGAACTTGTAGCCAGACTAAGGGATATCTTACCTCCTGCTTCTTCACCATCTCCAAGAGGCCACTCAAATGTCGCAGCTTCCGCCTATGCCAATACTCCTGCTATGGCTAGCACCTTAGGTAGTACTTATGCTTTTACATCTTGTCATGGATCTGAGATTACAGAGTTGATTATGGACTCCGAGCCGATGCATCATTTATGTGGAGACAGAGATTAGCTTGTCGCATATAGACAGGTTCCTCCAGGGAGAATCGTTGTGATAGTTGATGGGATTCATTCCCTAATTACAGGACAGGAGGAGATCAGTTTGACGCTTTTGATGCATATGCAGAATGTGTTACATGCTCCTGATTTTTCAATGAATTTGTTATCCATTAGTCATATTATGAAGGATTTGCATTATTGGGCTATTTTTGACCCATTGTCTCTTGTTTTTTTCAGGGCATTTTTATAGGTAGGGTGATTGGTTGTGGCTGTGAGCAGGGTAGTCTCTATCGCCTGGTTCGAACTCCCTAAGCAGGCATATCCTCTCATTCAACAGGACCGGTCTCTCCTTTCATTTGACGCCTATGTTTTGGCCACCTCCCTCTCCAGAATATGTGTCATATTTTTCCGCGGATTCCATCGAGTTCATCTTTCCAGTGTGAGGCGTGTCAGTTGGGAAAGCATCATTGTTTTGCTTTTCCTAGTTGTCAGACTCAGAGCAGTTCTCCCTTTTTGAGTTATTTCATGTTGATAGTTGGGGTTTGAGTCGTGTTCCTCATCACAAGGGACACATGTTTTACCTTGTTTCTGTTGATGATTTTTCTTGTTTGACATGGGTCTTTTTATTGAAGAATAAATTTGAGGCAGGGGATGCATCAAAACCTTTATCAATCAAGTGCAGAATGGTTTCTCTTCCTCAGTGAAATTTGTGAGAACTAATAATTCTTTGGAATGTTGTACTCGTGCTCTATCACATTTCTTTTCATCATGTGGTATTATTTATCAAACAACATGTGCTTACACTTCTCAGCAGAATGATGTTATAGATAGAAAGCGTCGTCATTTACTTGATTTCTCTCGGACTCTTCTCATTCAGGTTATGCCCCACATTTATTTTGCAGTGATGCAGTTCTTACGGCATGTTATCTGGTGAATCGCATGCCCTCATCTGTCTTGGGTGAGAAAATTCCTTTCTCCATAGTTTTCCCTGAGAAGGAGTTGTTCTCACTTACTCCTCGTATTTTTGGCTCTGTTGCATGCGTCCTCCAATTGGCTCCGGGTCTTGACAAGTTCTCTCCTAGAGCTATCAATGTGTGTTTTCTTAATACTCCAGTACTCAGAAGGGATACCGACGCTATGATCCATTGCGCAGGAAATATTATATTAGTGTTGATGTCACATTTTTTGTGTCTGTGATGTATTTCTCCCCTGCATGTGATAGGTTGGTTTCATCATACTCTGATGATAAGGTTTACGTACGACTTCCTCCTACGAGTCCATCACCTCTTCCACTCATGCCTGTTGTTCCGCGACCACCACTGCCATCACCACTTTCACCTCCATCACCTCCTACACGGTCACAGCATTATCAGGAGGCCTTGAAGTATAGTCATTGGCGTCTAGCTATGGAGGAAGAGATGGTTGCTCTGCAATCACGTGATACTTGGAGTTTAGTATCTACAAATGGGTGTTTATTGTTAAAGATCATGCAGATGGGAGTTTTGATCGCTTCAAGGCAAGATTGGTGACACATGGATTTACTCAGACTTATGGAGTGGATTATTTTGACACGTTCTCTCATGTTGCTCGTCACTCAACTCTATATGTTTATTCAGTTATTGTGGTACGTGATTGGCCTTTGTATCAACTAGATGCTAAAAATGCACTTTCCTATGGAGATCTCCAGGAAGAAGTCTATATGCAGCAGCCTTCGATGTTTGTTGCTGAAGGGGAGTGTCAATTCGTTTGTAGACTTCATAAAGCAATATATGGCCTTAAGCAGATCCCGAAGGCATGATTTTAGAAGCTCTCTGATTTGATTGAAAAGCAATGGTTTAAGAGGTCAAATGCATATCATCCATTGTTTGTGTAGAGAACACCAAGAGGTATTGTTGCTATCATGGTATATGTTGATGATATACTTGTTATAGGTGATGTTGTGCAAGGGATAAAGAAGGCAAACAAATTTCTGGCTCGTCAGTTTGTTACTAAAGATCTTTGAACCCTAAGATATTTCTTAGGGTTAGAGTTTGCTAAGAATGCGCAGGGTCTTGTGATGACCCAAAGGAAGTATGTCATAGGCATGCTTGTTGAGACAGGCATGATTGGGTGTCAACCCTCTACTACTCCTATGGATCCTAACATGTAGTTATATGATAATGATACAGATGAGGTTGACAGGAGGAGATATAAAGAGTTGGTGGGAAAGCTTCTCTATATTACTATCACTAGATATGATATATCTTTTGCAGTGAGTCGGGTGAGTCGGTTCATGGAGCAACCCCGACAGGTGCATATGGATGATATATTTATGATATTAAGGTATCTAAAATCTTCTCCAGGTGTAGAACTACTATTCAGGAAAGGAGCAACTCTTTTGGTTTCTGCATGTGCTGATCCTGACTATGCAGGGTGTACTAAGGACAGGAAGTCTACTTCAGGCTTCGCGGTGTTCGTTGGCAGCTCTTATTTCTGGGAAATGCAAGAAATAAATGGTTATTTTTAGGTCAAGTGTTGAATCTGAATATAGGGCTATAGCACAAGCAAGCACAAAGATGATGTGGGTTCGAGCAGTGCTAGCATATTTGCATATAGATGACCTCTACCCATGCAATTACAATATGATAATCAAACTGCCATATTCATTGCAAACAATCCTGCATGAAAGAACAATGCATATTGAGGTAGACTGTCATTATACTAGAGACATGATTCATAAAGGCTTGATTTCTACCTCTCATATCAGTTCAAGAGATCAAACGATGGATATCTTTGGCAAGGCTTTACTCAGAGGAGCGTTTCAGAATTGTTCTTTCAAGCTGAGCATGATCGACATCTATGTTCCATCTGAGGGAGAGTCTAGAGATATATCTATGTTCTATGTACCTTTTTCTTTATTTTATTTCTTTTATCCATCTTATGTAATTTACCTGTAGATCTCTCCTTATATAAGAGAGTCGAGGGTTCCCAGGAATAAACAACTCTTCTATTTTTCTCAACATTTACTGATGGCTATTTCTCTTGACCCTTAAATTTACTGACAGCTATTTTTCTTGACCCTTGGATCCTTTTGTAATTATCTAGATATCAGCCCCCTTTCACAATATTTGATATTAGCTTGTGTCATATTTAGATTTGAGATGGACATGTTGGCGGAATCTGTCAATGCAACTACTAAGCGGGTTGAGGATTTATTGGAGATGATGCAGGATTTTTCCAATAAGAGTGGAGGCACCATAAAAATTGAGAAACATCTCTCAGGTTGGGATCCAATATATAAATTTAGTTCAAATTTATGAATGCTTAGCATCTTTTTTCGTGGCAAATAATGACTGTTTTTGTGTTTTTGGCTTTTTAATACTTGCAGCCCTGAACTTGAGGTGTATTGAACGATTATACGGAGATCATGGACTTGAGGTCTTGGATGCTTTGCAGAAAAATGCCCCTGTTGCATTGCCTGTAGTTTTGACCCGTTTGAAACAGAAGCAAGAGGAGTGGTTTAGGTGTCGTGCTGAATTTAGAAAGGTTTGGACTGAAGTATATGCCAAGAATTACCATAAATCCCTCGATCACTGTAGTTTTTACTTCAAAGTACAAGATGTTAAGAACGTATGCAAGAAAGGTGATGCAGTTTTACAGTTGCTTGATGTAATATATCGATGATTTTCAGTTTTAAATCTACCGGTATTTTTGTACTTGCAGCTCTATTGACAGAGATAGAAGATTTAAGTCGGAAGAAACAGGATGAGGATAAAGTGCTTGTGGCCATTACTGAAGGGAATCAGTGGCCCATTGTTTCTGCTATGGCATTCGAGTTAAATGATTCAAATATTCATAAGGATCTCTATGAGATTATCCGACACTCATGCGGGGAGATCTGCTCATCAAGGGAACAGATGGATAAGGTTATGAGAACTTGGACTGATTTTGTGGAACCATTATTAGGAATTCCTACACAGCCTACGAATGCAGAAGAAACTAAAGATGCTGAAAAGTCAAAGAGCTGGAGTTCTCAAATTATACAAAAAGTTACTTCTAAGTCTGATAATGGGAATGCTGGGAACCATCTCAACGAAGCTGGTGAAGATGACACATTTGTTCAGGATGAGATATATGTACAAAGGGCCATGTTGGCAAGTAATGATGAAACTGATACAGAAGATACCTTAATGGCTACTGATCAAGCTTCCCTACAAATTGATAGCATCGATTCTACTTCACTTCTCCAGACAGTGCAGGTACCTACAACTATTAAAAACATTAGGTGTTGTAACCAGATTACCCTTACCAAAAATTTACATCATTATGCCTTTTCTATAAGATCAGAACAAGACCTAGGTACAAACTGCAGCATAAACGAAATTGTTCCGTATAAAATATGCCTCACATATGCAAAAACTGGCAAATAGTTTTATTTAGTCAATGAAATTAAATTTGTTGTTAGCATTAATTGATGCAAGGTTTATCTTTTTTTTTAAGAAGCCTCGGCAGAGTGGATCAAAATCTGTACTTGAGCTAACGAACTCGGATAAGCATTTTCCTTGGTTGGAGGTAGGTAACTAGCACATTTGTTTCGGCACAGTAATATTAGCTCTATTATGCTCCTGAGGAAATTAGTTTTGCCACTTAATTTGAAATAATTTATTTTATCTTTCCTCCACATATACATACATCTGTATTTTGAAATTAGAATAGCATTTATTCTTATCCAAAATATGATGATCATCCTGTAACTTATGACTTAGTTCTTGAGTGTCTTCCTCAGGATGTGCAATGGCATTAGAGATGAAGATTTGATTAATTAGATCTTGTGAGTATCTAATGGAGTAAGTTATGTGGAGCCTTGTCTAGTCGCACATCATGCAGAACTTAGTTTTGTTGGTGGGGCTATACAAGGAGCCTGTACCTTTTATATTGTTTGAGAAACATAATGTGAAGATTTGACTCAGAGTCCTGTGGAGTAGGGCAGTCACCATGACCTTTGTGGACAAAGTAAATTTTGTTCTTCTTGTTCATTATTGTTGCATATATTTCATATTTCCACATGGTATCAGATCAAATTCTAGAGTTGGTTCACAACTGAGGTTCAATTTCTTTGTTTTGGTTATTTCCTGATATTTTTGATGTTTGTATTCCTGCAGTTTGTGCATGTGGTGGAAATGGTACTTCTTTTATGTTTTGGGTAGATGATGGGACAGAAAGGGAAACTTTGTGTGACCTATTTCTAAGGGTCTTACACCAGCATCAGATTGTGATCTCCCTATGGCTGGGGGTGTGGTCAGGGTGGACTTGGATCTGTAGTTTTGCTATTGGATTCTTGGAGCAAAGGATGCTTGGATTTATCAATTTGATAAACCTTCTTAATGATGTTGAGAGCCCATTTGAGAGTCGTGACCTTTGGGAGTGGAGCAAGGCCTCTCCACAATGAGGAAAACATATAGAGCCCTTTATGCCCTTAAGGTTTTGTATCGGTGTGTGATCTGAAGGGAAACTACAAGATTATTTGGTCTTCTAACCTACTACTACAGAATAAGGTCCTCATTCGGTTGTTAAGGATGGCTCAAGTGATGTTATTTGTTTGAAATGTTAGGAGTAACCGGATGACTTGGGACACATTTTCTTCTTATGTGCTTGCTCTAGAGATATCTGGAATAGATTGTATTTTTTTCTAAATTTTATGACCTGTGAGTAATCAAGCTATAACCCTATAAAAAGGTTTTACAGAGAGATTGGAATTAATAGTTTGGTACTGAACCAGGTCAACCTTGAGGATGCATCTAGCTTTGGACTTCATTAGGAAATGCATGCTCTATCTCAAGGTCGAGGAATCTGCAGCCTCTTGGTACCCTATGGGCACTTTGGTAGGCTTGTAATGGTGTAGTGTCCACACATGCATATTTTTCTGTTGATAATTTGATAAGGCTCTGTTTTAGGCTTGGACCTTGTAATTTTGTGTGTGGTCTCATTAAATCTCTTAGGTGGGTCCAAGCTCGAACCCACATGCTTTTTGGTTTTCAAAACCAAAGCGACAATTGTAGACTTCAATCATGCTAAGAAAATCAGCATTACATGTAGCAAGGATGCATGATTTATCGCCTTGAAGGTTGCAATAGGCAAGCACAATGTCAATACCATGATTAGGTGACCGATATGTGAGTATTGCATGCAAAAGCAAAATAGCACCGACAAACACAATAAAGGGGCATATATGGCATTGGGGGATCCCTGATCAGAAATATTGTGCGAGCGCCTTCATTCTTTGGCAAGGAATTCTTCATATTCTTCTTGAGATGCAATATCTGCTTCCAGTTGTTGGCAGTGGAGAGATCTTCCAGTTCTTGTTGGATTGATTGGACGAGTTTAGGCTTGTTGGTGAGCGTTAACTGCATCTTTTTGCACTGTCAGAAGATTAAAATTTTTTGATACACCAGGTTTGGACGGGGAGGCACTTTGGACCCCTGCATTCATCGCAGAATTTTCATAGCAGAGGTTGAATGACTTTCTGGCATTGCTTAATGACTTGACGGAGGTTGACAGTACATCGCAAGAGAGAGATCACTTTAGGTAGAGTAATGACACATTCTCGGTCAAGAAGGCATGCAATGTATTTACCAAACACCATGAGGAGCTGCAGTGGGATCCTGTAGAGTAAAGGTTTTTTGTAGCTTACCAAATACGGTCTCCTGCTTACTAAAGTGGGGCGGGACAAGCTCCCCAATACCTGTGACTTGGTTTTCCATAGATGCGGGGAAGAAAACAAGGATATAGATCATCTTTCAAAAATGGATCCTCTCACCGAGTTTGGGAGGGACTGATCTCTCATGGACTGATGGATTTGCATCTGTCTAGAACTCTATTAGAACGGTGAATGACAACTTATATGGGGATGTTTCTCTGTCCTTCGTGCTTCTTTTGTCTATTTGATATGTTATGGAAATGGGAACATTTTTCATGAACAACGCTTCTAACTAGAAAACATTTTGGGTCATTATAGGGTTATTGTTTCAACCTAGATTTTTATATGATTGTACTACTTGACTTGCTAATATAATTTCTACGATGGGTCCCAACTCGAGGCTCCACCCACTTTTCTTTCAAAAAACACACAATAAAGTGGCAAAGCTCTTGGAGGCGGCACATGCAATACAAGTTGGTGCTAAAATGAAATGCGAGAGGAGATGAATGATTTTTCTCTAGCAGTACGCCACCCCACATCTAATAATGATCTTCAAACTCGACTTGATGATAAGGAAGGTAGGAGGCTAAGGTGGAAGGCCCATTAACAACATAATAAAGAATAGCAATGATTGTTCTTTGGGGAAGTCCTACGCTTATGATAATGACAAAATTGGGTAGAAAATCCTTCCTTATGAGTAGATGTGTCACATGTAGTGAAAGGTAGTTGGATCCCTCGAATCCAATTACAACATCCAGTGGTTTAGTCCCACATCTACTATTTGAGTGACTTGGATACTCAGTGGGGGCCATATAAGAAGCTCCACACCGATTGTATCAGATGAGAAAAATGAATAGAAAATACAAACTCTTTGAGGCATTCTCCTGTGGTTTCATCCCGCTCTTTACGGACGAGGGTTCCACGTAAAATCCCGGTGTTCTTCATGTTTTTTCTATTTCATTGATATTACGCTTCTGCATTCCCAATTTCTAACATGGGATCAGAGGGGGTTCGATTCTCGAGGTCGTAAGCAAAAGAAAAAAATGGCGGGAAGAAAAGGTGTAAAATAGGAATGGGTCATTAAAAAACAGAGGAAGAGATGACTATTAAAAAAAGGAAATAGCTGAAAATTTGAGTTTGTTTTCCCCGTCTTTTTATGTCTTCTCCCAACTTGGTCGATGTCATCTATTCCGATATGTATGGGAGAAAGGGGGAGTATTATGTAGAGTTCTATGACTTCAATTCAAATTTTCAATCCAAATTCCTGTTCAGATTCAGATTCTCAATCCAAATTCTATGGTAAATTTCGAACTCTATGATTCAGATTCAGCCTCGACAGATTATTTCAGACTTTTCAGTTCAAGGCGCACATGGGTACTTTCATTGTTGGAGAGGTCTCCATATTTGATCTGGTCGGCTCAAGGTTTTCATGTGATCCATAGGGACTCCAGAGTAGATATCACATTCTCTATGCCATTTTGGGCTAGGGTTTTCATGTAGTTTCACGGGGACTCCAGAGAAGAGAACCCATTCTCGAAGATAGTATGGGAGAGACCCAGTTCTACGATGAGGAGACATTCAGACTCCATTCTCCAACGATCATGGACTCCGACGAGGATGTTTTTATGGTTTTTCATAATTTAACCCTTCAGAGAGATGGAGCAGTTGTGAGCCAGAGTTCTCCAAGTGGAGACTCGTTCCAGTTTCAATGACTTTGACAGACGTAATACAGAGTACATGTTCTCTGACGAGGAGACCCAGTTCAATCACAGTTCAACCGTTGGGTTCCTCCTCACCAGCACGATATGAGAAGAAACAACCAACAGTAGAGTATGAGTTGAGTTGATATTATTTGTAGTGCTTTGCATTATAAGTTTGAGATTTCTTTCTATTTGTCCAAGTTGTGCACTGCATGCTCCAGCTTGAGGGGGAGTGTTGAAGTATATGTGTCACATATAGTGATGAGTAATTGGATCTAGGATCCAATTACCACATCCATTGGTTTAGTCTCACGTCTACTATTTATGAGACTTGGATACTCAGTGGGGGTTCTATAAGAAGCCTCACACCCATTGTATTAGATGAGAAAAGTAAATAGAAAACACATGTCCTTTGAGGCGTTCTCCTGTGGCTTAATCACACTCTTTACGATGTAGGGTTCCACGTAAAATCACAGTGTTCTTCATATTTATTTTATTTATCTGATATTATGCTTCTGCATTCTCGATTTCTAACACTTATCCTTGTGATAATGGGTGAATCTTGCCCTATCTGCAGCTCTGGCCATGAAGACCGTGATCATGTGTTCTTTCCTTTCTCAAGCGAAAGGAAGGTATGGGATGCGGTAGATATAACATTGATAGATTCCTCCTCTCTCGTAACCTTTTGGAGCAATCTTGTGGCATTCCAACTCGGATCTTCTATGGAAGTTTGGAGGCGATTACTTTTCTTGGGCTATTTGGCTTTCATCGAATGATGTTTTGTTTCAAAATGAATGGCACTATGTTGAAGAATGTAATCCTTTTGGCCCGATCTCCTCGAGACATGGCTCCTATTAGTTTGATGATTATATATATATATATATATATTAGGGACGGATAGCGGTAATGGGCGTTTCCCCTTTTTGATTAAAAAAAGTAACCCTCTGAGAATGAATAAATCAGAGAGCCCTATGAATAGGAGCTATATGCTTGGAACCATGCTTTGACGATTTCCCGAGACTTTCAGGTCTAACCCCGACACCACTCGCCAGTTAAGGCCCTTACCCGAAACAACCACTTAATGATAAAGGAGGTAGGGGTTCATGGTCATTGGAGCTTCTAGCTCAAACTACTTTTATTAGATCGTGGAGGAGTACGATATGGTTTGTACGAATCATTCACATATTCTTCTTAATTATGTGTAACTCAGCATTAAATTTGGTCACTGAAGGAGGAAAGATAGAGTAACACAATTGGTTTCACAACAAATTTGTGGTAGGATGAAGGTCTATACACCTACCTTCCTTGCATAGGTTAGCTTCTTGATAGGAAGATGGGAGGGGTTAACAATTTGATTTATTATGTTAGCGATACCCTAGTATTTGTGATTTTCAGCGTAATCATGTTCATTTCCCTTTATTTTATGGGCTTAACACTGTGTCCAAAAATGGAGCAATAGAAAAACACACAAAGGGGAAACTCAAGAAAGAAGTTATTAAAAAAGAAAATAGACAAAGGGCGAATGAGGAAAAAAGAGATACTTTGTTTGCATCTCGTTGTTCTTTCTCTCAATTCACCGACATGTATGGGAGTAAAATGATATACTTGGAGTTAGGGGTGTCCATGGGACGGGCACTTGACCTATTTGATTGTGACCCGCCCCGACCCATTATTATTGGGTCATGGGTTGACCCGTCCCATTCCAATGGTACCCGATCATAACAGGTACCCAATTAATATCAACGGGTAATGGGTATTTGCAAGTACACGTGGATAGGGTGGAGCATTGTGCTCGACCAGGCCCAGCCTTGACCCAACAAAATTTCCCGAGTCTTGGACCAGATCACGGTCCGATTTTTTGCTTGAATCGAGTGCTCGGGCATGTCCCAAAGCCCATTGGGTTGGGCCTGGGTTCAGGTTGGGTTTGGCTCACCCTCATTTTATTTTTACAATGCATCGATATGGAGAAGATGTAAGTTTCGTAACAACATTGGACTGGACTGTTGATCTTGCAATTGAACATGCACATGTGTCATGCTCCTAAGACTTAGGTTACAATTAGAAAGCAATTTTGTTGGCATTCACATTTCATATTCTTAATTACTGAAATAATCTTATATTCTTGCACATAATTATGTAGAGAAGCATTTTTTCATTTGGGTTAATTTCACCTGTATAATAATAATGGTTATCTTATTATGGCTGAAATCAAGAAATTACTTCACTAAAGCGATTTTGACTAAATCAAGCACATATACATGATGCATACTTTGGAAACATATTCATAAATTTCCTAAAATATGAGACAGATGCCTATTCAGAATATTACTCTGTAATGCATTCTAGCACAATGCCATAATACGCAAATCGCTTGTTACAATCTAACGTTATAAATTTTACCAATGACCATAGTTAGGGTATATATATAAAGAATTTGTTCCGGTTAAAAAGGTAGCATGTGATTCTCAATTGTGTATCATTTTCCTATTCAAGTAACATATCAGACAGGTAAAGTTTACGACTGTATTGACACGTTGGGACACGTGCAAATGTATGTCGTCAGTTATGGAGAAGGGTTGAGGGATGTACCGCTGGTGCGAGAGAGGCCAGAGAGACGCAAGGAGGTGTCGATGAGGGGATGTTGCACCGAGAAGAGAGGATGGTGGGGGAGGGATCGTGGAGATGAGTGCGAGTGTAGGGGTCTCAATGAGAGGATTAAGTCCCGGGAGCTACCGTTGGTTCGCCAAGAGGGGGAACGAAAGGGGACTGGATGCGGTTGTCGTGTATGATCACGAGGATGAATGGGATGGTGGAAGGGGTCTCAAGTTACCCTGGAGAGATTTTCTGGGAGAAAGGGAGGGGAATATGCACTATGGAATCCTCTTGATGGAGGAAATCATGGTTTCCAGCAATTTAAATTCCATCCAAAAATATGATTTTAAAGTTATGGTGGGTTAGGTAAGGTTTTAGCATACCTCTGCGGGTTCAGGTTGTGGGCCCAACCTGACCTTAAAAGATGGGAAAAATTAAGGCCCAGGCACGGCCCTTATATTTAGCGGGTTCGGGTCGGGTACGGGCTTTTGTGGGCCGGGTCCGTGCCAACCTGACCCAATGCTCTACCCTACTTGTGGAAGTACCACCTTTTTTAAGAGGATATTACTTGTTTGTTGGATAAATATTAATCAAGGGACAAAATTGATAATTATAATTCGTTCATTGTTAAAGTATGTGTCATTATCCTGTCAGATGGGTACCACACAAAAGATGGCATAATATGGAACAAACCTGTGACTACACAATAACATGTGCACATCTGACTGAGGACTCGGAATCTGAACGTCGAGTCTGAAATCTGAAGAACTGCAGACCTGTGACTACACAATAACATGTTCACATCTGACTGGTTTAGAATATGATAACTAAATCTGGAACAGATATTTGACTCTACACAATAGGTCACCCAAGTCTGATGTCTGGAATAGATCTTTGACTGGCGACGGCAGCCCAAGTCCGAAGTCCCAAGAGGTCTGGCCAGGTAGAGCCCTTGCTGCTTCCAAGTGGAGCCCTCGATCGGTAGCACCCATCTCCGGCAGTGCAGCAAGTCCCTTCAGGCGATGCAAGATCACCTCTTGCGGCGGTGCAGCAAGTTCAAGCGGCTCCAGGCGGCATGCTCCTGAGGCAGATCTCCTCCTCCCGTAGCCGCCCCTCCTCCCTCATCTCCAGCAGGCGAAGGTGGCTGACTCCTCTTTAGATCAACGAGTCAAGCAGAAGGCCCCATCGAGGGGCGGCTCTTGCGTTGGGAACCCTAATGCCATACATGAAAGTAGGGGGCTCGATGGCCCCATTATTAGAAAAAAGGGTCTATGTTGTTTGGGCCCAGTTGTATGGGCCTAGAGTTGTAAAAAAATAGAGAGAGAGAGGGAGCAGGCCCAGTGGGCCGATCTGTTTTTTAAAAAAAGGGAAAAAAGTAGAGGAGGAGCCCAGTCCGTATTTAAAAAAGAGAGAGATAAGAGAGAAAGTGTTGGGTCTTTTCGCCGAGATATTTTATTTAAGGGATTTTTACCCGGCAGACCCTATAATCTTTGCCAATTATCTCTACGACCTTTGAAACATCCTAATTCCTCCCTCAACCTTGTAAACTTACTAACCCTTGCCCTACAGACCCTGTGGTTAACCCCCATCCATTTACCCGTTAAAACTAACCGGATTTCGTTATGTTCTTTTACATTATACCCATTTTGTTTGTCAAATTTATATTTAATGCCATTCCCCATCTCCCTCCTTTTCATATCCGTTTCCCACCCCCTTGCCCTCGACCCTCACCCTCCCCATCATCCTCCTCGAAGCCCCGACCCCCGCCTCGCACGCAACAGCAAATTTGTTCCAGCAAATCCTTACAAGCAACATAGCTTATTCCTTCAGATTTCTTCCCTTTCTTTTTCTAGTGGAGAACCCATCTCCGGAGCAAGGATGGAACACCACACTTGATTACACAACATTGGTTTGTCGACCACCATCAGGAGAGTGCAGCACCTGCATGTGAAACCTTCATAGAGTGCGAGCATCTGAGACTTGAATCAACCAAACATCATCAGCCGGCAAAGTATTTGTCTGATGTAGTATTCCACCTAGAGAAACATGCGCAAATAACAACATTGAAGATCAGAATTAAGCAACTCCTGCTCAAGATTTTCCATTTCAGAACCGTTGGCTCTGTTTTCCTGAAACCACAACTGGTAAGGATTTGCCGTTGTGGGCTGTGTTTTCTGAAACAACAGCTGGTAAGGATTTGTTTTGTTCTGAAGATAGGAAAGAAAGTGACCTCCATTCCATTGTGGGTTGTGTCTCTGTTCCAATAACAATGATGGACCAGATGACCACATATGTTACCTTTTCTTGGCTGCCAGGGAATAACCCATTTCTCGACAGCCCACAATTCAACGTCTCCTCGAATGGGTCATACTCATCAGACTCACCCACACGTGCAAGGCAGTCGAGGATACTCGACCGATGGGCAGCGAACCAGGATCATCACGGCATGGAGTATCGAGTGCACGAGGAGGAGATTTCCGTGCAGTTCTTCATTGATACAGTTGTGGCGAGGGTTGGAGGCAAACGTCGGCACGGGCACGCCCATGACGACGAGGGGATATGTGAGACGGAGGAGGGGGAGAGGCATTCCATCGAGTAGGTGGTTGGCGGTGGCTGGAAGCAGAGGAAGGTGCATTTAGAGGAGAATGAGGAGGAAGAGAAGATGGCAAAGCAGGAGGATGATGGGCGATGCGGCAGAGATTGAGCAAGTGAGGACGAAGGCTTCCTTTGAACCTCCAGGTCGTGCTCATTCCCATTTGGCAGGATGACACCCATCCCCATTGATGCCCCATGGACACCTCCTCCTCCTCAACCTCCCCTTCATATGCGGCCTTGCCTCTGTATCGTCGAGCAGTTCCTTCAGGTCATTCTCGTCTTGTCAGGTATAGGAGGAGTTCTTCGTTCTGTGAGAGTGAAGATAGAAGGAGAGAATGAAAGAGGAAGGATGAGGAGAGAAGAAGGAATGAGAGAGTGGAAGTGTTACGGTTGAATTAACTCAACTTAAATCCAAGCTAGTTCAGCTATTAAGTTTCAAATTAACGGCAGGGTCTGTGGGGTAAGACGGAGCAAGTTTCCGAGGTTGAGGAGAGAAATACGTTGTTTCAAAGGTCGTAAAGGTAAATGACAAAGTTTATAGGGTCTGCCGTGTAAAAATCCCTTTATTTAAAAAAAGAGGATCGTATAAAAAAATCCCTACGAAAAAAATTGATTTAAAAAAAGGAAACGAAAAGAAAAGAAGTTGGATATTAAATAAAGGAAAAGCCCTAAAAATGAACGGCTTAATTGATATTTTTTTCTCCCCATTTTCTTGTCTTCTCCCAACTTGATCAACGTCATTGTGTTCCGACAAGTATAGTAGAAAGGGGGAGTATTGTGTAGAGTCGCAGGTCTGTTCCAGATTTAGATATCAGATTCCAGACCAGCTAGATGTTCTGACTCTATAGTTCAGTTTCATACTTTGCAGATTGATTCAGAGTTCAAGTTTGAGGCACTCCATATTTGAGTGGCCCGATTTCTTCGAGTTTTACAGAGAGACTCCTTTTCAGACACGTATATGTATTCGGTTTTTAGTTTGATGTGCACATGTTTACCATCGTATTTCTAGTGGTCCCCATCTTTTATTTTTTGGTCAGAGTTTTCATGTGTTCCGTAAGGACTCCAGAGTAGAGATCTCATTCCCTATGCCATGTGGGCTAGGGTTTTCATGTGGTTTCATAGGGACTCCAGAGTAGAGATCCCATTCTCTGAGCCGGTATAGGAGAGACCCAATTCTCCGACGAGGAGACTCTTCAAACTCCATTCTCTAGCGACTGTGGACTCCGACGAGGATGTCTCCATGGCTTTTCAATTCGGTCCTTTTAGAGATAGAGCAGTTGTCCACATGTTGTGGCGGGCCAGAGAACTTCGACGAGGAGACTCGTTTCAGTTGCAGTGACTCTGACAAAGCAGTACAAAGCACATGCTCTCCGACGAGGAGATTCAGTTTGACTCATACTCTTGCCCGTTTGTCCTCACCTACACGGCATGAGAAGCAACGCCATCGACAACAACCGACAGATGTCCGAATTGAGTTGATATTGTCTGTAGTGTCTTGTATTGTGAGTTGAGATTTCTTTCTTTTTGTCCAAGCAGAGCATTGCATGCTCCAGCTTGAGAGGGAGAGTTAGAATATGCGTCATTATCATGTAAGATAGGTAAATGGATTCTTCCAAGATCCATTTACCATATCCAGAGATTAGTCCCACATCTACCCGTAATGGAATTTAGAGGCTATGTGGAGGCTATATAAGAAGCCCCAGACCTCCTGTATCAGATGAGAAAATGCAATGCATAAATCAGCCCTTTGAGGTGTTCTCTCATAGTTTCATCCTGCTCCTTAGGGATAGGGTTCCACGATAAATCTCGAGTTCTTAATGTTTATTTTCCTATCTCTTATATTCGCTCCCACGTTATATTTTCTAACATTCATAAACACTATTTATCAACTTTGAAATTCATGATATGTTGTTGTCTTCACTAATGCGCTTTCATCTTTTCTATCTAAGTGCAAAATGGAAATTAAACCTTATAGATATGAAATTTTATATTTTGTTTATGGCATAAACTATCAAATTACCTACACATCAGTTGGGTAAATGACATATCAGTAATGTCAGTGAAATATCATCAATGTTTTGATGAATATGGCCTCAAATTAACAGTGAGCACCAAAAAGGCAAAGGGCGAAATTCGTCATTTTGGTGGCATGTCGCTTCATCGGTGAAATTGATATTTTGACGATATCGAAATTCGGCAAAAAATCGAGTTTTAATTTTGTTTGGGTCGTCGATCTACACCATTAAAAATGGATGCATATAGGGAGATGTCGCATACGAGCCATCAAATCCATATCATATTAATTTCTATTACTTTTCATATCTGATTTCTATCTGTTTCATATCTTTATCCTTTTTAATGATTCGGTAATTCATTTTCTAGATTTACCAATATCTGTATCCACATCCATGTTTATATTTTTAAAAGAGATATGAAAAAAAATATGTTAGAAAATAGGAATAGAAAAGCGAAATGACAAACATCGCATGAGAACAAAAAGATAAACTTGAGACACAGAGATTTTTACGTGGAACCCTACTTCCTAAAGAGCGGGATGAAATCACGAGAGAACACCTCAAAGGGCTGATAGTCTATTGCTTTTCTCACTGGATACAGAGGGTGAGGGGCTTCTTATATAGCCCTCAAAGAGTCTCCACATCTCACAACTGGTAGATGTGGGACTAAAGACTTGGATGTGGTAAACGGATCCTGGAGGGATCCTTTACCCATCTCCCACATAAGTGACGCATAACCAAATACTCCTACACTTCCCCTTAAGCTGGAGCATGTAATGCTCAGCTTGGACAAATAGAAAGAAATCTCAATTCACGCTATATGACACTATAGACAATATCAACTCAACGCACACAATTGTTGGTTGTTGTCGAGGATGTTGCTTCTCATGCTGTGCAGGTGAGGAGGACGAATTAGCTGGAGTGTGAGCCAATTGAATCTCCTTGTCGGAGAGCATGTGCTATGTATTGCACATATCAGAGTCACTGCAACTGAAAATGAGTCTCTACACGAAGAACCCTGGCCTGCCACAACATGTGGACAACTGCTCCATCACTGAAAAAGGTCGAACAAAGAGCGTCGCTAATTATCCATACAAAGATCTCTGAAGATGGGTCTCTCTCATAAGGACCTCAAAGTGTTGTCTCTATCATAGGAACCTCAGAAGGATCTCGTAGTGGAGTTCACAAACACTGGAGAATGGAGTCTGAAAGTCTCCTCGTCGGAGAACTGGATCTCTCCCATCCGGTACAGAGAATAGTACTCTACTCTGGAGTCCCTATGAAACCACATGAAAACCGTACCCCACATAGCATTGGGAATGGGATTCTGGAGTCCCTATGGCTCATATGAAAACTCTGTAGAGTCTGGAAATCTGGCTGGCGTCTGACATCTGAATCCGGAATCTGGAGAATCTGACAATGTAGAATATGACTCTACACAATACTCCCCCTTTCTCCCATACTGGTCAGAATGAAGACATCGACCAAGTTGGAAGAAGAAAAGAAAATGAGAACAAAAACATGAATCATGCATTTTTTAAACATAAACCGTTCAATTTTTTACAGCTTTTCACTTCTCCCTCTTCTTCTTTTTTTGCAATTTTTCTTAGCTATTTTCCTCTTTTTTTAATAACCAACTCTTCTCTATTTTTTTAATAAGTCGTTTCAATTTTTTTCCGACTTTTCCCTTTCCTCCTTTATTTTTAAAACATTACTCTCCCCTTTTTTTTCTTTCATTACATACGACCCCTTTTTTTCATTTCCTTTTTCTTAAATGTAGTCGTAGCCCAATTAGACCTTTTCATCTTCTCCCCTCTCCCTTTATACAGCCTTTGGTCCACTGGCACGTAAAAAAATAATGATGCAGTGGGCTTTAGGGTTCTAGTTGGAACCCTCCTTCGTGAACTCGCTCTGTTGTCGCCGTCGATGAGGAGAAAGGGTGCCTGGTGGATCACCGTCGCTGCCTAGAGGAAGGCAGAGGACCTTAGCCTCTTGAAGATGCAATCGTCGCTGGAGTGCCCGCCTCCTGTGTGTTGGAGAAGTGATGGAGGGGTCGTCATCGCGAGGAGATCGATGGAGGGCCATCTTGCGTCGTCGGAGCCAAGGGGATCGGAGGAGAGAGAGCTACGCAAGGGGTGGCGGTGTCGCCAGGGTTTGCGATGAATTGGGGTTGCGTTGCCGCCACTGGAGATCGTCGCCTGGCGTGAGGCAAGGGCTACTTTGCCGCCGAGCGCTGCCTGGATCTGGATCATGCCATCAAGCAGCCTCGATTTGGAATTTAAGTGCAGCCATGACTGCTTTGAGATTCTCTGAGCATGGAGCACGTCGCTCCGATGGAGATAGGGCTATACCGTTGGAGCTGCGGCTTGGAGGGCCATCGCCCTCGCCGCCTGGAGAGAGGGAGCAGGTGTTGTTGACGCCTTCATCGTGTCGCCCCAAAGGAGCCTCCCCCATCGAAAGGGGCTTGTTGCGAGGTGGTTTTCGCCAGGAGGGAGCCACCGGGAACACAAAAGACTACCGTCGTGTCGAAGGAGATGCCTAGAACCCATCTAGAGATTTAGGGTGCGTTCGGTTCTGGAAGCAGGAATAAGGATAGGGAATAAGGAGAATAAGAGTCTATTCTTTGTTCGGTTGGAGGATAGGAATAAGGAGAATAAGGTGAAATAAAGGTAGGTAAGGTGGGATAAAGACAGGAATAAGAGTGAAATAAGATGGAATAATGGAGAATAGTCGTACCACTGGGAACTGTGTCGGGAGGAGAATTGGCCCCTTATTCCAGGGCCTATTCTCCAACCAAACAGGGCCTAGGGTTTTCCTCAGGAACCCAAAAATTTCTTGATATTGATCTTCAAAACTGAATGCGGAAGCTCTAATCTTGAAATATTGAACATAAATGATCTTCAAATATAAATCTTCAAGAATAGTCGAGAAGAATTTGATAATCGAATCTCGCAAGAAAAATATAAACACCTCGAGAATTGAACCCTCCCTGATACCATGTTAGAAAATAGGAATGCATAAGTGAAATGATAAACAGAGCATGAAGAAAAGAAAGATAAACTTGAGATACAGAGATTTTTACGTGGAACCCTACTCCTTATGGAACGGGACGAAACCACGGCTGATATTCTATTACTTTTCTCACTGGATACAGAGGGTGAGGGGTTTCTTATATAGCCCTCACAGAGTCTCCACATCTCACAACTGGTAGATGTGGGACTAGTTGAGAGAAAAGAAAAGGTTGTATTCTGTCTAACCCTAGAGCTCTCTTATATAGGAGAAAAGCTCTAAGTGTAAATTACATAAACAGAACAATAGTAATAAACAATAGATAAAGGACAAAATAAAATAAATATCTTAACACTCCTCAAGCTGGAGCATATATATCTATCATGCTCAGCTTGAAACAACAGTGATGACAAGGACCTCTAGCCAGAGCTTTAATAAACATGTGTGCAATCTGATCTCTTGATGCTATATAAGATGTTGAGATAAGCCCCTTTTGGATCAAATCACGAGTGTAATGACAGTCCACCTCAATGTGCTTTTTCCTTTCATGGAATGTTGGATTATTAGCTATGAACAAGGCAACCTGATTGTCGCATCTGAGATTCATAGGAAGAGGTACTTCAATCGTTAATCAGTCATGACAAATTTGACCCACATCATCTCCGTACTACCTTGGGTCATTGCCCTATATTCTTATTCCGCACTAGATTGAGCAACAACAGTTTGTTTCTTACTCTTCCATAAGACCAATGTGCTGCCAACAAACATAATAAAGCCTGAAGTAGACTTCCTGTCCTTAGGACATCTAGCATAATCTGTATCTGCACATCCTATAATGAGAGAGACGTATCTCTTCTAAACAGAAGCCCAGCTTCTAGAAATAACTTTAGATATCTCAAGATCATGAATACTGCATCCATGTACGCATGCCTGGGTTGCTCCATGAATTGACTTACTCTACTCTCAGTGAAAGATATATCAGGCATGTTAATAATAACATATAATAATTTCCCTACCAACTCTCTGTACCGTCTCTTGTCCACCCAAATTCATCATCATGGAGCTTAGCATTAGGATCCATCGGGGTAGTAGCTAGTCTACATCCTATCATACCAGTCTCAAATAGAAGATAAGTAACATACTTCCTTTGTGTCATAACTATACCCTGTTTATTTCATGCGAACTCCAGGCCAAGGAAGTAACGAAGTGTGCTAAGGTCTTTGGTAATAAATTGTTGTCCAAGGATATCCTTAGCTGCTTGAATGCCCTGTTCATCGTTGCCAGTGATAACAGTGTCATCAACATGAACCAAAATGACTACAATACCTCTCTTGTTTCTCTTTACAAAGGGAGTATGATCTGCAGTAGATCTGACAAACCCCTTCTGTTTAATCAATTCTGAGAGTTTTTTAAACCAACCCCTCGGACTCTGCTTAAGGCCATATATAGCCTTATAAAGACGGCACACCATACTGTACTCCCACTCAGCAACAAACCCAGGTGGCTACTGCTTGTAAACCTCTTCCTGCGGATCACCATACAAGAAAGCATTCTTGACATCCAGTTGGAAAAGTGGCCAATCACGTACCACAGCAACAGCAATAAGAATCTGCAAGGTAGAGTGACGCGCTACAGGAGAAAAGGTGTCCTGATAATCCACACCATAGGTCTGGATGAAGCCACGAGCAACCAGCCTGGCCTTGTATCTGTCTACGGTACCATCAGCCCGATGCTTCACAGTAAATACCCACTTGCTTCCAACAACAGACGCACCTGGTGGATTTTCAGCATGCACAGTAAAATCCAATAGGAGTGAGGAGCACGATTATGAATCAAAAGGGTTCTAGTAACATCCAAAAGATGCCAGTGTTTCCTTTCAGTCACCCATTCTGTTGGGAAGTATATACACATGATGTCTGATGCACAATACCATGAGACCTAAGAAATTGAGAGAGCTGAGTACTGCAAAATTCTACTCCATTATTAGACCGTATGTGATTGACTTTTGCAGAGAAAATGTCCTTTATTTCATTAATAAAAGACTGAATAATAGGACCAGCATCAGACTTGTTTTTAAGAAGAAAAATCCAAGACAATTTGGTAAACTCATCAATTGCTACAAGAAATATGTGTCCCTGATGATCTGGGACATGAATAGGACCCCAAATATCAAAATGGAGCAACTCAAACAGACTATGACTACTTGGACCTTGATGACTCTGGAAAGTAGACCGACGATGCTTCCCAAGCGGGCGAGCTTCGCACTAAAAAGTGGAGCGAGGAGAAATCTGTGGAAGAACATGAATCAGCTTTTGCAGAGGAAGATGACCAAATCGCAGATGCCACATATATTGAGAAACAGATCCAGTGCAGAAAGAAGAAGAGGCGCCAGCATAGGGAAACTGCACTAGTCTGTAAAGGTTCCCTTGCTTATGGCCAGTTACAATCACTCTGCCCGTGAGTATGTCCTGAAACACAAGAGCAAAAGGATCAAATATGGCACGACAATGTAAATCTTTGGTGATTTGATTAATTGATAATAAATTCATGGAAAATTCAGGAGTGTAGAGAACATTCGAAAGCCTTAACGTAGAAGTCAGCTGCACCTGACCAGTAATGGGGGAATGTGTTCCATATGCTATCACAACTGATCATCCAAGCTAAGTAGGACGAAAAACACTAAACTGACCTCTGTCACCACATATATGATGGGATGCACCGAAATCCATGATCCATTCCGATAAGTCCGCCCTGTAGCAACCAGTATAAGAATATCCTATACCTGATGTAGACGCAGACTAGGGTTGGGCATGGGCCGGGCTCGGGTCGGGTTCGCCTTGGCCCGGCCCAAGCCCATTTTAGTATATGGGCTAATGGGTCGGGCCTAGGCCCATTTTATTTTCAAAAATTAGGCCCAAGCCCAAACCCGGCCCAAATAAAATGGGTCGGGTTCGGGTCGGGCCGGTCCAATTTAACACCTATGTATACGAATATCATGTCTTCCATTCTTCTTGCATTTGTGTGGTTGTTTCTTATGCATGTGTGCATGTTTAAAACTATAAAGCATATTAACTAATTTGTGATTTTAACATTAGTTGTATGTTGGAAATACAAATGTGGTAAAAATATGGCGACTTAAACCACCATTCAATTCACCATTACATATTCTATTGTAGATGCGGGCACTATGACCCAATACAAATTGGTTACTTACAGTTGTACATGCTGTAACACTTGATGACACAGATTCTATTATTGCATATTAATGTAATAATTTTGTATATTAATGTAATAATATCCTCAATCCACTAATGGATATGATTATTAATGTATCTAAGCATTTATTCTACACTTGAATAAGGATAGTAAAGTTAGAACATGGTATTTGGAATGAACATGAATATAATTGATATAATTATACCGTACTAGATGTAAATATGCTTGCTTTAGAATGGATCGGGCTATCGGACTAACGGGTTTGGGCCTTCTCAGGCCCAAACCCGGCCCGATAATCAATATGGGCTCATTTTAGGACCCACGGCCCGCCCATTAAATTTCGGGTTCGGGTTTGGGTCGGGTTATACGGGTCGGGTTTTGGGCCGGGTCGGGCCGGCCCAGCCCAATGCCCAACCCTAACGCAGACGCTGAGGCAACAACCTCTGAGGAACCGGAAGGAGAGCTAGTGGATCCAGGAGTGTCAGGCATAATCTCCCTCAGTTGTGCTACAAGTTTGTCAAATCTCTGATCAGATGCAGGTGATGAGCTCCCAGCCTGTTGTGTCTGCTCTGCAACTCTGGCTGTCGCAGGAAACCCATGCTTAGAATAGCATGTTTCCTCAGAGTGGCATGTCTTGTAGTAGTAGGTGCACGGCTGACGGGGTCGACCACCCCCTCTGTTGCGGTTGGGACTTCCCCTGCCACGATATGGTGTATGGCTACCTCTACCACGTGATGCCGCCATAGCTGAAGAAGTCTGGTGTTGTAAAGTACTGCCAGAGGATATCGATAGTCTGCTCAATCTACGATATGCCTCCTCCATTGGAGGTATGGTAGCATCAGTGAGGATCTGGGCACAAGCTGCATCATACTCCAGATCCAGAGTTGCTAGAAATACTCCAGTCATCACAGATATTATCAACCACACCTAATAAGAGAATTAAAGGGGTGAAAACTCATATCTCAAGTCGTTTGGTTCCCAAAAGAAGGGGTCAGGACTATGGATGTGCTCTCTCTCCCTTTTTGGTCCTCGAGCATTTGCATTTTTTCCATTCATCCGAAGAGAACATCAACCTTGGTTTGTCTTTTTCTCCGAAATGCTTTTGTGTGAGAAAAGTTGTCAACATCTTCACATACTCTCACTCTTTCACGGAGAAGGCATCATGCATTAATTTCGCTCACACAATTAACCACCACTCAAAATCTACCCATTCACATACTCTATCCTACACATACGCGTGCACTCAAACCCACAAACTAGTTCTGCTTACTTTTTTTATTACATGGAGGGACCATAGAGCCAAAGGTTGGAGTTGATCTGATCATCGATACTTAAGTGAATTCTAGAACTATGTCAGATTCTTTTTAAATCCAAATGTTGAATGTCCAGCAACCTCTCATTGTTTTATCTCAAACGGATCGGATACGGATCGGATACGTCTATTTCCATATCGATATTCTCTTTATCTCTATCGAATACGAATACGGATACGGATATGATTCGGATATGCATTAAGGAAACCATATACTTAAAAATACGGATACGAATTCGAATCGGATATGTATCGAATCCAATAATAATCGAATAAAAAGCCGATTTAAATATGAATCGAATAAAGACTAAAGAAATATGGAGTTCGAATACAGACCGAGTAAAGACCACATACGAATACGAATTGAATTTTTATCAAAGTTCATAATGATTTAAAAAAACAATGAAATATAAATAAATTGCATCGTGACAAACGGGAGTGTCGAGATGACATGTGTTCTTAACCGGAAGAAAAAAAAGGGGATAGGATTTCGTTACTTTCGTTCGTGCCCATCCTCAACAAATGAAAGTTTATTAATATTATTAATATATCATATTATATAATATATAATGCTATTATAATAACACAGGACTGCGGTTTGTATTATATTAACTTATATATAAAATAATATTAAATGTTGTATTCGGATATCCCGATCCAGATCAGATATTCAAGCTATTACCATATCCATATCCGGAAAATTTTTACAACTCATATCCATATTCGATTAATATTCGTATATGGATATCCGTATCCGATAGTCTTTCGAATATGGTAAATGGGTATTCGGAGATATCCGTATCCGTTTTCATCCCTAAATGAGTGCCAATGAGTGTCTGCCAGATGTTTTAAGTCAGTGGTGACATCAACAGTAAAAAAACTCCGCTTTTCATGTCATTAGAATGGAAGTGACGAAGTTTTCAGGGGCTCACGCTTAGGTTGTTTAGTGGTAGCATTTTGCAGCTTGAATGTGTTCACACTTTAATCGTTATAACGTGGTTTTCTTGAAGGTGTAGTTTTCTTGCTAGCTAAGTGAATATACTTTCCAGATGCAGTACTTTCCTGGCCCATAGCTCCTGGTCAAAGTTGAGTGTGCTAATTGTGATTGTATTTTTGTTGGTGTATTGGTCAGGAACACACTTAAGTTTTAGATTCAATTTATGTAACCTTTACTATTTTTTATCCTAAGAAGGTGAAGAGAAAACTTAAGGCCTCAGGTACAATATGACTTAAAAGTGCTACAATTCTTATATAAACCGGGGTTTCTGCTACTCTATATGCACTTCGACTAGGCAAATAGATTACACTATCACCTAACTGGAATCTTGAAAAGGACACACTGAATTTGTCGAATGCAAATACCACTCCTTGAGAAGATCAGCTAATTTTTAACCTTGCATTTCAAGTGCAGGAGAGTGAGCATCAAGCTATGGATTTCAGTAGTGATAGTTGTGCAGACATCAGGTATGAGGGCGAAGAAAGTGCCCAGAGATTTATAGGAGAAAGAGAAAATGCACCTAAATCTGGGAATGATGATTTGGACTGTGGTTCTGGGAAAGCAGAGGAACATGCACCTGAAAATAGTGAAGAGGGAGCTATGTACAATGATTGGGACTCACATGTCGAAAGTGATGGAGAAGTTAGAGACACGGTTGATGCCCTTAATGTTGATGGAGAAGGAATGTATTTTTCTTCAGAGCATTTTCTGCATGCAGTGGCACTTTCAGAGCATTTGCCGCCAGCATTGCATGAAAATGAAGCTAAATGTTTACGAATTTTCTATGGGAATGATCCATTTTATGTTCTCATTCGGCTTTACCAGGTGAAATAAATTATTGATAGTTGCTGAAATTTGTTTCTTTTATGTTGGAGAGTTCCAATTTTCTAATTTCAATAAATATTGTTTTATTAGATTCTTTATGAGAGGATACTTTTAGCTAAAATGAATTCTAGATCGAACGAGCAGAAACGTACAAGTACCAACCACGATGACTTACCCCATGGTTATGCCAGGTACACAATTTCGCAATAAGCTACAATTCCGACAGTAGAGGCTTGTCTTTGTTGATGCCCTCACATTAACTATTACATGTAGATTCATGTGTGCCTTATTTAATCTGCTTGGCGGTTTAATCGACAATATCAAGTTTGAGGATGAGTGTCGGGCTACTGTTGGAACCCAATCTTATGTGCTATTCACTCTGGACAACTTAGTATATAAAGTTGTCAAGCAGGTAACTTTCATACCATTTTCTAAATTCCAATGATCCCGTGGGAACTTATTGACAGTGATCCTACTCTAATGTCGGTTTCAGCTTCAAGTGGTTGCATCAGACGAGTCGTGTAATAACCTTCTTCAGCTGCATGCATATGAAAAATCAAGAAAGCCTGAAAGATTCTGTAGTATAGTGTATTACGAAAATGCTAGAGCTCTTCTCCATGATGAGAAAATTTACCGGTTTGAATGTGTGAGTTATCGTTAGATTGACATGTTTACAATAATTTTTGGTACTCGCTATAGTTCAATTTGGATTTCAAAATCTCAACAACTGCTTATTTGGATTATCTGCTTTCTGTTTTGCAGTCTTCTTCTCCAACTTATTTGTCAATTCAGCTAATGGAATACGGGTACAAAAAACCCACAGCAACTCCTGTCTCCACTGAACCAAGATTTTCGGCCCATCTCTATGATGATTTAATGTCTGCTGTTCTTCATGGAAAACAGATGCGTACTGTCTTCCTTAAGAGGTAACCATCTGAAAGTTATAATATGAGTGGTTGATTAGCTTCGTAATCTTTTTTTTAATTGGAAGATGGATTATGCAGAAATAAATGCAAGAAAATTAACAATGATGATGAGTGCTCTCTACCATATAAAGGGATGGAAGATTTCTGGATGATCAATGGTCTCGAGTGCAGAATTTCATGCGATTCTTCTATTGTATGTGTTAGAAATTTACTAATTTATTTGACAATGTAGTGATCATGCTTAGCCATCACACTCTTGATATTTTGCACCCAGGTATCTTATGTCATGGACACCGAAGATTTCCTGTACCGAAAGAAGAGAAAAACATGCTTGGCTGGCCCTTCTTGTCGAAATTCAAGAAATCCTTTAAAAGCCACAAAAGTGCAAAACTTCCATCAGTTTCTTGCCAGATGTCTCAAAGTATAGAAACCAGTATAGCTTTTAGAATTTATTTGTAGGGTAGAACGGAGATCGGTGATTGTAATTGTCATCTTACACTAGTCTCAGCACATGGTGATTCATTCTTGAACGAAGCATAAAACATTCTATTTTTTCCCCAATTTTATATATTGATGTACAAGGAATACTTTCCATTTATGCCATGATATCACAGATTTCAAATGGTCACAAGCGTATTTCGAAAGATTCGAAAAAGGTGGAAGCAAGGAAGATGTGCAAATGTCCTGGCGAGGCATCGCAACGGGTCAATCTTCTCAACTCTTCCTGTGAGGTTTCTTATCTACACACTCTTTCAAATATTTGATACATATGCATAAACTTGTGACTATGCAACTATCTATATTCCCTTTTTTGTGCTATTTTCACCAATTTTGTATATTAATTCTTAATTATGTATGCATCCGATCATTATGTGTTATATTTAGGGATGAAAACGAATGTGAATATGTTCGTATCCGATCCATTCTCATATTCATTTTATACATATTTTGACATTTGTATTCGTATTCGTTTTATAATGGATGCGGATTTGGATATCACTTTGACATTCGCTATTATTCGCATTCGTATTCGTATATTCGTTTTCACACGTAAGTATAGTGATAATTTTTTTATTACTATGTCTTACAACATTTTATGATTGCATTGACCATTGTTGATATAATTGTTACGAAATTACTATATATGTTTTATCTATTTTATGTGTAAACCATCCTAAACATGTATATTTTAGTTAATCTTTTAAATATTTCTATTATTATTCGTATCTGATTCGTATTCGTTTTACATTTATATTCGTTTTTACGGATATGGTAACACATTTTTTACATCAGTCAGTATTCGTATCCGCATTCGTATTCATATTTTAAAATGGATAAGGATATGATTATACCTATTGTATTTTCATCACTAGTTATATGATTGGGTCAGAACAGTTGGAGATACATTTAGGGTATGAAGGTATCATGTCGAGGTCAGGAAAAAGACTAGTGTAGAGATGGATTTACCATCCATACGCGCATGTTGCTGAGCCAGTAGACAGTTCATAAGCGACAGGGCTCGATTTCCAGTGATATTTGAGTGATGTCATACCATGGAAAGGGTTCAAAAAAAATGATTTTTTACCATTAAAATTAAGGTCTTCAATATTCTTTAATCTTTAAATAAGATATGTACCTAAGAGGAAACACCATGATACACTATGGCTTTCTGATGAAAGAATTTATAAAATCTATAAATTATTAGATAAAAAAAATATTGTCATGCATAATATCTAGAGCTTATTTGAGTGCATTTGTGCATCATAACAAGAATTATCTAATGTCATGCTGTTATAATTTGATTTTCATGTTCAACCTTCATTAAAAAGCGATAAAAACAACTCTTTCCATTTACATTTTGCCCGTTTCGTCTAACATTTTGCTGGATATATCGTCGGTTTTGGATCGCCTGACATATCATTGTATATATCATTTGTTTTGGGCAATATCAGAGGATGGAAAAGCAGGCGAAGCATCGATTTTTTTTCAGTAGGTAAATATTGGAGGAAGGGGAACGAATTGTGATCCTTTTGAGTGTAGAGACTCTGCTCTATCACCAGAAAAGCGTGTCTATGAAAATCTGCATGATAGGAAGGTAATGTGAAGAACTTTTTGAATTTGGAACCCGCCAATTTTACTGACAACCTACCTAGAAATCTATCTTTTTTTAAGCTGTCTTCACTGCAACCCCTGGGTTATGACTGCTGAAGTCTTACATGGTTGTGCTTAATTCCACACATCTGTGATAAGTCCAACTCAAACAGATGTGGATTGAATTCAACTTGGTAGCATTCTCTGTCGTGCTTGTCAACTCCTTCTTGGACTCCTTTTGGCTCTTTTCCTGTTTTTCTTCCCGGATTGGGACCACGCTCCGACCCGTCGGCTGGCTCTTTCCCTGCCTGCCCAGGGGCCTGAATTTGCGGCATCTGGGCACCCCCCACCACCACCACCAACTATATGGATTCAATCCTTTCGCGACAGCGCACTGCTGGCACGCAAACAAGAACATGCTGCTGCCTCCTCTCTTTGCAGCTGAGAATTGGCCGTTTAAAAGACCAATTCCAATGATGTCATGATCTCTGATCGACCGATACCCGATTTCGTGCGCATTCTTGGAATATTACCACGGGCATCTAGTTAAGAATCCCGTGGATGAACTCCAGTGCTCTGAGCAATATCCTTTGTCGTGTCTTGTTGCATTTCAAAGCACAACGTGTTTTAGCATATATATGTATTCAGTATTCCTCTCCAGATATGTCAGTACAAGGAATCCGTTCAAACCCCCCCCAGAAGCCACTCGTCCGGAAGCATAGGAATCCATGCCTCGCCTTTTTGTTTCCTTGTGTCACATGGTGTACTCGCCGTTCGTATTACGTAACACGACCCCATTCACCATTGTCCCCGACCTATGTTAGAATTACTATTATGATCAAGGTTTTAAAAACCAAACCGAACTAGCCGGTTGAACCGGCTAAATCAAGAATCAGAAGGAAAAAATGTTCCAATCACCGGATTTTTACTCGAAAAATAAAAACCAATCAAAACCCGGTTGGATCGCTTAAATCCGGTCAAATCAATCGAACCAAATCATTGGTTCAACAATACATTTTTTTTGTTAAAAAATAATTTCCAATTGATTAACAAAATACAAACTTTTTCAGAAATATTCAATATCTAGTCTCATTCTGACCCATAATATAGTACTCATTTGTCTATTCCCCTTCACGTGTGTCAATGACTCATTATCGATTATCCTTTCCTGTCGTACGAGCATTGCCTTTCTCTTTCCACATTGTATATGAGGTTGTTCACTTATAACAATAATATACAAAGAAGACATTGTCATAGTCATATCCTTAATTAGAGTTCAAATAGTTTTAAAATTATTAATTTTTTACATCACATATATGTATTTATATAAATTTTATGAAATATGATTATTATGCCCTTTCGATTTTTGTTAAGAATATTTATACCCCTAATTTGTAAGCAATTTCACCTGTTCTCTTATATTTTCTTAAAATGTTCACAATATCATCCTTATGTTGGTATAAAATGGAAGCACAAGTGTACTAAAAAAAGGCCACTGCTATTTATTTTGTAAAATATATATGGGACACACGTAATTGTATTAAAAATAGAGGTATCAGTATTATTGGAAAATTTTGGAAGGACAAGAGTAAATAAATCCTCAAAAGATATGATGTAGCATTTTTCATATTTATTTGTATGATATACCGGTCTAATTCGGTTCGACCCCGTTGAACCGTACTTACCAAAGCAACAATACAATGGTTCAGTCTTTTTCAATCTTTTTTAAACTGCTGACATCATCACGGGTTCGACCGATCGATCCCATTGGTCCGGCCATAAAAAATGTGATTATGACAACATGCTCGGTTTGATGTCCGGTTCGGTTTTTAGAACCTTGATTATGACCGGTAGAATTGGACTGAAAGCTAACCCAACAACAACTGAGAGGGAGTGGATCTTGGGCCAACTTGAGTGGAGAAATAGGGCTATACCTACGAAGCATAGGTCCATGGTCAAATTTTACCTTATTTTGATCCCACCAGAGTAGCCGTCATGACCATCCGTCTACAGGAAAACATGCCTGCGTTGGTCACCTCAAGTCCCTCCCAATTTGATGAATCGTATAGAAAGCGTGACAAGGACATGTGCTCACTGTTGGTGCCGTGATGCCATGCCGTCCCGTGGCCTTGGGACTACTGTTCCTTGTGGTGGTGGTGGTGGTGGAAGAGAGCTTCCATTTCGTTCCATGGTGATAGGATGCGTGGCCATGGGTGAAAGGCAACTCGGTCGGCCCACCATATGATGCTTATTCCCATCACCGATCAATGCTCGTAATAACAAAAGCTGCACGAGGACACTGGTTGCTTAGCATCCCCGTGGAGAGATGGGGCTTCTGACGTGCAAGAATTTCAAGACGGGATGGGATGATGAGACCATTGTTGGCCAACACAGAGATATCTCCACTGCTTGTACATGTGCTTGTTCTTTTAGCTCAATTCGTTCGTATCAACAAATCATGATGTTGGATGCATTGAACAATGTATGGATGGTGTGCTTCTTGGGGTGTTTGTGCGGTGAAAACCCGCTCCATCTGGTTTATTGACCAAATCTGATCTATAATATTGGATCAACGGGTCAACCCGCTCAAATCAAAATGGTTATCCATTAGATTGGATACCCGTTGGATATCGGACTACCCGTGGGTATCCGTGGATGCAGAAGAATTAGATGCAAGCTGAACAAAATCTGTTAAAGGTGCCAAAATATGATTTCGTGTTAAAACGTAAATGACACAAAAAGTCAAGCGCTACAAAATTTACGATTATATTTGAAAATTTAGATGTTTGGAGCCAAATTATGTATGAAACGAATATCCATATGGCACACGGATATATCAATTTGACACTTGTATATTGATATAGAACGGGGCTATTTCATATCGATATTTGAGGTGCCGCTTTGACACGGACTTCTATTTCGACATCTCCAATGTTTAAATATAAAATTTCTCTTAATTATGAATTCTACATTCCTATTTATCTAATTGTGATTAAATTAGTGATTTTTTAAAAATCCTTTTTCTTCAAATAAGGAACGTATTAATGTGGCTTGAATGAAAAGAAATGTAATTCTGTATAAAATATGGGAAACAAAGCAGTGGGCGAAGGAGCCCCACCCCACTCAAACATCGTTGTCGAAACATGCACGGTTGTTGATTGCTTGCAGGTCGGTACGATGACGGATCGGACATAAATCTTAATCGTTTTGAGCTGCGCCTAAGATACGTCTACCTCTATCTTGATAGAGCCAACTGGCACACATGACAAATTTAAAACAAACAAAAATGGATATATCTATATCTATTTATAAAGATTTTGACATCTGTATTAGTATCCGTTTTAAAATAAATACGAATATAATTGGATATTTGCAAAAATCTATATTTGTATTCGTAAATCGGTTCATATACATATATAATATTCGGTATGATTTTTATGATATAGACATTTAGCAAAAAGTATTTCTAATACTATACATACGCTCATTAGTCTCCGATCTATATCCATATCTATTTTTTAAAGATATGGTGTCATTAAAGATTTCATATATGTTGATATATATATATATATATATCTGCATCGATTCATATTAAAAAAATGAATAATGATATAGTAACACATATATCAATATCCGTATTCGTCCATTTGCATTCCTAATGGATACCACCTAGGTAGACCCATAGGCATTGTTCGGGTTGGAGGAGTTGTGAGATGGGTTGACCCATGATTATCCGCGGATCATTGGAGGAACCCTGTATGTCACGGGTTAAATAGGATTGGATACCCAAACCGATGTGTTTCTTTGAATAGCAAGTGGTTTAGAGTCGATCCATACGGATCGGGTCAGATAACCATGAAATCTGTGAATCATGCACATCCCTTATTGCGTCCATCATTTGGTTATATGTATGAATGAGAAAAGATCAAGCTACACCTTTGAGTTTTGCAAGCTCGATGTTTGCAGGCTTTCGGATTTTGTTTTATCAAACCTCTCTTTTCGCGGATGAAGTTGATTTCAAATCGTCGTTGTGAGGAGCTCGTTCTAGCAAAAAAAACTCCAACATTGCATAAGACCTTTAGGCCACGTTCGGCTACCGGTTTAAACACTCTTAACCTACTTTTTCTCTCTTCAATGTGGGTCCCACATTTTCTCTTTTTTAATACATTAAATAAATCAATTCTCTTTCATTCACTCCATCAAAAAATAATATATTATATCATTTTATCATATAAAAATCAATAGCTATTCAACTTCTACTCATTTTTCCAAACTTCAATACAGTCATATCACAATAACTACTCATTTTTCAAACTTCAATACAATCATATCACAACGAACTCACAACAAATCCACCCTCAGTTTAACCCTTTATTCAAACACCAAAACACAAAATGGATTAACGCTCTCACCCGCTTACCAAACACACCATTTGGTTGTACATGTGCTCATGATAAGACTCATATATATTGGCTCATTGTGTAAGGTTCCTTCCTTGAGTCCATGCATGCTATGCTTGATATCTCTCTAAGAACCATCTTGTTGGATATTGTACCTCTCTAAGAAGGGTTAAATATGTTCACAATATCAACATATTTAAGATTGACCAAAACACATGTAAAGGCACTTCATATTCCAAACACAATCATAATATAATGACTATAGCGCTATGTCAAAATAATGGCATAGACAACCCTCAAAATGATTGACTAAGCACTTTGGTTAGAAAATAATAGACTTATGGTTTACAAAAATATATGTATAGTAGGATGGTGCTTATTTAAGGAGCAATAACATATGACATGTTATTTTGGTGCTTATTTAAGGAGTTTCTTCCGCCACTTTTATTATCACATGTTATATGTTAGTAGGATGGTGGATATTCTTGAATTCCCCTCGAACGAAGACATCTTCTCCTCGTCTTTTTTCGACTACTCAATGGAATTACTTGAGAACAATAGAAATAGCCTCAAAATCAAATCACAACAACCAAGCATAATGTTTATTATATTTTTAATCCAAAAACAAATAATTGAAAAGGAACATTGTCCATGAAGGCGTAACAACATGTGGGAACACATAATATCGGTGGACTTTGGTAGATTTAGTAGAAGATTGATCTTCTATTCAAGATAAGTCAACAACCAGAATATAATCATCGTAGATGTAGTAGAATATGGGGACACATTTTGCCTCACCCTTTTCATAGCCTCTTGGGTTGTGGTATCTCCCCATGAATAGTTTCTGTTTGGAGATGTGGAATGATAATTGTGATGTGGTGTGACATTGATTATGTGTTATATTAATTTTTTAATGATTATAATATATTTTTTATATGAATAATTTTATTTGAACATGGTTAAAAAACATTATGCCAAAGAAACTATAGGGTCAATACAAGTAATCCCAACTCAAGTTGGGAGGGTTGGAACAAAGGGTGTACGCCGGTGTACATCGGCGTACACCAGCAACCAAACGAGCCTTTAGGGATGAATTAAGGAGGAAGAGCATATTTACAAAGGAGGAAACATGGAAAAATGATAGGATGATGAAAATGGAGCACCATATTGAGAAGGGGATGAGACGAACACGCTGCCCATATTAGACACTTTAAGTATGCCATGATGGGAGATTGATAAGTAGGATTAGGGCATGACAAGGCAATATTCCTTATATGGGGCAACCTTATCCCAAGACAATCAGACTTTGGGACCTATCCATTCTTCCCTAAACAAGAATATGTGATCCAACAAGAGAACGAGCCCTGGGATTTTTATACCCGTAACCCTGTATATTTTCGTTATTAGATATATAAATCTCAATAATTTATAATTACTTGAGAAAAAACTCAAATAGTCACTCTGTCTTACACCCATAACCCGATGTTTTGATTCAATAATTCAATTACTCATGTGAGTTAATATAATTGCATCATATCCTAAGGTAGCCATTTTTTTATATTTTTAAAACTTCTAAATTAGTAGCACCCACCCCTCTTCTTCCTTCTTCTTTGTACCCCCCCCCCCCCATGCCCAACCCTCTCCTCCTTCCTCACCCCACCACCGACAGCTACCAACACCCCCTCCCTCTGGCTCAGTTCTTTCGATATCGCACCATAGAAAATCCGCATTCGAGTGGAGCCCCTCCCTCCACCTCCCAAGCAGCTCCACCCCTAGAGCCCCTCTGCAGCAGCTCTGCCTCCCCTCCTCCGAGCATTGCCAGCAGCTCCCTCCACCTCCCATCCTATGAGTGTTGCCTCCCCTCTAGTTCGATATCCAGAAACAACGTTGATTGTGATCACCTACTTGCATGGTCTCGGGTAGGCTCCTTGATGAACCACTTTTTACCTATCTTAATAAAATTTAATTGCAATATAGGGAGGTAGAAGATGATATATCAAAATTCACATGTTTTGAATATTGTGGAGTATTTTTACTTGGCAAGTGTACTTAAGGTCGAACTCTGGGAACAATATTTTTTAATTGCATGGTTTTAAATCAATATAGGTAATTAAATAATTACAATAATGATGTAGATGTCAGAAAAGAGAGCATAAAAGAAAGAGTGATAATCAATAAAATCAAGCAGAGAATCAAATAAAAAGAAATCAAGCAGAGAATCAAATAAAAAGAAAGAGAGGAAAAGGTAGATATGTGATGAGGAATTTGGACCTCAACGAAAATGATAGATAATATCCTCAAAAATAATTCACATATCTATAGAGGAATCTAAGAAATATTAATCAATTAAATTCCAAGTTGTCGGTCACCAAGATTTATATTCCATTTAATCTTGGCATAGAAAGTTCAAGAAAAATTTAAATCAAAATATTTTATATGCTCCTAACAATAATTTATCCCTCAAAGAAAGATATTAATCACAAAGAAGTCATGGAATGAATTTCAATCCTCTTCGATTAAGCCCCTTAAATAGATCAAATTTGTTTAAATAAAATTATAAAAGCTATGTTCAAACCAAGCCTACAAGTAATCAAATGACCTTTAGATAAAAATGTAATTTGAATCAAGTAACTAAGCATGCAATATGAAGGAGGATAAAATGAGCTTCAAAAAGACATATTGTATGCACAATTTGGAGCTCTAATGAGAAAGATATTCAGATAAAGAGTTTTAGAGACTAAATTGCAAGAGAAATATTAATTTCTACCACCAAATGGCCCTATCAAGGACTTATCTTTGATTTCTAAAAGCTGCCAAGGTCCCTTGTGAAATTTTAACCTAATTGGGGCTTATTTGAGGATTTCTAGACTACTGGGAGTGGACCTGCAATATGTCCACTTTACATGCAATTGGCATGTGATTGGACCTAGTTGTGATTCCTGGGAGGAGTGGAGGCATTACTGTAAATGTGTCTCAAGCGCATGCAACACGAGACCTATGTAGGCTTGGGCTACAGGTAGGCTTGGATGCCCGAGCCTCCATGTGTTGTGTTCTGAGTGCTTCGTTGTGTCCAAGGCAAGAGGCTTGACTCCGAGGCTCTGGATCTCCTGCGACCGTCAGATGAAGGAGGGGACCCAATTGGACGAAGCATGTAGCTCTAAAGGCCCCTCCCTCCTCCTCATTCTTCCTTGCTGCTCTGTGATCAGGAGTGAGGTGCCGAGTCTTTAATGGAGATGCATGAAGGTCTACGTACAATTGAGATTCACCGAAGGTGTGTTGTTGTGGTGGTGGTCTACCTTTGCTGCTACCATCCAAGGGTGAGAATACCATGTGTCACCTCGAGCTCCCGAAGAAGCACCTGCACGATTAGAGGGACAAGAAAATGAATAAGAGAATTGGAGGATCCCTTAATGCGGGGGATTTGTAGTATGAGCTCCGATGTGAAGCACCGGACATGGAAGGTTCTAGAGGGCTAGCGAAGAACTAGAAGAAGGGGTGCGTGAGGGCGAACAGTCGGAGCTAAATCAAATGATTTGAACAAAGAAGGGGATATGGTGTCTAGACCAAGAGAAGAAGAATATTAATATATGAAGGTGGTCGGGACTTAACTAATAGGCGGTGGGGGACATAGACCCTCCTGATGATTTATCCGAAGAAGAAGAAGAAGAAGCGAGAAGAGTCGATGTACCTAGAGGGAGTGGCGGAGAGGGATGGTGGTGCGGAGGGAGAGTCGCTTGGAAGAGAAGTTGAAGCTTATGTGTCATCACCCTAAGAACTAGGCGAAGGGGAGGCTCTAAGCTCTACAGTTGTGTGAAGCTACTACACGATCGACGATGGCCGTGGATCGCACCAGACCTACTCCTCGTCATTGCTCGATGGTGGTCTTCCCACTGCTGTCACTTGGTGCTAAAGAAGGAGCTAGAAGAGAGGCCTATGAAAATGGTGGATGCCTCGTCGGAGCAGATAAGGATGAGATTTATAAAAGGAGGAGAAGGTAACAACTTGAAGGGGCAATCGACAGGATTGGTGAAAGATCTTGATGAGAAATGAAGGTGATGGATGGCATTACATGCAGGAGAGGGATCCAATGAGGTGGAAGATGATAACATTCGAAGGGCATGGTTAGAGTTTCGAGTTTAGGTGGTTGGCAACGCAACATGAAGATTGAATGAGGAGGAGGAATGCCGAGAGGTGAGAAGAGGGGGAGTTGGTCGGAGAGATGATGCATGCGGTGGAGGAACGAGATGAGAAGGGGGTAGGTTGACTAGAGGAAGATGACGGTACGAGTATGATGAATCTGTGATTCATCACTCTAAAAGTCGAAAACAGAGCTTTGTCCCCGAGTAATTAGATGCATATCTCCATTATTATGCATTATTTGCATTCATGTATTTAGAATTAATATTCGCATTTTAGCATGCATATTTGCATTAAATAAGGAGCCAAATTCACTTGTACATATTCACCTATATATTAGCTAACTTCACCTATTTATATCTACTTTTCACTAACTCCAACTCCATAAAATCAACTCTATAGTGTATATACTACTAGCACTAATAAAGGAAAAAATATCAAAAATAACAACATGTAGAATTGACCAACAAAATCCAAACCCTAATTTGAGACTAAGAATCTTGAAATGTGAATATCTCTCTCATACAGTCTCCTATGGACCCCTACTCACTTTTGAATTAATTTACATTCAAATACTTCAAAACAAGACAAAATTCAATAGAATCGGAGTTTGTATGTGAAACTTGGATTTTGTTTTGGGCCCCTATTGAATACGTACATATTAACCAAACTACCCTTTATTTTATCTATTTTTCTTAATTATTAAAAAAACTAAAAAAATATGTAAAATATGAAAATATGTAATATATTCCTATCATATTTTCCAATTTTATTTTGATTTTTCTCTCTTTTAAAAATAACAAAAAAAAATATGTAAAATATGAAAATGCGACATTTTATACCTATAAGATACCTCTAAAAATACTTTTTATACATGTGACTTTTTTTATTTCAGATCCTTCGCAGAAGTTGTAAATAGACGAGTAACTTTTGTATTGATCACTTTTTTATTTGACCATTTTGTTATTTCTTTCTTATTTTTCTTTCGGTTTAATTTTTTATTTTTCTGGGAGCGACACGTGGCAACTCCTATAGTCGCCACGTGTTACCCCATTTTTTAAATTATTACATTATTTACTTATTTTAGTTACTATTTTAATCATCTCTACATATCATGTGGCACCTCTCACCTACTTCTCTCTCTTATTCCTTCTCTCTCTTCTCTCTTTCTCTCTCCTCTCTTTCTCCTCTCCCCGCATCTCTCTCTCCTCGCACATCCCATGCACATCTGCCTTTCCTCCCTCCCTCCCTCTCCCCCGCCATTTCTAGCAACTCCCCCTTCCTTTTCTCCCACTTCACATTCTCTCTAACTGTTCTCTTTATCCCATGCACATATAGTCCCTCTCTCCCTGTCGTTCCCCATCTCTCGCTCCTCTTTTCTCCATCGACCAAACCAACCCTATGCGACTCGTGAGTACTCCCTCTATATCTCCTATTGTTTTTCGCTTTCTTCTTCTCATGCACTCCCTCTTTCTCTCGTCCACTCTCTCTCCCCCTTGTGTACCCATGCACGACCACCTTCTCCTCTATCTCTCCCCCTCACTTCCCTCTCGCACACATTCTCTCCCGCTCACCCTCTCTCGCGTCGCCAGTTCCTCCTCGACTCCCGCCAAAGACCTATAAATCACAGTCGTACTCTCATCGCAACTCATTTGCCATCAGCCTCCAGCTTCGTTTACAACCTAGTGGCATCGGTGGTGCAACTTCGACGACGACAATGAGGGAATCTAACTTCTCAAGTGAGATTTGAGGCTTTATGCTTCATTGCAGAGGTCTCATCCGACCTCGCCTAGCTTCATCATGATTCGTCACATGATTTGAGGCCACGCCCGGAGTTGCATATCGCAACTCCAACCTCGACGAGACTACATGTTAAACTCTACTTCTTCTCTTCTCTTTCCATGTTTGTTTTACTCTGGTCACCATCCACATCCCATCTGCTCGCTCGCTTCGATCACCTTCACCAATTAGCTCCTAATCTATCCGATGCTACCAAAGCTATGCCCACGTTGAATATGTTTGATATCCCATCTCTGAGGTCCCCTGCTAGAGAGCATCCTCCACCTGCATGTTCTTCTAGGAAGACCCAGTTATTTCCTTCATCACTAGTATAGGGGGTTCTTTATGTGCCGGCACTTAGGTTCCATGAAGTAACCCTCAATAAAGTCCCATCCTCAAGAATCAGGTCTGAACTCAAGCCTCTCATCCTAGTTCCTCAGGCGAGACATTGACTCATCACAAAGATTATGCCACCGTACAGGTGTTATGCTGGTCATTTTCCTCTAAGCTTTGAGGTTCTATATGCAATATAGTACATATATCTTTTAACTACGGATATTGAGGGATCAAGTCCCAAGACCGTAATGAACAAGAGTGATCCGACTCGGACTCGTGTCACTCTAAACCAAGTAGCCTGAAATACATAAATCTTGCGTGAAGTGGAGGTGTCAGGGATAAAAACTTAATTAATTAATTAATTAATTTAATATTGAAATAACGACTAGCATGAACTCATACAACTAATTGCATCTACTTTTAGCCATTACTGGTGTAAGTACGAACCGTAGAACGACTATCCATGTTACTTCAGGATGGTGCCTTTTACGTTGTCCTTTAATCACCTAACCTGCTAAGGGAGATCGTACTTTTCAAAACAAGTATTATATATACAAAAAAATTTATATAGTATACATATTATATACAAAATATACACATACCCAAAATTTTATGTGAAAACATTTAAAGTACGAGCTATGGGTAAGATATATGGAATTTATACACATACCTTTTACTTAGTTTGTGCTATGTCCCCATGGCACTAAGTGGAATGAAGACGTAGCTCGTACCAAATATAGTTGAGTGACAAAAAAGGAGAAGTCGACTCACCCCCTATACTCGGGCTTTTGAGGGCCTACATATAGCAGACAAGCAAGGAATGAGGTGGTCGAGGGTGAGAAGAAAGAATACAAGTGAGTTATTAACAATGATATCGACCCCCCATACTTAGACTCATATCAAGTAACCACATATAGAGGACCGAGTAGATGGATATACAAGTGATTAACTAAATCTTACAGTTGCACCGAATATGATGGCATCTTGTATATAGGCCTACACATGGGCTAATGAAATCTTTCATCTGCATCCATGTTCTGTGTGAATGAAATCTGCTCGACTTGGATCATATGCTCATTTGATTCGATGAAGTGCTTAAACAACTGTCCATTGCCTAGGGAAGTGTGTATTGTCTGTTGTCTCAAAAATTGCAACACTACCACTATCGTGTACTTCCCTGATGATGAATGATCCCATCCACTCAACTTTAGCTATCCTTGGAAGATCTTTAACCTTTCACTAAATAACCACACTTCCTGTCTTGGGACGAAATTCTTGGTTCTGATGTGTTTGTCATGCCATTTCTTCACTCTGACATTGTAGATCGTGCTGTTTTTATAAGCATGCTTTCAGATCTCCGCGAGCTTATTCAGATCCATATCTTTGCTCTTCTTTCATTGTTGACAATTCTAGTTGGCCTTTCTGATGCCCATTTTGATTTATGAATTAATTATGTGAGCAAATGGCATAGCTTTCCAAAGACCATTCTAAATAGAGAGGTGCCCAATGGGGTCTTGTACGTTGTCATGTAAGCCCATAGAACTTAGTACATAAGTTGAGGCAAGTTCTTCCTGTCAAGGCGGACTAGCTTTTGTAAAATCCCTTTGACCTTCATGTTTGACACCTCAGCCATGCTAATAGATTTTTGATGGTAGGGACAAGCAACACGATGCTCAATGTTGTAGTCCTTAGTCAACTTCTTCACCTTCAGGTTGACAAAGTGGCTACCCTTATTGGAAAACAATACTTTGGGGATCTTGAACCTTGAAATAATATGATATTTCATAAACTTACAAATGGTCTTGCTGTCCGCGGCTTGAGTAAGGATATCATCCACTCACCTCGATAAATAGTCTGTTGCAAGAAGAATATATTCAAATCCATGACTGCTAGGAAATGGGCCCATAAAGTCAATGCCCAATGCGTCGAATACTTCATAATGATCATTAGCTGCATATGCATGCCATCTCTGGGACCAATGGTCCCTCCCATTCTCTGACAGACCAGACACGTCCTGACAAAATTGTAAGCATCCTTAAACAAGGTCACCCAATAAAATCCACATTGCAATATCTTCTCGGTGGTCCTCCTCCCGGAGCGGTGTCCTCGTACCTCCAAGGTATGTCACAGAGTGATGACACTTTGGTATTCCTCATGAGCAATACATTTCCTCCATATACATTCTGGTCCTTTGAAGAAAAGGAATGGATCATCCTAATGGTAGTGTGTGGATTTTGATTTTAGTCGGTAAATTCTGTTCTTGGGCCAACCCTCAGGAACTTTCTTGAAAACAAGATAGTCAACCACGTCGGCATACCATGGGAGAGAGTCAATAATAGAAATTGACTCGTATGAGAAGGAATTTCGAATCGGCTCTAATTTAGTAACTTCGTTTTTCTCGATCCAAGATAGATGGTCAACCACCACATTCTTAACTCCATGTTTGTCTTGAGCGGGATAGATCTTGGTCGTTGGATCGGTTTGATCCGACAATCATGGACGGGGTGCTAACGGACAATAATCCTCTGATGGGGTCAAGGGGGCGCTTTGAATAGGTGTTGAATTGGGCCAATGAATGACTGCCACATGGGCACAAAATGCTGACCATGTGTTTGACCATGGAGGAAAATAAGATAAAATACGAAAAGAAATAGGAGGAAAGGTCAAATAAAAAAGAGATCAAACGAAGGACCAAAAAGCAAAATAAGTCATATGTACAAACTACAATTTTTATATATATATATTAACTGCCAATTAACCCACACATTTTTGTGTCTTGTATTTTTTGTATTTTTATTTGTATTTTAATTAGCGGATTAATATATATACATTATATACATAATTAAACTAATTTTTAAGTATTTTTATATGTTAAGAAAAAGGTGAATTAAAACACTAAAGATAAAATATGCACATAATATATAGGGTCACGATCTGTATGTTTTATTTTTATGGATTTCTTTAAGCCAAGTTAGTAGATAATTCAAAGAATACAAATGAAGAAGATTTAGGTTAAAATAATTAGTATTTGTACATAAAATAATATATTCAAAGTTAAGAAAAGTCAAGGTTATTTCATTACAAAATTTAACCCTAATTTTATATATAATCATTGAATGTTAATTGAGATAATTCAGGGCTTTATATTAGAGTTTTGTTAAGAGTTTTTTTTCTAAGATCCACATATAGAGTAGATGAATCATGGATTCATGACTTCTTCACCAAGCTTTCAAGCTCGAGTCACGCTCATCTACCTGCAGTTCTCGGGTCCTTCGTTGGCATCGAATTGCTAATAACAAATATTTCTTAAAGCCCCTTCATCTTCCTCGCAACATATTCGCCACCATCAAGCATTCGTGAAACGACAACCATCTGATCAGAGATTAGCAGCATCTCACCCATCAAAGAGCATCCGAAGCATAATCATCACCTAACAACTATTGGAGCGTCCCCATGGATATCTCTGATGAGATCCACATTAGAGGAGCAAGGACCCTTCGATATTTAGCTCGAGGTCGGGCGAAGGGATCGGAGAATAGTGGATGAAGAATATCGACGAAGGTTATTCCTAGCTCTCTCTTCCTCTCTCGCCATGTGTAGGTAGAGTGGTAATGCCGATGAGAATAAGAGTGCATAATTCACAAATAATATTGAGAGTTAGGGTACTTTTATCATTTTAATAGAAAATCGTAAAAGATAACAGACTAAATAAAATGAAACATAACATATGGTTATGTCATGCAAAAGTTAAGCATTACTCGACGTATCTTGTGTAATTATGAATTGTCAAAGATTATATACATAATAATAGAAGTATACATGATTATAACTCATGGGTGTAAAAATCTCATGATCCATTGCCCATTGGTGCATCCCGACTTAATGACCTATAGCATGTTTCCATTGTTTTATATCGCAAACCCATAAAAAAGAGATTCCTTCACCATCACCACTTGATAAATATGGACAATTCATAATCTATTGTTAGATATATCTACTTACCAGATCAATCTTAAAAAAGTTGAGATAGGAATTATTAAAAATAATATACACATATACATAATATCTAAATATGTATATGTAGGCATTATATGAAATAAACAAGGCAGAATAATAGTTAATAAAAGAAACAAAACCAGGGTACAATCCTTATCTACACTATAGTCATGTTACAAAAAAAGTGCATAAAAAACTGTCCTTCTGACCAGCTTAGCCAAGAAAAGAGCACACCAGGAGCAGGCACGCGCGAGCGACGCGCTCCCTTTTCGCCACCGGGCTCATGTCACGTGTCTCCTGACACAGCCTCCCCGCCGGAGGTTACCAAACCCAACCCCTTTCCCGTCGTCTCATTCCCACTGGTCAAATTTCCACCCTGCCCCTACAACCCGCCAAAATTGCGCTCAAAGTCCTCGTCCCGTCCTCTTTCTATCCCACACTCCCTTTTGGCGACTTGCTCTGAAGCTCCGCTAATAATTCCAACCCGAGGGTTTCTCGCCCTTTCCCTTTCACCACTCCCTCACTGCTCCTCCCTTCCTCCTTCTCCCCGCTTCCGCTCCCCCCTTTTCTAGGGTTCCATCGGGACCCTGACTCGACTCTTCCCCTCCCTTGCCGCCCTCGATTCGGGATCCTCTGAAGGTACTGCTACTCTCTTTACTTGCTCGTGTTTTTCCTGCAGCTTGCTGCGATCTCGGCGCGTTTGCATGGATTCGTGGCATGGAGCTTATTTGATGTGCGGAGGTCGGTTTATTTGGTGTTGAAGTTGTTTTCTGGCGGGATTAAATGGGGACGTGGAAGGGGAAGAGAGGACGGGCTGCATTTGTGACTGTCGAGTGGAATTGAGTGTATAGGGGGGTTTCTAGGGGTGGGAGGCTTTGGCTGTGGGTTAAAGCTGGGATCTTTGTGAGATTCGAGGTGGTTTGGGGTTGAAGATGAGTCTGTGGTGGAATGCGGGTTTTGTTTGGGGGAAAGGTGCGGCATTTGTGGTGATATGATTTGGTGCTGTATTGCTTGCAGGTCTGCGGTATATGTTTCTTGTTATGTCGTGACAAGGAAGTTGAGGAATGGAAGGAGATGAGCGTCACCAGGTGGTTCTGGTCTCTACTATATGCGGGGCGCTTTTCTCTGTCCTCGGTTCTCTTTCGTTTGCTCTCTTATGGGCTGTGAATTGGCGGCCATGGAGATTTTACAGGTATTTGTAACTTATTTTTGATTTTCGGGGATTTAGGTTATTATTTTAAGATTTTTGAGGATTTAGTTCGATAGTTCGAAAAGTATGACCTTTTTTTTGCAAAGGGTACTTTTAGCACTCGTAGTTGATACTTGCTGATTTCTATGGCCGAATCATAATGTTGTTTCCGATTTCATAGTTTTGGTGTCAGAGGTTCTGAACTACTACTAATTCTCCATTAATTTTTATATGAGTGACTACCATTTCTGTTTATCATTGCTAATGGGACTGCTTGATATAGTGTGTGATGTTTTTATAAGATGCTATTGTAGTATGATTTGCTATTAAATATTGTTACTGGAACTTTCACATTCACCATGATTAATGGACAGACATCATCAATAACATCCTAATCCAAGAATATTGTTACTGAAAAAAGAGCAATGAAGAACTTCAGATCCTTTTTGGTATCGGATTGGTGAGTCATATCGGGCAGCTTCTGGAGAGTGTCATGGAAATGTGGTTAAAACAATATTCAGACATCACAAAAGCTTGGAGCCAAGTAATCTAGCTCTTTGTCTGATTATAGAAGCAATATGCATGCTAAACACAACTTCAAAGCCAAGTAGAAGGTGCTGCGTGTGATTTAGTTAACGTGGAAAAGACATGCCAAGTGATCCTAACTAGGTACTATGGATAACTTTGAAGAACGAGTTATTATTTTACAAACCTTATCTGTTATGGCTTGCAGAAGGTGTGACTTGCAGAAGGACTTGTATCGGGACAATTATTTTTGGGAACACTCATACAGTGACGATGAGCTGCTTTGTTAATATTATCTATTATACGGGTACTTTAAGACCGTAATACATTAACTCTGTTCCTGGATCAAGGTGCTTATGTAATACAAAAGAAATTGTTACATATCGTTTATGGGTGGTATTGTGCTGGTCATTGAGACGTTGAAAGGATCTTGAGAAAATTCGAAAATTTTGACCCTTAGACGTTAGATGCTATATTGACTTCCCTTTTCCAGTCTGTAGTAATAGAGACACTATTGACATTGTTGTTGATCATAACAAATATTCCTAAAAGGATTTGTAAGCGGCTAATGCGAATGGTGGCTGTGGCACCTTATGGTGGTGTATCCTAATGTAGCGATGACTCAAGTGGTTGTACTTGACAACTTGATGGGGGTGGCTGGCAGTGCCTTCACTTGCAGAGACCACCATTTTGCCAAGTTTTTGTTATTTTCTCTAGTAGGGCCGTTAAATGTGTGCACACTAGTTCTTTGAGGGTCAGTAGTAGCTTTTGCGATTGGTAAGAAATGCGGCCCATGCGGCTGCATATGCGCATGCGGTAGGGCAACCGTAGTACCGTACATATGCAGTAATATGCGGGGCGCACGCACATGCGGGCCGCATAAACCGCATATGCAGCCGAATATGCGGGTTTGATATGCGGTATGACCCATTAACACGATCAGATTACGGGATATGAAGTTCTTAACCCATTACCCGACAAGCTCCTGCGCCCACCAAAAAAATTCCCATCTCGATAAACCCTAATACAGACCGGGTGAAGCATCTCCAGTGCCTCCTCCGTCGTAGAAGCCCCGCCAACATCTCGGCCTTCCACCTTCGCCGCATAGCAGGTCTTGCGCCTCCACATTCTACGTCTAAAAGCTCCTATGACACAACTTTTTGTAAACCCAAGGGCTGAGTTGTGGGTTTTTTTCCCAATGACAACCCACATCTTGACAAACCCTAATGCTTTAAACTTTGGTATTCATGTAAATATAAGGGCATAAATGATGTTGGAGTGGTTGTTGATAAGTATCTGAAGGATTGTGTGGTTGAGGTGCAAAGATTCAGGGGTCGGATTATTTTGCTAAAATTGGTGCTTGAAGAAGAAATTTTGGATATCATCTCAATTTATGCACCGTAAATTGGTTTAGATGAAAGGACTAAATAAGCTTTTTGAGAGGATCTAGATAAAATTTTACAAGGAATCCCACAAACAGAGATGATTTGCATAGATGGAGATCTTAATAGACATGTGGGAAAAGATGCTTCAAGGTATGCTAGTGTTCATTGAGGACATGGTTTTGGGGATAGAAATGAAGAGGGAAAAGTCATTCTGGATTTTGTAGTGGTATATAATCTTTTCGTAGTAATACTCTCTTCAAGAAGAGGGTGGAACATTTAATTACTTATAAGAGTGGCTCAACTAGAACACATATAGATTACTTTGCATTGAGGAGAAGAGATCGGTTGTACTGCAAAATAATCACAGGAGAGAGTTTGACAATCCAACATCACAAAAAGCAAAAGAAAGAAAGAGCAAAGACCTTTTTCAAGTGAGATGCATTAAGGACGAGGAATGTCACGTGCTTGTTACTCAGAAGGATATATAGACTAAATGTGAGCAATACCTCCATAAACTTTTCACCGGGGAAGGAAATAGAGAGACCACTTTGGGTGATCTAGCTAGTAGTGAAAGTTACTTGAATCGTGCAAGCTATATACGGATGCAAAGAAAGGAAGTAAATGAGGCTTTGAAGTTTATGAGACCTTGAAAAGGTGTAGGACCGGATGACATCCCTGAGAAGTATGGAGAGTTTTAGGTGAGCGCGATTTGGCTTAACTTACGAATCTATTCAATGTTATTTGGCGAAGCAAGAAAATGCTTGAAGATTGGAAGGGTATAAGAATGAAGGAGACATTCAAAATTATTCAAATTAGAGAGGTATCAATCTGATGAGTCACACTATGAAAATTCGGGAATGTGTGATCGAAAGAGGTTGAGGTAAGTTTCCAAAGTAAAAGAAAACTAATTCGGATTCATGCCAGGTCGCTTAACTATTGAAGCCATCCATTTGTTGAGGAGAATAATAGAGATTTATAGAGCTAAAAGGAAGAACCTCCATATGATCTTTATTAATTTGTAAAAGTCTTATGATTCTGTCCCACGAGAGATATTGTGGAGAGTTTTGGAGAAGAGACAAGTACCCGTCCTATACATTAACCTCACAAAGGATATGTATGATAAGGCTTTATCTTGTATTAGGACCTCCTCTGGGAAGACTGACTATTTTGAAATCAACATTGGTTTACATCAAGGTTCAACTTTGAGTCCATTTCTTTTTTACTTTGATTAAAGACGAGTTGACAAGTGACATTCAAGATGAGTTACCTTGGTGTTTGTTATTTGCTCATGATATTGTGTTGATTGACGAAACTAGAGGGAGTAAATGAGAAGCTTGAGGTCTGAAGATGTGCATTGGTGACTAAAGGATTTTGTATAAGTAGGGTTAAGACGGAATATATGGAGCGCACCCTTGATGGAAGCAATGATGAAGGAATCGATGTGAAGATTGGTGACGATAATATTCGGAAGAGAGATTCTTTTAGATATCCGGGATCTATTTTGCAACATGATGGGGAAATTGATGGAAATATTAAGAATAGAATAAATACAGGCTGGCTAAAGTGGAGAGGAGTCTCTGCTGTTCTATGTGATAAGAAATTTCCTTTAAAAGTTAAAGGAAAATTTTACAAAGCAGCTGTGAGACCTACTATGCTCTATGGATATGAGTTTTGGCCTGTGAAGCATAGACATGTGCAGAGAATGGTTGTAGCAAAAGGTGGATATGTGGATACACACGTAAAGATCGGATTCGGAATGATGCTATTAGAAAGAAAGTTGGTGTAGTTCCGATTGAGGATAAGATGCGAGAAAACTGCTTAAAATGGTTTGGTCATTTGCAAAGAAGATCAACTGATGTACCAGTTAGGAGATGTAAGTGTCGGGATGTTGAGCCGGCTAAAGGAGGGTGAGGACGGTCCAAGAAATGTTGGAAAGAGGCTATACGAAGGGATGTTAGTTTTTTGGATATAAGCCAGGGATTGATCCACGATAGATCTGAATGGAGGCGAAGAATCTATGTAACCGACCCTACTTAATTGTGGAAGAAGGCTTTGTTGTTGTTGTAGGCGGCTGAATTGGTTTACTCCTGATATAATTGTAATAGTGGCTGACATCATCACGAAGTTATATGTTTGGATATACAAATATGAATAGGGGTAGAGAGAGTAGGACGTGACACACTTGAAATTGTTTGTATGGGGGTACAAGGCCTATAGACCATGCGTGAGAGCAAGCTCAAGTAGAAAGGAGATTATGAACTCAAAATTACTGTAGAAATTGCATTGTTCTTTATACTTTTATCTTTATCTTTATATTGGAACACTGTCAATGATGGATCTTACAATATAATAATATATAGGTCATGGAAGTGTGGAGGGCATGCAGAATTGTTAAAGCACATCAATATGTAGTAGAGCCACACGACTTTTGCAAGGTGTGTATGAAGGGAGAAGTGCATGTTAAATTTCGCAGGTGTCTAGATGTTATTGATGGTTATCTCTGTTGATCAGTCTTTGGGATCACCTCTACATCTGACACTGAATGGCACCCTCTCTATTGAATAATTTTTATTTGCAAAGAAAGATGATAGAAGAATTTTTTTAGCTGAAGTGCTAATAGATACAGGGGTTTATAATAGAACATTGTTGTAAAATATAGTTGCGTACTGGCATTCATGGACATGTCTCCATTTATTTTCATGTCTCTCAGTGGGACTGTTGCGTCCCATTACAATTCTTCAATCCCCTCAGTGATTTTGAAAATTCTGATCGTAAAAATTGTCCCGTAGTTAAGAAAGAGGCTTTGTAGGTGCTGGGTGGCTCTCATGACATGGATGCATTACTTATACAATTATACGAAAACTCTATATAAGAAAATATTAATGCTATTGTATTTTAGAAATAGACAACATTTATTTTCGTATAGACGATATCTCCTTTCCACCATGCCAGTGTTCTTCAGCTCCATCCTTCTTGTTCCCTTTTTAAGATTTTGATGCAAGGACATTCTTCGTTTACTGCCAGCAAGCAGAGTCATTTTATAAACGCGATGATCTTCCCCAATCTCATAATTCACATTCCAATTTGTTTTTTTTATCTTTTTTTGTGTGCCTCTTTCAACCAAAAAACATCCATTTGTATAAAGAACATGTCAAGTACAGTATTAATATATCATAGAAACGGGTTCTCTTACTGTCATTGTTTATATGCTTGGGTACTAGTAGAGTTTCGTATCCGTAATTCATTTCGGAGAAGAACTAGTCATATGTTAATCCAAATCAGTAGCAGTTAATTCTAAATCTCATGTAAGTGTAAATTCAAGTGCTATTTTAGATTAACTGAGTAAAATCAGACAACAAATTTTTTATCCACATTCTTCACTAAGATTTGCTTATCTTGTGAATGTTGTTAGAGCTACGGCGATCACACTGCCTTGACTTAGACGATTTAATCGGATCAAGGTTGTAAAAGTCGGTAGTCGGTACTCGGTCGGTCGGGTCATTGATTAAGGATTAATCGGTAGCCGGACGACTAATCAAATTTAGTTGACTTTAATATGCTTTGAAGTTTTTTAATAATTTTAGATATATAAATCATTTTATACATATATCCTTATATATCTACATAGATTTGTATACTTTTTTTATTGTTATAATGAAATAAAAGAAGTAATTGAATTCAAATAAAACATTAAGCATATTAGAATAAGGGTGCCTTAAAAAAGGTAAAAAATAAAAGATATGGTATCCACAAGCAAAAAATCGGCCGACTAGTGTGCCTCGTTGGCATTAGTCAATACTTGGTCGGCCACCCCACCGATCAGACTAATCGGATCGGACCTACTAGTTGGGCCAGTTGGGTGACTTTTACAACAATGAATTGGATATAACTGATGTATCATTCTTTCGAGTTAATTATTACCATATTAGGGTCAAGTGCCTCAGTGTGAATGGGGATGAGTGATTATTGTTCTTATCCTTGAAATACCGTATTGGGGAGATCATGCTTTTATGTTTTCCCTCATCTCTCACAAGTCACATCTCCTCCTGCAGCTTTATATAGTATGTGATCTTCTGATTGGCTATACCACTTTTGCACCCTTTAAGTAATCTTGTCTTGTTTGTTGGTTATTTTAGTATCAATGCATGCATTGGGTCTTGTGCGAGGTTGTTTTGAAGTGCAATTTTGTGATGCACAATTATATGCATTTTTTATTGAAATTTAGTTGGAGAGTTGGTAAAGTGGTACCCATTTTTTGCTTTTGAAGCTAGAGTCATGCAAATCATCAAAGTCCTCCAAATTGAAGCCATTATTATACTTATATTTTTTCTTCAAAAAAGAAAAAAGAGGATCGGTTGGGGTCAAGTCGGTCAATGATCATCCATCAAGAATGTTCGTGAGTGTACATAAATTCTTTTAAAAAGGAATGAACTACAAAATATAACAATGTAGATCAGAACCCCTTGTAGTAGGATGCATCCGCATCTACACTGTCAATGGTATTTGGGCTTTGAAAATAGCAGTGGGCACAACAATCAACATTGCTATCTGTGTACGTTTTCTCTAAGATTCTGAAAGTGTTCTCTAAAAAGACGTCTACGAACTGGGGCCCTAACACGGATTTGTGCTCCACCCCGATCAGGTCAATCTATGGTGTTTCTTCCACCTTGACAACCCGTGCAGGGGGAGGGGGATCTTCATCTACTTTATGGAAAGGGGTGTGCGCGGTCATGCCGGATGTGATGGATCACTTGCGCCCGTTGCTCGGGGATGGTCGTAGTTTTCGATTTTGAAAAGACAATTGGATGGATGGGGGTGCTTTTTGCGATCTTTATCCAAGGTTATTCGCGATGGCTTTGGATAAGGAGAACAACGTGGCTGAGATTTGGACGAATGGCTCATGGCCGCCTACCTTTGTTGCTGAATTATCAAATCAGAGGGTGGAGGATTTTCTGAGCCTATCGGACTAACTGTGCAATCGGGCAGGGCCAACGGAGGGGCGTGACTCGTGGATGTAGAGGGATGGTCACTTTTAAGTTCGGAAGGCATGTGGTTTGTTGGCGGCACATGCCCCCAATATGGAGTCCTTGGTGTCTAGAGACTGCACAATGATATGGTCCTGGAGGATTCCGTCGAGGATAAAGGTGTTTCTATGGCTCCTGAGAAGGGAGCGGGTGTTGACGGCGGCGAGAAGAACGAGGCTCTTCCCTAGGAATGCGGATCTGTGTAGTAGATGTGGGGTATCTCAGGAAGACGTGGATCATTTATTTTTCGTGTGCCCCTGTTGATGTGTGGCATAGAATGCCGGTTTCAAGCCTTGATTATGCTAACAAAGTCATGTTCTGGGATTTGTGCAGGAGGTGGTCGGGTTCATAGCTGGGAAGACAAAAGATTTGTGCGACGATCTGGTGCATCTGGCTGAACAGAAACAATGTGATTTTTGAGGGGTCGAGATTCTATCCTGAAAATGTGCTCGGGCATGCCGGTGCCCTATTAAACTCATGGCGGGTGTAATTATCTATTTATTAGTAATATATTCTTTGGATGGCTCTCTCAAGGAGGCCCATCCCACTGTTTCTAAAAAAAAGACGTCTACGAAGTTGCTTGTGATGTGTGTCCTGCGACTCCTGTCCAGATACCATCCTTACCCACACCTCCACGAGAATCTGACACTAAAAAATAGGCGGTGGTTATCTTTGGATGCTGCGCTATGCAAATTGCATGCTGCAACCTTAATTTTTTACATCGCATCTAATTCTGCGTGACCTTCTGAGCATACACCATCGTGAAACTCCTCCCTTTTTGATTGTTATGCAAACTCCCAGAAAAGTTACTTTGACTCTTGAGGAGGCTCACACAACCGTGTATCGGACACCTGACAGAGAATGGGCCTCCCTCCCAGCACCAAACAATGTGCTTTGTTAAGGCCTTAGACATAATATTTTCTTTTGAAGCGTATGAACTCATTAATGATGCCACTTAGAAATTGCAGTATTGAAAAGTGGGAATATCATTATGTGGTATTAGAAGCACTGGACGACCAATTAATGGAGTTGTTCATGTGGATATTGGTTACAACATATACTATATTACTGTTAATTTCTGTCCAGCCTTTTTTTATAATCTGGATTTCATACATGTCTAGCTTTTGAAAACTCTGCATCATGCTTATTTTTAAGGTGTCGATTGCTTGCAACTAATGGTTTTTTACCTTTTATTGTGATTTTTTTAGATATTTGCCTATATTTCTATATCTTCCTTGTCTAGTTATTTTTTTTCTGTATGCTTGTTTCCATAGCTGGATCTATGCAAGGAAATGGCCAGAGTTGGTACAAGGGCCTCTCTTAAGTGGGATCTGCTCTATCTTTTCGCTCGTGTCATGGCTGATTGTTCTTTCCCCGATATCTGTCGTGATCATTTGGGGAAGTTGTCTTATAGCCATTTTAGGCCGAGATCTTATTGGATTGGCCATAATAATGGCTGGGACGGCACTTTTATTGGCATTCTATTCCATTATGCTCTGGTGGAGGACACAGTGGCAAAGCTCAAGTATGTTGCTCATTTTATAATTGCTGTAAAGTAAAATGCATTTGTTTCTTCCACAACTTGAAGTAGTGTGTGATTTTGTGAGAATAACTACTATGCCTGTGATAATTTGTAGCTTTTGCTGATTCTGTTTTGGGCATTTTCTTAGCATCAACTTATGACTTAAATTATACATGTTATGCTTTATTATTATTTTTTGAAATTATGTTTTGAATGTTTACGTATATAGATATTTTATATTGCATCTCCTAGTAACATGTTCAATATGTTATATGATAAAAAATGTCAACTTTTCATATAATAACCATAGTTGATTTTCATTGTTAGACTTAATGAATTTGAAACATTACCACATCAGAAATAAAAATCTGTTTTTCTAATTATAAACTTCACAGTCAAAATTGGATATGGTGGGAACATTTCACTTCCAAAAAATCAGATTTATGGGTTTAACTTGGCTTTGAAATGAGTTCCTTGGGAGATCAACTTATGACTTAAATGATACATGCTATGCTTTATTATTATTTGTTTAAAAATATGTTTTGACCTTTTGAGTATACAGGAATTTATATTGCATCTCTTAGTAACCTTTTCAATATGTGTATGCTCGAAAATTTCAACTTTTAATATAATAATCATAGTTAATTTTCACTGTTAGACTTAATGAATTTGAAACATTACCACATCAGAAAAAATGTTCTGTTATTCTAAGTGTAAAATTCGCCGCTAAAATTGGATATATGCGAAAATTTCCCTTCCAAAAATTGGATGTGTGGGTTTAACTTGACATTGTTAGTTTTGGTTCATTGAAATGCCATGCCACTATAGGGGCCCAGGCAATGAGCAACTTCCTTCGCTCCTGAAATTCTATCTATGAAAAAATGAGTTCCTTGGGAGATCAAATGATGCTAACATTGCCTATCATTTTGTCCATCCTTTTCAGGGGCTATCGCGCTTCTTCTTCTGCTGGCTGTGGCCCTTCTGTGTGGATACGAGCTCTGTGCTGTGTATGTTACTGCAGGTTCTAGTGCCTCGGAGCAATATTCACCATCCGGATTCTTCTTTGGTGTCTCAGCAATTGCACTGGCTATAAATATGTTATTCATTTGCAGGATGGTTTTTAATGGTAATGACTGCAATTGCTTTGTTGTAGTTTTTATTTTTTGTTATTTCTTAAAATTTCATAGTGACACTTCCTAATATATATTCTTTAAAAGATCATTTAACGAGACATTGAAGCTACAGGAAATGGTCTTGATGTGGATGAATATGTTCGAAGGTCTTACAAGTTTGCTCATTCTGATTGCATTGAAGTTGGCCCCGTTTCATGCTTACCTGAGCCTCCAGATCCTAATGAATTATACACGAGGAAATCTAGCAGGCATGTAGTCTCTTACATGGTGTTAGGAGTTCTGCAATGCACTACATAATATGCCTTTGTCCTTCATTCTGTCACTTTTTAAACTTTTATGAGTTAAGACATTTGTGGGAATGCCTTTGCAGGGTTTGGCATCTTGCACTTTTGTACCTTGGATCTCTAGTTGTTCTTCTTGTGTACTCTATCTTGTATGCTTTAACAGCAAAAGAAGCACGTTGGCTGGCAGCGGTTACATCAGTTGCTGTGATTGTTCTAGGTACAATTACCATTAGCATGTAGTCATAAATTGGTTATGTAGTAGTATGTAGAGATGCAAAACCTAATTTAAATTGACAAAAAATTCAGATTGGAATGTTGGCACGTGCATTTTTGGATTTGAACTTTTAAGAAATCAGCTGGGTGCACTTTTCATTGCTGGAACATCCCGTGTCTTCCTTATTTGCTTCGGTGTTCACTACTGGTACTGGACTTTAATGTTTTACATTCATGTGATGTCTTTTTTATTTCATAGCTCTCAATATTTTTGTCGCCTTCCATCTTTCTCTTGATTATTCAGGTATTTGGGACACTGCATAAGTTATGCAGTTGTAGCATCTGTTCTGTTAGGTGCTGCTGTCTATCGTCATCTCTCAGTGGCAAATCCTCTAGCTGAAAGGAGGGATGCTCTTAAAAGTACAGTCATCAGACTTAGGGAGGGTTTTCGACGCAAAGGGCACACCAGCTCGTCCAGTTCATCTGATGGTTGTGGTTCGAGTGTAAAACGTAGCAGCAGTAGTGTTGAGGCAGGTCAACATGGTCAAGCTGTTGAAGTTATGTGCAGAAGTAATTCACACTGTGTTAGTGATGGCCCTGGCTTGAACAGTACGCTTGGTCATGCAAATAGTTGTTATGATGGTCTTGCCAGTGATAAGTGCATGGACAATGAAAGACCAAGTCTAGCAGCACTGCGTAGCGGCTCTTGTCATTCAGTTGCCCAGGAAGTAGAGATGAATTCAGTTTTTCTTGAGAAATATTTTGACTACCAGAAAATGTTTTTAGCATGTTCAAGCAATGGGTTGGACTGCCATGGTGGTGAACCAAGCACAAGTGCTGCAACCTTAGCTTGCCAGCAGTCACTTGATTCAAATTTAGCACTAATATTTCAGGAACGGTTAAATGATCCCAGAGTCTCTCTAATGTTAAGGCGGAAAGCAAGACAAGGCAATCATGAACTGGCTAATTTGCTACAAGACAAAGGTTTGGATCCTAATTTTGCTGTCATGGTGAAAGAAAAAGGTTTGGATCCTACTATACTAGCATTACTTCAGAGAAGTAGCTTAGATGCAGACAGAGATCATGCAGAGGCTGTTGACGTAGCTGTGGCTGATTCTGATAGGTTGGATAGCAATATCCCTAATCAAATCTCGTTATCTGAGGAGCTAAGGCAGCAAGGTTTGGAGAAGTGGTTAGACCTATCTAGACTTATTCTACATTATATAGCTGGTACACCGGTACGTGCGTGGGTTCTTTTTAGTTTGATCTTCATCATTGAGACTGGTATTATTGCTGTGTTCCACTCGAAGCCCATAAGAGTTATAAATGCCACTCATAAGCAGGTGAAGCGAATATTTATTCGATATTGTTTGTATTCACCGATAATACCTTTTGTTCTTACAAGAGGTTTTTATCTCCCTTTTTGGTCTGATATGTACTTTTGGGCCATGCAGTTTGAATTTGGGTTTTCCGTGCTGCTTCTGTCCCCCGTTGTATGTTCAATTTTGGCTTTCCTATGGTCTCTGCGAGCTGAAGAGATGGCGATGACCTCTAAGCCTCGCAAGGTGATTTTCTTAAACTAAAATTTGCAATCGGAGAATTGTGATCTTGACTGATTATCAGTAGTGTTTGAATTCAGCACAAAACTGTATCCACTTTGGAATTTATTAGGCTGATTATTGTCCATGTTTGACAACATAGGGATGTATAAGTTTAGTTTTTTGATGTGTTAGAAGCTGGGGATTTGTTGTTTCTTAGTTTATTTATTCCAAGAATGTGTCATTTTTACTCGTTAAGGGTCCGTTTGATTACCGGGTTACCTTGGGGTATCCGGTTTACCCCCTCCATTCCTGGGTTGGAATTCCATCGCAAATCATGTGACATCACATCACATTCTTTATTCCAACCATCTCCAACCCTCATAACCATCCAAACATCTACTATTCACATGATGTTATCCCAACACATCCCGTCCCAGTAAGTATTTCTCTATTATGTATGTTGTATGAACACCCATTTTATAGTGTTTGTATACATTTTTTTGAAATGCTGTTCTCCATTTCTTAACCTTCCATTTTCACTTAAATTAGGATAATGGATTGTTTTGTCTTTGAGTTTTAACCTTGATTACTTTAGATGTTTTAATAAACACACATCCAAAGGGGTATCCTGGTACATGCTATTTGTGGACGATATTGTTCTCAGGAGCCAGAGTTGGAATCATTTGGAATCAATGGGAACCTTGAACAATTAAACATATCTTCTAGAATGCAGGGAGATTCATTGGTGTTGGAATAATGATGCAGTTCGAAAACTACAAAATTTACAAAACTTTGAATTTATTTTGGTCACTTGATTTTCCTTTTTGAATTCACCGCCCGGATGCACTCCAAAATTTGCAAGGGTTCTCGCATAATGGACACATGCGAGTAAAGAAGTTAGTCCAAAAGAGATTGGCGAGGGGCTTCTCAGTCGTCACTTTTCGTGCCTGTTTGCCTTGACCGCATATCAGGAGATTCGGGTTGCTGGGTGTTGGGATAATGGAAACTGGATGCCGCCTTTTAGGGTTGCTTTTTCGAATCAGCGCTTGGAGGATTTTCTTCGTCTCTTGGACTTTCTTAGTCAATTTGGGAGTGAATCCAATGGGGTGGATCACTGGAGCTGGAAGGGTTCCCCCTTCTCAGTTAGGAAGGTGTATGGCAAGGTTTTAAATCTCGATTTCGATTTCGTTTTGAGATGCTGAAAAAACGAGACAATTTCGAAATTTCGTCGAAATTTTGACGAAATTTCGCCATTTTCGGCCAAAATCGGCCTAGATTTGTGAAGGAAGGGTATGTATCGAGATTTCGATTTCAGTTTCGGTAGGGTGTCGAAATCGAAATTTCGCAAAATTTAAAACAATGGCGTACGGTGCTATTTGTCGTTCGCCTCCATTTTACTCGGATCTCGTCTTTCGTGATTGCGATTTTCTCTGGACTATTGGGTTGCTTGAGAGGATTGGTTTCTTTTTGTGACTGTTTTGGAGGAAGCGTATTATAAGTCGTGATAGATGCTCTAAGCTTTTCGAGAATGTCTTCGACCGTTGTCTGCTTTGTGGAATTGAAATTGAGTCGCTGGATCGTCTTTTCTTTCATTGCTGCGTAACTGCGCCTATCTGGGATGATGTGGGATTAGATTGGCTGAGCTCCGTCGACTTTGATTCTTTTTGGAGTTCTTTTTATGGTGCACGCAAAAGACAGAAGAGGGAGATTCTGCTCCCGGTTGCTTTTTTATGGGCCATCTGGCTTGTTCGCAATGAGAATCTTTTTTCGTGAATGCGTTTTTATTGTGAAAATGCCAGATACCATTACAAGCAGTTGCTTGAATCTTGGCTTTCGTAAGCGGTTTTGTTGTTTGAGTTATTAGTAGATAAATGGGGCGGGCACCTATGCGTGAGCCCCCCCCTTTTCCGATTTCAAAAAAAAAGATTGCAATGGAAGTTGCGGATTGGTATTTGGAATATTGACACTTTAACTGGAAAATTGATAAAGATAGTGAATACTATGGACAGAAAGAAATTCGTATACTATGTCTTCAAGAGACTAAATGGATAGGAGAGAAAGCAAGTGAGATCGAAAGACATGCTTTAAACTTCGGTATCAGGTAAAGATAAGGACAAAAATGGTGTTGGAGTGATTGTTCATGAGGATTTGAAGGAAATTATGGTTGAGGTGCAAAGATTCAGGGGTTGGATTATTTTGCTAAAATTGGTGCTTGAAGAAGAAATTTTGGATATCATCTCAATTTATGCACCGTAAATTGGTTTAGATGAAAGGACTAAACAAGCTTTTTGGGAGGATCTAGATAAGATTTTCCAAGGAATCCCACAAACAGAGATGATTTGCATAGATGGAGATCTTAATGGACATGTGGGAAAAGATGCTTTAGGGTATGCTAGTATTCATGGAGGACATCGTTTTTGGGGTAGAAATGAAGAGAGAAACCTCATTATGGATTTTGTAACGGCATATGATCTTTTCATAGCAAACACTCTCTCCAAGAAGAGGGTGGAGCATTTAATTACTTATAAGAGTGGCCCAATTAGAACACGATAGATTACTTTGCGTTGAGGAAAAGAGATCGGTTGTGTTGTAAAGACTGCAAAGTAATCACATGAGAGAGTTTGACAACCTAACATCGCTTGTTAGTCTTAGATGTGCAAATAAAAGGGCTGATAAAGAAAAGGAGGGTTCCTAAGATTACTAGAACTAGATGGTGGAATCTCTCACTGAAGTAGTCGAGCTTCAGGGAGAAGGTTTTAGAAAACTTATCTTGGGATTGTAACGGAAGTGCAAATGAGATGTGGGAGGCAGTAGCATCTTGTATCCGAAAGGTAGCCAAAGAGATGATAGGAGAGTCAATGGGAGGAGCTTCAGGTTAAAAGGAGGTTTGGTAGTGGAGTGAAGAGGTGCAAGAGAAGCTATAAAAGAACACGCTTTAAAGTTATGCCTAAAGATAAAACAGAGAAAACTGTCGCAAACTAAAAAACATCGAAGAAAGAAGCAAAGAAGGCTGTAAGCGAAGCTAAGTCAAAAGCTTATGAAGTTTTGTATAAAAATCTCGACTCTAAGAAGGGCCAGAAGGATATATTCAGGTTGGCCAAAGCAAGAGAAAGAAAGAGCAAAGACTTTCTCAAGTGAGATGCATTAAGGACGAGGAAGGTCACATGATTGTTACTTAGAAGGATATAGAGACTAGATGGGAGCAGTACTTCCATAAACTTTTCATTGAGGACGAAAATAGAGATATCACTTTGGGTGATCTAGCTAGTAATGGAAGTTATTTGAATTGTGCTAGCTATAGACGAATACAAGGAAAGGAAGTAGAGGAGGCTTTGAAAGTTATGAGACCTGAGAAATGTGTAGGATCGGATGACATCCCTGTAGAAGTATGTTAGCTTACGAATCTATTCAACGTTATTTGGCGAAGCTAGAAAATGCTCGAAGATTGGAGGAGGAGTATCATGATGCCTCTTTATAAGAATAAATGAGACATTCAAAATTGTTCAAATTACAGAGGTATCAAGCTGATGAGTCACACTACGAAAATTTGTAAATGTGTGTTCGTAAGAAGGTCGAGGCAAGTTTTCAAAGTAAAAGAAAATCAATTCGAATTCATGACCGGTTACTCAACTGTTGAAGCCATCCATTTACTGGGGAGAACAATGAAGATTTATAGAGTTAAAAGGAGGAACCTTCATATGATCTTTATTGATTTGGAGAAGGCTCATGATTCTGTCCCACGAGAGATATTGTGGAGAGTTTTGTAGAAGAGGTAAGTATATGTCCTATATATTAACCTCATAAAGGATATGTACGATATGGCTTTATCTTGTGCAAGGACCTCGTCTGGGAAGACTGCCTATTTTGACATCGACATTGGTTTTCATCAAGGTTCATCTTTGAGTCCATTTCTTTTTACTTTCATTATGGAGGAGTTGACAAGTCACATTCAGAATGAGTTACCTTGGTGTATATTATTTGCTGATGATATGGTGTTGATTGACGAGACTAGAGATGGAGTAAATGAGAAGCTTGAGGTCTGGAGATTTGCTTTGGAGACTAAAGGATTTCGTATAAGTAAATCTAAAAGGGAGTATATGAAGTATACCTTTAATGGAAGCAATGATAAACAAATCGAGGTGAAGATTGGTGACGATAACATTCGGAAGAGAGATTCTTTTCTATATCTGGGATCTATTTTGCAACATGATGAAGGAATTGATGGAGATGTTACTAATAGAATAAATGCATGTTGGCTAATGTAGAGAGGAGCCTCTACTGTTCTCTGTGATAGGAAATTCCTTTAAAAATTAAAGGAAAGTTTTACAAAGCAGCTGTGAGACCTGCTATGCTATATAAATCTGAGTGTTGGTCTGTGAACCATAGACATGTGCAGCGAATGGCTGTAGCAGAAATGAAAATTCTAAGGTGGATGTGCTGACACACACACATAAAGATCGGATTCAGAATGATGTTATCAGAAAGAAAGTTGGTGTAGCTCCGATTGAGGATAAGATGCGAGAAAACCGCTTAAGATGGTTTGGTCGTTTGCAAAGAATATCAGTTGATGCACCAGTTAGGAGATGCGAGTGCTTGGATGTTGAACCGGCTATGAGGTCGAGGATGACCCTAGCAGTGTTGGAAAGGGACTATGCGAAGGGATCTCAGTTTTTTGGATATAAGTCCGAGATTGACCCAAGATAGATCTGAATGGAGGCGAGTAATCCATGTAGCCGACCCTACTTAATTATGGGAAAAGGCTTTGTTGTTGTTGTACTTGATTTTCCTTTTCTTTTTAGGATTCTTTTCATCGAGTTGCTAGCTTGAGTGGATATATTGTTTTCGTAGCCCCCCCCCTTTTTAGCTCATTATCTGATTAGGTTGCGGAGATAAAGTGTTTGAGCTTGTTTTATTTAAACTTTTTAAATCGTTCATGAGAATCGAGACATTAATTTGTATGCATGTTTAATGCCCTTTGGTTGATGAAGGAGACTGGGAATATAGTTGGATGTTTGAGTCTATTACCCCTCCTAGGTTCCCCTTTCCTTTCACATCTTTGCGCTTCTCTTCTAAATCCGCATGGCTTCATGTATTTCCATCTCAAGTCACACATCTGCACCTTTCCGACCTAAATCCCACACTACATGCATGTTTTCCCATTCCGTTCCTTGTCCTTCATCTTTTTTCCTCACCCTGTTTCCTCGAACGCATCAACAAGTTTCAAGTCCTACAATTGGCTATGTACTGATTGAGAACCATTTGGCAAGAGCCATGATCACCGCCCCGTTATGCTCCACAGTTGTTCTTCTACTACATCTTGAAGTAGGTTGCATCAACTCCACATTTCAGATGCTTCATGCATCACATCTCTCCTTCAACAACATCTAGACTTGCTGCTGAAAAAGCCAACTTTGCCACTCGTAGCCAACGTCGACATTGTTGCTGACATAGTCTTGCAATATCTACCTTTGAAGCCCTCCTCACAATGTACTCCCATGTCAAAGAAGCTATCGGACTTGTTGCCCAATAAGCTTCTCATCTTTGCATGAGTTCTTTCAAAACAAGGAGAATTGATGTGGTTCAACAATTATAAATTTTTTTTGAAGCCAAGAAAAGGGGGAAACTCAATGGTGTTCACCCCTGGTAATTATTAAAAGAAGGAAAGTTAGAAGGAAGTACAAAAAGACGCGCTAAGCAGTCCAGGAGCCTAATAAGCTCGACACCTACAATTTAACATTTTCCAAATAAAACCTCTGCCCCGAGAACAGTAGCGCGTTCCTGGCCAACCAGATGGACCAAATCATAGCCAGCGACCGCAACAAGTCCCTCATCGCTCGCCGGTCAGCCGCCTCCAAACCGCCACAGAATGCCCCCACATCCAAGATGTCGACCCACCTCAGGGACGGGTTGTCCCAAAGGGGTGCCACCCCCCTACAGGAGAAAAAAAGATGCTCCGCCGTTTCAATGTCCTCGTTGCAAATAATGCACCTGTCAGAGACCACCCCAAGCAGCGTAGCGCATCTGTCACGCGTCATCAGCCTCTTCCTCCTGAACAACCAAAAAAAGAAACCGATCCTCTCGGGTAGTCCCATCCCCAAAGGAAAGCGTAGTCCCGCACCAAATCCGCCGAGAGAGAGGGCGGGGGCTTGGAGATCGCCAAGTACGCCCTACGGACCGTGAAATCCTTGTCACGCCAAACCCAATAATCACGCCCCGATGAGGGACACGACGTCCCCCTAAGCACATCAAGCAAGCGCATGAACTCCTCTAGTTGGTGATCCGAGAAGTTCGAGCAAAACAACGACATCCAGTTTCCATCGGTCCAACACGCGGCAACCAGCACACTCAGATCCTCTGCCAAAGCAAAGAGACAAGGGAAGCGAGAAGCAAGATGTGAACCCCCGAGGATCCGGGTACCCGTTAATCACACATTTTGCATTACAACATTCATTTCTATCGCATTAAGTAACTGAAAGTACGGGGAAATTTTTCGCGAATGAACAATTTCATCTGACATTCACAATCAACATTTATAACCACAAACACATAGAACAATGGTCACCAAAATCTGATTTCATTTCATTAACTTCCATATTTTTTTTTTCATGTACAAAGTCTGACAGTACATACATTATATCCCAAAATCTGACTGAAGAGAAAGAAACATAATACATTAAACATTGAACAGAAACTAGCACAAAATAAACCATACCGTTGGGTATAAAATTTATCTTCTGAATCCATGTATAGCTACTGAACTGCAGGCTGTTTGCCTGCCAAGCGTGCAAGGAAGAAAAGGCGTCAGCGGTTGCTGGTACCTCCCAAAAACTTATATAAAAATAACAGGCATTTATTATTTACAAAAGAAAGCAAGTAGAGAGGCATGAGCAACTCAAATTTAAAATTTATTTCTACTTGCAAATGTAAAAGGTTTCCAAATTTCTAGCAAGCACCTCTGATGATCAGCCATTATTCCAACATTTCCCACATGAGTATGATATTTTATTCTCATATTACTCAGAGATCGTATGTTTGGATTTTGATGATGGGAAAAATAAGATGAGAAGATATAATGGTTCATTAAATTATGAAGTCTAGTTACTCCTTTAAGTTAGTGGATAGTCTGTGGTCTTGGTTCTTGTGAAACCTCACACTATGACTCTAAGACTTGGGGAACCTCTTAGGGTTGGGGGGCCTCCGTAGGCATGCGGTGTTGTGTAATGCATCCTAACTAAGTTCCCAACACGCCCACTAACTTAAAGGGATTTTGAATCAGATTAGTATCTTTTCCAGTTACTTAATTTTAATTATAATCCCTTAAAACCTTAGGTGCAACAGTCTCAGATGTAACTCTAGATGGTATGGATATAGGGATGGATGATCTGGATGTAGAATCAATTCCTTCAAACCTTAGTGCAACAGTCTCAAATGTAACTCTAAATGATATAGATATAGATATGGATGATCTGGATGTAGAATCGCCAAGTCTGTTGGCGAAAGAAAAACTCAAGCGGTGAAGAAGCCAACAAAAGGCTCTTCCGTCTCGCCCTCTAATTGGAAGGACGGTCCAATAGAGGGATAGGTCTACTCCCCAACTACGCCACTGAGACGGGTGAGAGAGACTTCCCGGGAAGTCGCTCTAGAAAAAACAGCCCGACCGGTAACGGGCAACCGAGCTCGCACGTAACACTGAAAACCAAGGATCCCCCGCCTGGGCATCCTAAAACAGGGTCAGCGGAACTGGTCTAAAGTCGGGATCCCAACGAGGTGTAAAAACACTGTGAGCTCACGTTAAAAACCGAAGGGGGACTGGGATCCTAGACCCGCGCACTTGGCGGCTGCTGCCCTAACTGGGCTTCCTTTCCTCCGCCCAGTTGAGGGTCACTGCGCTCTCGCACGATCATGTGTAGAAGTCATCATGATCGGCATAAAATTTCCATTATCCATTCACCAACTCATTCACTTTCTTGATTACTCATTCTTCCTTACATCTAGGTCTTTGTCCCTGATTTTACCAATATTCATCAACTATGGATTTAATAATTCAATCTAAATCCCGATATTCCATTATTGTAGTATGACGAAAATAGGGTAATTTGCACATTGTGGCTGTTAATCCATAGGTTATCTGGCTAGATTGGATACACATTTAATTCGGGTCTGATAACCGCATATTGGATTTGGTATCCTGCAATCCTGTGAACTTTGAGATTTTCTTTATGTATTATTCTAATTGAATTTCTTAGTGGTTGATAAACATATTCTTGCGGTATTTTGATTTGGAGTCGACTTCTAACACTACCTTCTGATTTTTCTTGATTTATGTGTGCCCTCCTTACACAGGAACCATGATAAGCTCCTTTGTATTATTCCAATTCTAACATATGTCTGCAACGTGTCTGCAACGAAATATTGCTATTGATCCAGTTGAGGGAACTGTCAAAAGAAGTCAAAAAAATATATATATAGAAGAGCAAGGGATTCCAGCTCCCAGAGGGAGGAGCTCATAAGAAGATACATGTTTCGGCCCAAAGATGATGATGGATAAGAATTGTTTGCAATTATCAAAAATAATAATTATTCTATAAGAAATCAGACATAATGAGCAGAGGCACACATATTGTGCATCCTTTTATCGTTCCTATGCAGATCAATATAAGAGCAAAATAATGCATCTTGGTAAAATGTAATAACTGTAGCCATCTATTATAATTACATAATAGTTATTCCCTTCTAAACAACCCCTACGGCCTTGAGGACATTCTCTTAACTCCTGAGTAACATGGTTTTATTCTTTGTTGATTGATGGAGAAATCATTATAAAAAAATGTCAAATCATTTATGTCACCATTCAATTCCATCACCAGTTTATATTACTAACAATCCAACATGGTGTACACCTTACCTCCACCAATAGACATTACATATATTTTCTTCAAATTTCTCTCATTATGGCTTAGAGAATATATCATCAATAATTGTAAAATTATAGATATATATTTTTAGCAATTTGTGAAACTGTCAATTACCTGCTCCAACCATCATCATATCATCAATGAAATTCGTTGCTGGTACATCCAAAGAGGCCAAAGAGGAACTTGCCCTCGGGAGTTACTGGAGTATGTTTAAAAATCCCCATCTTTGATTTCATTCCCAATTTAATTTCCATAGGGCTGCCAAACTTCGTACCCCAAATCTAAAATCCACAATGTGTCTCCCATCCAAATGTTATTATTCAGAAAAGTCATTTAGTTTCTCATACAAAACTGGAATAGTGGTGTCAACCAGAGTGTCAATCGATAGATTTGAGCACATGCATTACTAATTGTGCAATAATATCAAAGAGAAATTACCACTCCACAAAAATCATAATGTGTAGATCACCATGCATAGCAGCAAGAGAAGTGGTTAAGAGTTGTACATAGGATCAGTCTAATGAGCATGCATGGCAGCAAATGGAGATAGGGTAGGAATGTACCTTGAATTTTCCCCAAAATCTGGAGATAAACAAGCATGCAGTGGGTCTTCTAGCCTTGCAACTGCAGGACAATTGTTGGAGAAGATCTTTGATCATACAACAAGGGCTTCCAACACCTTTGGTGCTTCAAAAGGAGTAGTAGAGCAGCTTTCAAGGCTGCTGGAAAAAAATTTCAGCAGCAGATTTTGTTGAAATGGAGCAGGAACAGGACCTTTGGTGGAGAAAATTTTTGGGGAAATAGAGGAAAGAAAGGAGAGAGGGCAGAATCTGAATATGGAATAATAGAAGAAAGATTGCACTTACGGAGTTTGCTTCAAACTGGGAGAAGCTCAAGCCGAAATGGCTGATTGTGAAGAATGAGCAGCAACTAAACAAGAGGGAGGGCCTTCTCTCGTTGGAATGTAGAAGAGAGGGGGCTTTGGTGATATTAAATAGGGAGAGGGAGGGTTTAATTGGTTGCCAAGTGGAGCCATATTAAAAGCCTAGTGGAATGGTCATTGGAAGCAAAGTGGAAATAGCTGAATATAGTTGTCTGTTGTAGTCAGAAATATTTTATTTTATTTTTTTTTTGCAAATTTTCTTACTTATTTAAGACACAAAAATCATCCGTATTCGTGCCTCGGTTGTCGGATTCTGATGCATGATGTCTCGTTTTGACCGTCTCTGAATGGCGATCGAAATGAGTATAATGTTGATATATTTTCGGTCGAGTTTCGAATACCCGAAATTTTCGGATACGGCTTTTGTCTAAGACTAAATTTTGTGTTTTAAAAATATCATATGACCCCTGATTGACGAACGGTCGATTCCGTTGGTCTCGTGTCGTCGAATCGGATCTCATGATGGTCTCGGTTTGTTTCGCGGTTTCCGAATTTGCGTCGCGGCTTTTCACGGCGCGCGTTTCGATTTGACCGATTTTTGATCGATTTCACCCGAACAACTTTTGATTCACGATTAGTTGATCGTTTTAAGTTGTTTAGTATTGACCGACAACGTTTTTGGGTTCATTAGACCCAAAATCGGACGACTTCAGGTTTGATTGGAAACCGGATGCTACACAAGATCTCTCCCATCTGTCCAATTATCCCGCCAAAATGCAAAGCTCTCGCCATTCCCCTGCACCGGTCTAAAGTACTCCTGGAAGTCGCGCGTGACCTTGAGGATACCCTTCCAGAAGAGAGTGGGTCTTGCCGCCCCCTCATCAAACTGGTCGATGGCGCCACACTACCAACCGAGTAAATCTGCCGATCGAGTTTGGAACATAGGTTGTCTCTACCGCCACAGATCCTCGCCACCCACTTCAACAAGAGAGCCTCGTTTAATGCGCCCAGTCGGCGCACCCCGAGCCTGCCGTCGCTCTTCTGTATAGTGATGTCCTCCCAACTGACAAGATACATGCCAAACTTCCCCTGGCCGCTCTTGCACCATAGAAATCTCCGCATCAACCACTCAAGCATCTTCCTAATGCCGGCCGGCAGCAACCTCGTAGAGGAGTAGTAAACATGCATTGCGGATAGGACAACCTTCAGGAGCTCCAACCTGCCGCCCTTGGAAAGGAGCGTCGCCTTCCAACCCGCCAGTCGTCCCTCAACCTTCTCCATCAAGGGAAGCCAGTCAGACAACCTTGATCTCCCCGTGGAAAGCGGGAGCCCCAAGTATTGAATCGGGAAACCGGCACGCGCTATTCCCAATGCCGAACAACACAGCTCCATCTCGTCGTCGTCGAGAGAGAAGGGCACAAACTTTGATTTGCCTCAACCCGGACATCTCGCTGAACAGCTCAAGCACCGCTGCCATCCCCTTGGCTTCCTCAAGCCCTCCCTCGATAAAGAAAATGGCGTCATCGGCGTACTGGAGCAGCGGGATCTGCAACTTCCCCTTCGAGAAGCCCCTTGTGAACCCCCCGTATTGCACCCTGTCAATCATACAAGCCAAAATGTCTACGGCAATGATTATAAGCAAGGGACCAGAGGGCACCCCTGTCTCACCCCCCTCTGCGGCTGGAAAAACGTGCCCTCCGGTCGGCCATTCACGAGCACGGCCATAGATGACGTCGTCACGCATTGCCTCATCCAAGTAATCCAGACGGCCGGGAAACCTCTCCTATGCAGTGCTGCCTATAGGAAGCGCCAGTCTAAAGTGTCAAACACCTTTGAGAAGTCCACCTTCCAAAGCAAGGATTTCGTTCCGCATCTCTTCCAGTCCGCCACAATCTCAGTCGCCGTGATCAAAGAATCCGCAATTTGTCTCCCGGGGAGGAAGGCCGCTTGAAAGGGGGAAATAAAGTGTTCCAGCAGCCTGCTAGGCCTGCTCGCGAACACCTTGGCAACGATCAAATAAAGGGCATTGGAGATGGCAATAGGCCTGTAGTCTTCAATCCTGGCATCCCCATCAGTCTTTGGAAGCAAAACCACCAGTGCCTTGTTTACCCGCTGAAATCCCGCATTGCAACGGCAGCATTCCTGAACAACCTCAAGTACCTCTCTGCCAACCAAATCCCAGAATTCTCTGTAGAAAGAGAAGGGGAAACCGTCAGGGCCCAGTGCGCCATCGCTGTTGTGATTCCACACTGCCGCCTTCAGCTCCTCAAAAGTCACAGCCCGAGTCAAGCTGGATGCATGGGCGTCCGAAAGCCGCACCGATCCCTCGCCCGACCAACGCCAACGTCTGTCTGTCCCCTTCGTCGAGAACTTTCCGAAAATGGCCCGCAATAGCATTGCCCAATTTTTTGTTACCCTCCACCCGCTCATCACCGACAACCAAAGCCCTGATAACATTTGTCCTCTGCCTCCCGTTAGCAATCTTGTGGAAGAAAGTAGTGTTTGCGTCCCCCCTCTTTGAGCCACCTGTGCCTGGATCTCGGCTTCCATTCGACCACCCGTTTTCTGTCCTCAACAATGATTTTCCTCTGCACCTCTGTCCGCTGGAGAAACTCATCCACCGACAGCGGCCACACATCCACCAAACTGTCAAGCCAGTCGATCACAGCCGTCGCCTAATCCCTACTCGCCGGCGGGCCGCTCTCGAGTCTCGACCCCTCCTTGAAAATGTAAAGCCGCGCCTGCAGAGACTCAAGTTTCTGAACAAACCTTGCAACCGTCGAGCCTGTCGCCACCACCGAGCTCCAGTATGACTCCACCAGCCCCCGGAAGGAGTCCTCGAGCAGCCAAGCCTTCTCGTAGTGGAAGAGGCCTCGAGGAAGCGAGGCCTCTCCGTAGTCTCAAAGGATGGGCGTATGGTCCGACCAGGAGCGAGGTCTGGCAGCAACAGAGGAGAGAGGGAAGACCTCCAGAAACTCCGCCGACACCAGAAAGCGGTCAAAACAAGATCTGAAGCCAGAGTTCCTCCAAGTATATCTCACATCCGTAGCGTCCAGGATCTCTGGCCCCAAGGAATCAACCACTTCCACAAAACAGGCAGAGCCAGGGTCCTGCCCTCCCCTCAACCTCGGCCGGTCCGAGGAAAGCAGCGTAATGTTAAAATCACCCCAACCAACCAGGGGACGCCCAGGAAGAAATTTAGAGCCGCCTTCAGGTCCAACCAAAGTTGATTCCTCGAAGACGCAACAAAATGACCATAAACACATGACAGGGCAAACGCGTTCCCCGAACGCTGGCACTCCAGAAGGATTGTGAGCAAGTGAGAACCCTTCAACTCGACCCGCAAGGAGAAGAACGATCCCCTCCAGGCCACAAGTAAACCGCCAACAGAACCCATCGCCTCCAGTGTGCAGAAAGACGAGATCGAGCCCGTCCCAAAGGACTGCCAGACCGATCCCGAGAGCGAATCCAACTTAGTCTCCTGGAGCAGAACCACATCACAACCCCATTCTAGGAATCTTGACCCAACAACTCTCCTCTTCTCCGGGTCACCCAGACCCCTGACATTCCAAGAAAGAATCTTCATTGACAACCGCTTTGGCTTCCCCTCTCTAGCCTCACCACCCCCGCAGCTTTCGCAACCCTTGCCATCAGCTCAGTGACCGAAGCAGGGGCTACAGCTAGGGATTTGGAACGCTGCCTCCTTCGTTACTGCTTTCCCAACTTCTTGTCCGTCCCCCGGAAGGGCCATCGACGAGGGCTCATATGTCATTTCAGCCGAGAGCTCTGGAAAAGTAATCTCCACGCCCACAGATGGAGCACGCATGCTCCCAGATTCAACAAACCCCTTGCGACGAAGCCCCATCGCCGAGATCCCCACGCCGCTGATGCCAAACTGTATGCCCGGAGTGCCAATGGAGACGTCGGAGTGGCGCCCCTCCACGGCCCCTTGAGGAGGCGAGCCGCAAGGTGCCCCTGGGGCAGAACCTAACCACGAGCCAGACAAGAATCGCCCTTCTCCGAACCTGCGTGGGAAAGGATCCGAGCCGGGGAACCCAGAGAAGGAGATCCGAGAGAAAGAAGAATCCGGAGCATCACACGAGGCAAAGATCAGATCCGCCTTCAAGATCTGAAAGGGAGGCCCCACCTTCAGGCCCCGAAAAGGCGGGTTCGACCCGAAAGACTCCCCAAGCGGCGGGAATTCTAACGGATCTATCACGCGAGGAAAAAAAAGATCAAGAGTCGGCGCAGAACCGTGCGAGGGTCGAGGGGGCGCTCGAAACGAAGAGTCGCTAACGTCGGCCCCTCCGCTTCCCCCCTCACGTCGAGGGGAAGGCAAATCGCCGCCCGCATGTCCCGCCACGTCAGCCAGCCCCGCCACGACCCTAAGGTCCGCCACGCCCGGTGGCAGCGGAGGAGCAAGAAGCCTGATCTGAAGTTTGAAAGAGAAACGTCGCACCTGGAGGATCGCCTCCGTGTTAGACTCCACACCGAGCGAGCACTCCAGTAGGACCACCGTGAGATCCGGGTCGGACCCCGGTAGGCTACCATCAGCCACGATCCTGATCACCGAGCCAACGTGCTTTAGAGCCGGGTCCAAAACCCCGGCTGAGCGGGAGAGGAAGGGTACCCTGCAGACTTGCTCCAAACGAACCACCGACTGGTTGAAAATGTTGTTCGCGAACCTGGGGGCCTCCAGAGAATAGCCTTGCTCGTCTCGGACGCCAAAAGCGTCTTCTTCTGCGGAATCGATAGGCCGCGAGCGCAAACCGGACCGGCCCCCAACCAAACCACGTCGCCGTTGAAATCGCCACCGATGCTACGAGAGACCTCAGCCTCCACCGAAAGCCCAAATGGAAAAACCTCGACCAACACACCAATCAAAACACCACCGAAACCGGCCTCCGCTCCGCTAACGCGCCCAGGTTCCTCGGGGATGTCCTCCGCCACCCCCGAACGCTCCCTTACACGCCCGACCCATAGATTTAGCCCTCTGCCCCTTGCGCATGATCGCCCATCCCGCCAACGCCACTCAAATTCTCAATGCCTCGCTAGCCTCCAAAACAGAACAATTAAGCCTTCAATGGCCAAGAGACCTGCATGGGAAGCTTCTCGGCAAAAGAGGACAGGTAGGGGCGAGATGACCCCTCTCCCTGCAGCGGAAGCACCTTTTCCCCGAGTTTCGATGAGAAATCATCCTCCAACCGCTTCCGCCACTCCTAAGCTCACCATCCCCAACTTCACGACCACTCGAAGCCTCCGACCGCGGGGGCGGGTCGGAGCCGGAGAGACCCCCACCCACCACCCTCCGACAAACTTCACGCCATGCCTGCACCCCCCTCCACGCTCTACCCATCACGCCAGGCCCACCCCAACAATTATAAACGAGATGTGGGAGGTAATACGTCTTGGGATTGGTGTGCAAACGAGATGTGGGAGGTAATACATCTTGGATATGAAAGGTCGCCAAAGAGATGGTAGGAGAGTCGAAGGGAGGAGCTCCAGGTCAAAAGGAGGCTTGGTGGTGGAGTGAAGGTGTGCAAGAGAAGTTAAAAATTAAAAGAGCTTGCTTTAAAACTATGTCTAAGGATAAAATAGAGGAAGCTGTCACAAACTACCAAATAACGAAGAAGCAAAGAAGGTTGTAAGCGAAGGTAAGTCAAAAGCTTATGAAGTTTTGTATAAAAATCTCAACTCCAAGGAGGGCCAGAAGGATATATTCAAGTTGGCCAAAGCAAGAGAAAGAAAGAGCAAAGACCTTTCTCAGGCAAGGCCTTAAATGTCGGTTTCGGTCACCATTTCGGTACATACCAAAACAGAATTTCGATGGAATTTCGGTGGAATTTCGATCGAAATTTCGGTCATTTCGGTCATTTTTTGTACTAGGACCCCCATATTTCGGTCATTTCGGTCATTTCGGTGGAATTTCGATTTCGACTGGATATCGATATTCGACAGAAATTCGACCGAATTTCGCTGAAATTTGAGGCCATGTTCTCAGGTGAGATGCATTAAGGACGAGAAAGGTCACGTACTTGTTACTCAGAAGGATATAGAGATTAGATGGGAACAATACTTCCATAAACTTTTCATTAAGGACAGAGGTAGAGATATCACTTTGGGTGATCTAGCTAGTAATGATAGTTACTTGAATTGTGCTAGCTATAGACTAATACAAAGAAAGGAAGTAGAAGATGCTTTGAAGGTTATGAGGCCAGGGAAAGGTGTAGGACCGGATGATATCCCTGTAGAAGTATGGAAGTTTTAGTTGAGTGTGGTTTGACTTGGCTTACGAATTTATTCAATGTCATTTGGCGAAGCAAGAAACTTCCTGAAGATTGGAGGAGTATCGTGGTGCCTCTTTATAAGAACGAAGGGGATATTCAAAATTGTTCAAATTACAGAGGTATCAAGCTGATGAGTCACACTATGAAAATTTGGTAACGTGTGTTTGAAAGAAGGTTGAGGCAAGTTTCCAAAGTAAAAGAAAACCAATTCGGATTCATGTAGTTCGCTCAACTATTGAAGCCATCCATTTGCTGGGGAGAACAATGGAGATTTATAAAGATAAGAGGTTCATATGATCTTATTGATTTGGAAAGGACTTATGATTCTGTCCCACGATAGATATTGTGGAGAGTTTTGGAAAAGAGATAAGTAGTTGTCCTATACATTAACCTCATAAAGGATATGTGCGATAGGGCTTTATCTTGTGTAAGGACCCCGTCTGGGAAGACTGATTATTTTGACATCAACATTGATTTACATCAAGGTTCAGCTTTGAGTATGTTGGAGTATTTTGTTGTGCGCCTCGTATTATGTAGATGGGTAACTGAATACCTCAAGGATCCATCTGCCACATTCAAGAGTTTAGTCCCACATCTATCTTTTTGGAGATGTGGAGACTCCGTGGGTGCTATATGTAGAGCCCCACACCCCTATAGTCCTAGTGAGAAAGTTGAATGAAATATATGGCTCTTTGAGGCCTTCTCCCGTGGTTTCGTCGTTCTCCTTAAGGAGCAGGGTTCCACGTAAAAATCGCGTGTTCCGTGTTTATCTTTATATTCTTATACTCTGTTTATCATTAGGCGTCTACATTCTCTATTTTCTAACATGGTATCAAAGCGGGTTCGATTCTTGAGGATTTCATGTTCTTTGTTTGTTCAAGATTCGATTATTAGTTTCATTGTTGATTGTTCATGAAGATCATTATTTTGTTTAAGATTAATTTTCTAAGGGTTCTTAGAAACCCAATTTTCTGCATTTTATGCTCTGGAAACATGTTCCTGGCTGCCCTAGCCGCCACGGGTTTCAGTCCAACAGAAACCCTACTTCAGGGTTCGATGAAAACCTTGAAAGCCCTGGCATGGCCGACCATCCACTCCTTGCGCGAGGCGGCATACCTCCGCCTTTCCAATCTACTGCGGCGGGATAGATCACCCCTCATCCTCCCTTATCTAAAGGGGCGACGACTTTTCCAGAGTTGCGATTGGGAAAAGGGTTCCCAATTGTGATCCCTAACGCCTGCCTATCGCATTCAAAAAATGTGTCGTGCTTATTAAAAAGGGGGGAGGCCCAACGTTAAAATTTATTGTTATCGAGAAGCTCAAGAAGGCTTCGGGTACTGGAAAAGGTCCAGAAAATTGTGGGGCTCAGCGCAAGTTAAAAAAAAATCGTGTTTGTTAAAAACAAAAGGAGAAAAGGCGCTTACATTTCAAAAGCCGTATGCACATTGCAAAAAAAGGTTTTTTAAAAATGCAAAAAAGGGAGCCGAGAAAAATTGAACGGCTTTAAAAGATTGATTTAAAAAAAGAGGTATTACGACTATAATGAATAATAGTGAAAAAGCGGAAAAAATTGAAGTCAGCTCATTTGATTTTGTTTACCCCCATTTTTATTGTCTTCTCCCAACTTGATCGCTATCAATGTTTTTTGACAATTATGGGAGAAAGGGGAGTATTGTGTAGAGTCGTAGGTCAGTTACAGTTCCACTGTCAGATTCTCCAGTGTTCAGGCCAGACGAATTTTCCAGACTCTACAGATGATCAGTTGTTTAGACTCGACGTCAGATATTTTCGAGTCAGTTTTAGACACATACATGGATGCGGTCTTCTTTTCAGATGTGCATATGTTTGCCATCCTTTGTTTTGGTCCCCATCTTTTCTTGTTTTATCGGCCATGGTTTTCATATAGACTCCAGAGTATAGTACCATTCTTTATGCCAGATGGGAGAGACCTAGTTCTCCGATGAGGAGACTATCATACTCCATTCTCCAGCGACCGTGGTCTCCGACGAGGATTGCACTTCCATGCCCCTTCAGTTCGGCCCTTTTTCAGAGATGGAGCAGTTGTCCACATGTTGCACCGGGCGAGAGTACTCCGACGAGGAGACTCATTGTCAGTTGCAGTGACTCTGACAGGCGTAGTTCAGAGTACATGCTCTCCGACGAGGAGATTCAGTTGACGCACACTCCAGCTCGTTCGTCTTCCTCATCTGCACGGCATGAGAAGCAATGTCCTCAACAACAGTCGACAGTTGTGTGCGTTGAGTTGATATTGTCCATAGTGTCATGTATTGTGAGTTGAGTTTCTTTCTGTTTGTCCAAGCTGAGCATTGCATGCTCTAGCTTGAGGAGGAGTGTTGGAGTATTTGGTTGTGCGCCTCTTATTATGTAGATAGATAAATAAATACCTCTAGGATGCATTTACCCCATCCAAGAGTTTAGTCCCACTTCTATCAATTTGGATATGTGGAGATTCTATGGGTGCTATATATAGAGCCCTACACTCATGTAGTCCAAGTGACAAAATTGAATAAAATTATGACCCTTTGAGGCATTCTCCCATGGTTTCATCCCGCTCCTTAAGGAGTAGGGTTCCACGTAAAAATCTCTTGTGTTCCATGTTTATCTTTATATTCTTATGCTCTGTTTATCATTCCGCTTCCGCATTCTCTATAATTAACAGAGTCTATTTGTTTTTACTTTGATTATGAACGAGTTGATAAGTCACATTCAGGATGAGTTACCTTGGTGTATGTTATTTGCCGATGATATTGTGTTGATTAACGATACTAGAGATGGAGTAATTAGAAGCTTGAGGTTTGAAGACATGCATTGGAGTCTAAAAGATTTCGTATAAGTAGGGCTAAGGCGGAATATATGTAGTGCACCTTTGATGGAAGCAATGGTGAAGGAATCGAGGTGAAGATTGGCGACGATAGCATTCAGAAGGGAGATTCTTTTAGATATCTAGGATTTATTTTGCAATATGATGGGGAAATTGATGGAGATGTTACTGATAGAATAAATGCAAGTTGGCTAAAGTGGAGACGAGCCTCTGTTGTTCTTTGTGATATGAGAATCCATTAAAAATTAAAGGAAAGTTTTACAAAGCAGCCGTGAGACCTGCCTTGCTGTATGGATCTGAATGTTGACCTGTAAACCATAGACATGTGCAGAGAATCACTGTAGCAGAAATGAAAATGCTAAGGTGGATGTGTGGACACACACATAAAGATCGGGTCCGGAATGATGCTATCAGAAAGAAAGTTGGTGTAGCTCCGATCGAGCTTAAGATACGAGAAAATCGCTTAAGATGGTTTGGTCATTTGCAAAGAAGTTAAGCTGATGCACCAGCTAGGAGATGCGAGTGTTGGGATGTTGAGCCGGCTAAGAGAGGGCGAATACGGCCCAGGAAGTGTTGGAAGGAGACTATACGAAGGGATCTTAGATTTTTCAATATATGCCCGAGATTGACCCAAGGTAGATATGAATGGAGGCGAATAATCTATGTAGCCGACCCTACTTAATTGTGGGAAAAGTCTGCTTTGTTGTTGTTCAAAATTTTAAAATATTTAGAAGTAATATTTTTTGTGTGTATTTAGTGGCTCCTTTTATCGATGAAAGAGAGTTTATATTGGAGATATAATGTGGAGTTAACTCCATTATCTCGCCTAGGTTCCCTTCTCTTCCCACACATACTCACGCTTTTCTTCCAAAACCTCGTTTAGCTTGACGTGTTCCCTTCTCAACTCACCATCTCCATGCTTACCCACCATAATCTCGTATTATTGCTGTGTTTTCCCCTTTCCCTATCCTCCATCTTTTTTCTCTCACCACGTTCCTCCGATTGCATCAAGTAATACATGTAACACAAGAAAGGAGATGCAAATATGATTTAGGTGAAAACTGTAACAAGAAATGAATTTTAAGATCTCTATGCTTATGCATAAAAAAGGTAGAAGTATCGGCATGAATTCTCCACATTCAATGCACTGTGGTTTATACGAAAGGGAGATATACATACGCAAAAGATGCTTCTGAAGAGTGGACCAACATTGCAGAGTAATGGTCAATCATGCTATGCCATGCCATGTTATCGAGGACGAGTCTTGAATTGCCAATTGCGGATGTACAAAAAGGAATTCAATCCATAAGGAGATCATCATATGCTATCGGTAAAAAGTACACGAGAGATGCATGCTCAAGGTGGATACCACTAAAGATTAGGTTAAGAACGTGAGAAGTAGAATGATGTAGGATGGGTTGCTCTCCTTCTTTTCCCTTACTTTCACTTTGTTTTTTTTGGTTTAAATTTAGACATTGAATATTATATAGTTCAATATTAATATTTACTAAATGCATTTGGATATTGTTGGCTCCTTCAAATTTTGTGTAGCATTCCATTCTCAGTTTTTTATTTGTTCTTGATTTGAAAGTGGTGGCTGCTAGTTTTGGAGCATGAGAGAAATTGGACCTTCCTTTGGAAGATGGACTTCAACAAGGTTATATCACCGTTAGTTGGTTCTTTTGGTGGTCTTCCTTGAGAGGGAGAGCCTTTTTGGAAGCGGATCTTGTGAATGAATCAATGAGTTATGGAATTATCTTGCTCTATGTTGGTCAATGACATACCGAAGGGGGGTTGGGTTCGAACTCTATAGGGGGGTGCACTAGGGTTGTTTGTTGGTTTCTTTCACCATGGAAATTGATGCCATAGTTAGATGTGTTGTGGTGTATGCAAGTTGTTTTTGTTGTTCGATTTCACAAACAATGATTAGTCCATTCTCTTCCAATGATTTCGGTTTGATAACAATTAACTTCATTTAGGGTGATTGTGAGAAGGTGACTATTGCAAGAATTTTTTTGGATATTTTTAGGAGGCAGTTGGGTTTGCCACCAAATACCAGAAACCAATTTTAACACCCTTTAACATGGACGAGTAGTTGGTGGTGACAGACTGTGCGAACATCCTTTCCGCAGTGTAAGGATGTCCGACCATCTCTTACATGTAATGATGTTGATGGGTACTTCGACAAGGGTTGTTGATTGAGGCTCGATGTTGACTAGGCCTCCAAGACTTTGACTTGTGGAGCATGTTTGGTGTAGTTAATATTTGTATTATTTTCATGATTCTTATTTGTCTTTTGGTGTTGATGAAGGTAAAAATGAGACGACATGTCTTGAGAGAAAGGTTTCTTCGAAAGGGCTTTGTGGTGGGGCCATGGGTGTGTGGAGGGATCTTGACGGTGAGTTGTGATTTGGTGTGCATGATGATCATGAAAGATAATTTTGGTGGCAATGATCTTTGGGATATGAATATGGCACACATTCTTAAGCGGGATGTGAAGTTGCTTGGGAATAGGGTTATCTTCTTGAAGTCAGTCCTTTTTTTCTTGCTATTGCAGGACTTTGGGCATGTATGGAAGGGTTTGGTTGTCTTGGAGGGCCTCATTATTTTTTTGGTAGGGATAGCTAATATGATTATGGGTATTGATGGTTTGCTTAGAAAGGGGTTGCAAAACAATAGAGTTTTGATTTTTTGTTGGATGATTAGTAAGATAGATGAGGCTATTTTGTACAATAGGTGGACCTTGCAAGTGATTTTCAGGGGATGATGGACGGATATTAGTGTGATGATGGCAACAATATTGATCTATTGTCGACTCACTGCTTAGAGGGGTTTCTGTCTTCTCAACATGCTTTGAAACTTGAGACCGGTAAGATGGGGGTTGGGAGTGTTGTCCATGGATGGAGTTCTTCGATCTCTCATGCTTATAGGTTTTTTTGGAAAACAAAGAGGGTGATGTCCCACGGTGGGATCCACCACATAGATATATTATTTTTTTGATAATAATCAGGTTACAAGGTTCCATGCTGAACAACGACCATTAAAATGTCCCGATACATTCTCAAGATACGTTGACCTTGGAAAATACAATTGTTTCTAGGGAGCTGTCCACATGCGAGTTTCCGTAAACCGTTCTAACATATCTCCAAAAAGATGGAACATTGTTTGTCCGAAGCCAAGCAATTCCAACCTCAACTTATACCCATCTTGAGAGATGGCAACCAAACAGAAGATGGTCCTAGTCCTCATTGCCATCGCCACAACTTCCACAAATCACGTCATCTATATTCAAAATAAAGGTTGCAAAAAGCGGTGTGCGGTATTCAGTCGGTAAGGTCACTGATTACTTATTAAACGGTATGCAGGAGTTTAAACGGAAATTAAACAGGTTATGCGGTTTTGCATTTTTAATTAATAAAAAATATTACAGATATATAATTAATAAAAAAAGTATAAATAAATAAGAAATATAATCATAGATTCACGATATAGATCAAATTTTGTCAAATTCAAGGAATGTTTCATCCAAATTTCAAAATAGATAACATAAACAACAAGAGTTCATAGTCAAATGTCGAAATAGACAACATAAAAGTCACGGATAATGGTGATCCTTTGAAGAAAATAGATCAATGCATTTAAAAGGCCGTTTAAGACCGTTTTAACGGCTGTTTAAGACCATTTAAGCGGCCTAGCCGTTTATTGGCCGTTTTTCATTAAACGATGCGGCTGGGCACCGCATGCGTTTGAACGGCCGTTTAAACAGCCGTTGAGACCGTTTTTTGCATCCTTGTTCAAAATCATGTCTTGCGTCACATTTGTAAGCAAATGACCATGTTTGACCATCCAAACAAACAACTTAGTATGCAGTGTGTGATCTTACTTTGCTAAATAATGTTACAATCCCATGAGACATCATGTGTTGTACCCTCATTGTGAGAGAAAAAATGGTACACCTTCTTGACACTAAAGAGAACGTCATTCCACACAGAACGGTCACAGACTGCGATTTAGAGTCCTGAAATCTGCTAGATCATTAAGCAAGGCTATGAACTCAACCAGCCAACTGTTGCTCCAGAAAATCTGTAGTGAAATTCAAAGTCCAAGTGCCATCTGTCCAAACCTGACGAATCGAAATCTGTCCACTATTATTTTGGGCCTCGTCAAAATCTCCCAATTAACGTGGTGAATACCACGCTTGTCCTGCTTACCATCCGTCCGAAAAAATCTACGCATCATTTTTGCAAGCCTCGGCCTCACCCCCACATGGAGAAGCATGGAAGAATAGAAAATTACAGGAATTGCTGAAAGGATGTGCTTGAGCAGGATCAACTTCCCTCCCTGAGATAGTGTCTTCCCCTTCCAACTTGCCAATCTACTCTCAAATGTGTCTAGTATCGGTTTCTAGTTAGTGACTCGTAGACGCCTCAGAACTGAAGATAGATCGATAAACCACCATGAGTGAATCGTTGGTGCAACGAAAAATGGAGCTAGCCTCAATGATATCTGCTTATGTGAGTTTGAAGGTACAAACTTCTCCTTATTTAGTTGTAGCCCCAAAATGTCTCCATAAATATCCAGAATGACCTCTACATGCTGTAGTTATCTCGCCTCACCCTTGAGAAAGATCACGTTGTCATCTACATACTGAAGAATAGGTCTAGAGATGTTATCCCTGTTGTATCCAGGACACAAGCCGTCTTCAAACACTAATCACATTATAACAGTCAAGGCCTCAACATCAATCAGGAAAAGGAGAGGCACCAATGTGCAGTACTGATGCACACATCGTTGTAAGTGAAAGCAACCCCCCTCAGGACGCCCGTTAATAGGTAATGCATAGGAGGCCATAGTAATCCATCTTTTTATCAAAGCGATCCATCTATCTGTGAAACAACGTCGTCGTAAAGATGCCCAAAGAAAACACCAATCCATGCACTCATATGCCATAGAGAAGTCAACCTTTTACATCAATCCTTTCTCACGCATGCTTTTTCAATCCATATTCATCTCGGAAGCTAATACCCAACCATCTGTCATCAGCCTTCCAGGTACAAAAGCAGTTTGCTCAAGGGAGACCGGCCACCTTATTTAAAACCCCTTTCAGCCGATGAGTCAGAACCTTGGCAATGATTAGATAAATAGTATTGGACAATGCTATGGGTCCAAAGTCATCCACGTTAATAGGCACTTTCCTCTTAGGCAACAAAAAGGAGAGCCTTGTTCAGCCGATCAAAACCCAAATTTTCTTCAATGAACTCCTGCATTATCGCCATCACATTCTCCCTCACAACTTGCCATAATTCCTTGTAAAAGAACATCGGAAAACCATGAGAGCTGGGTGCCCTATCTGCATTCATATGCCAAATTGCCTTTTTCACTTCATCCTTGAGGAGAGGGGCAACAAGTGAGTCAGAATCAGAAGGTGAAATCTCCTTAACTCCCCATCCCCTCCAACCCCAACCAATGTGTCTAGTCCTGCTCACGCGCTTCCCATCTCCAGATTCCCCTGGATCTGCACCCCATCCACAGTGATAGAGTGGATATAGTTCCCGTGTCCTCTGCCGGAGGCCACAGAATGAAAATCATACCTATATGTTACTTCGATCGACCTATAGGTGAATGATTCTTCTCTTTACCATACACCTCTTTGGTGGATCATTATCCTTCTCTTATAACGTTTCTGTTTTGATTACCAAGGATGGAGAGGTTTGTGACCGTGAGAGTATATGGACTCAGGGTGCAGACTTGGCGCATCCCCTGTGCATGTTGGGATGGTAGGATACATGTCTCATTTTTTTGGTTGTCCATTTGCAAAGCAAGTTTGGGAAGTGCAAACAGCTCGTGGTTGGATTCTTCTGTGCACAAGGGCATCATTGATTGTCATTAGGAAGAGAGAGTGTAGGGATGGTGGCCTTTTAACCTCTAGCAAGAGGTAGAAAGGGCAAGACTTTTATTAATTATTTGGGCAAGTTTGTTTTGAAGAAATGGCATGGTCTTGGCCTCATCGTCAGCATATAGAGAATATTTACATACATGTTACAATGGAACACGGGATGGGTGTTTGGCATGCTTGACCATTGCTATGTGCTTTACTATATCCTTTTATTGAATGTATATGGATGACTGTAAATCCATAATGGTTACGACTTCTAAGCATAGTCATGGCTATCATTGATTGTCATTAGAAAGAGAGTGTGTGGGGATGGTAGCCTTTTAACCTCTAGCAGAGGTAGAAAGGACAAGACTTTTATTAATTATTTGGTCAAGTTTGTTTTGAAGAAATGGCATGATCTTGGTCCCATCCTCCCCATATAGAGAATATTTACATACATGTTACAAGGGAACACGGGATGGGTGTTTGGCATGCTTGACAATGGCTATGTGCTTAACTATATCCTTTTTTTGAATGTGTATGGATGACTGTAAGTCCACAGTGGTTATGATTTCTAAGCATAATCATGGCTATACTAAGTTGACTTAAAAAAAGCTATAGTAAGTTACTAGTTTTGTCAACATTTGTTGTGGATATTGTTAACCGTGACTGCTAACCTCTTGTCATCAACTGGTTGTTTGAATAAGTGTTTGGAATTTGGTTCATTCACCGCATTTTGATCGAGTATATCTTCTTTCCTCGTAACAATTATTTCATTTCTGTCAACAATGCCTTTTTTTATGTTTCCGATATTAAAGTTCCAGCTCTCTTGATATTAATTGTATAGATTATGTGGCACATCCATTGTTGGATGTCCTTTGATTGAGAGCCGATAGTGGATCCATTATCTAGAACTAGAAGTTTTCAGTTTATGGTTAGAATTTAGGATGCGTATACCATCCAGACTGCCTTAGAAGTGTCGCCTTATGAATGGGGACATCTAGAAATTTATTTGATGTAGAAAGGAGAAAAGCTATCCACTCAAGGCTTTAATTCAATGTGAACACACTGCTCTGATATTCTTGGTAGATGTCACGGTGAGCTAGGAAGAACTGTTAGCTAGAATTTTTCTCAGGCGTATATCTGTGTTGTGGGATAAAGTTGCGTACTGGAGTTGTTAAAAAAGATTATTTTATGTCTACTTGTTTCTCTATGAGTGGTTGTAAATATTTTCACTACTGCAAATCTATTGTAGTCCATATATCTGTGAATTCAGTTTTTGAGATGGTTATTGATGATTTCTTTGAAAATTAGGAAATCTCACTTTCTTTGACATTGCCTTTTTTACTTGTATTAACCGGGTTTGATATAATTTCAGTATGGCTTCATTGCATGGCTGTTAAGCACATGTGTTGGTCTGCTTCTCTCATTCTTGAGGTTCGTCTTCATGATGTGGATTTTTCACTAGTGTTCAACTCTTTTTGTTTCACATAAATTCATGCTGTTTAATGATGAACTCTTCTTTCTCCAGCAAATCTTCCATTTTGCTTGGCCTGGCATTGACTGTCCCACTTATCGTTGCTTGTCTATCTGTTGCTATCCCAATATGGATGAAAAATGGCTACAGATTTTGGGTTCCCCAATGTGACTACCCTAATAATGGAGATAACCATGATACTAGTAGAGCAAAAGAGGTCAGATTTAACTGTAGTTTTGCTTCTTGTTTATCATGTTTATTACTTAAGGCAATTTATATCTTTTAGTTATTTACGAGGGCATCAACGTATTTAGGTTGCCACATCTTTTTGACAAAACGAATCAATTTCCGCTTCTGCTTCATATAGAGCTTAAAGTGATGATATTAGGGTGAAATGATTTTTATTCAAAAAATCTGGGTGAAATGACGCTTTCTTTAAAATATGAATCTTTGGTTTTTCTCAGTACAATTTCTTGCATTGGTTTTTTCGTCCTTACCAATTATCACACGCCTAGACGAGTCAATTTCTTTGTTGAATGAGTAATTTCTTGCATTTAATTAAGTTTCTTTGCAACTTATGAATCCATGATTTTAGAAAACAAACCACAAAATGCTTATTTATTTGTGAGAATTAAGAAAAACCCTTTAATATGGCGCCAAACTATATTGCATTCCTGAATTTTTGAAATATACTGGTGATATCTCTCTTCAGCTTATACATTGTAACACGTTAGTCCCCCACGATGTTTTCGATCCTTGCATTGTTTCCCTTGTCAATTTTACCTCTGAATCCTTTTCTCGTCCAACATGTGCACTTTTGTCCTTTTTCTCCCACACAAACCCCTCTTCTCTTTGATGCCACCACCATATTTTTCTCCTCTTTCCCTTGGTTCCCCTTCAACACCATGTTTGCCCCACCTTTCCCATAGGAAGTCCCGGATGGGTGGTGCAACAACAATGGAAATGGGGTAGTGGAGGTTGGCATGACTGGTGGTATGAGGTGGTTGTCGATGATGGGCTTCTCAAAAGCAAGCAGGTGGTTGGTGGGGACGTGGATTGGAGGTGGATGTCGGGGACTGGCTGGTTGCTAGCAAGGGATTGGAGCTTGGCGACAATGGTCTTGGTAGTGGAGCTGGTGGTGCGATTGACTAGTGGCAATAGCGTGAGACTGCAAGCGATGATGGAGACTGGTAATAGTGTGGGCGACATAAAGATCGAAACAACACATGCCTTTAACAAGATTGGGATGGATGGAGATATGAGATCACCGATGTAAGACCGATGATTTGATATCACATAAAAGGGAAAAATGACTTGTTTATCATGTGAGCCAATGCCCTCTTGTATAGGAGAGGAAGAGTTCAGGATTTTGGAGAAAAATACAAGTACTCCCATGAGGAGAGCCGAGGATTTAGGAGGAAATTACATAAGTACAATAGGAGGATATCCTAGAGTTTAGGAAGTGATTTCATAAAATATCCATAACATAAAAGAGAGTAGAATATACATATTTTTTCACAAGATTAAATTCCATAAAGCATCCAACAATATGAGGTCTGTGTATAAAAAAGGTTTTGATTAAAAAATCATGATATTTGTCAACATGATTATAATTTCACTAAAGTGACAAGCCTAACCTTACGAATATAACATGCCACTTGCACGGTTTTATTGAATAAGTATTTTATCTATATAGTGCTATGGATTTATACTATTGTCATCACATACTTCGGATACCTCCGGAGTTTTTGTGATAATAATGGTAATAGTGATGGCATATATAGTTGACGAGGTATTATTTATCAAATTCTTGGCGATATGGAACTAATTGGCAATTAGGGCTTCTTTGTCGTCCAATTTGAATCGATTATAATTTTTTTCTGGTTAAGTAAATTTCGTATAGAAGTATAGACAGTTTGAGGTCCATGTGGTTTGATTTGGTTCACGAATTTATTCAATGTTATTTGGTGAAACAAGAAAATGTCTGAAGAAGGGAGGAGAAGCATCATAGTGTTTTTTATAAGAATAAAGGGGGCATTCAAATTATTCGAATTATAGAGGTATTAAGCTGATGAGTTGGGAACGTGTGATCGGAAAGATTGATGCAAGTTTCCAAAGTAAAAGAAAACCAATTTAGATTCATGCCGATCGTGCAACCATTGAAACCATCCACTTTTTGAGGAGAACAATGGATGTTTGTAGAGATTAAAGGAAGAACCTCCCTATGATTATTATTGATTTGGAGAATGCTTATGATTCTGTCTCACGTGAGATATTGTGGAGAGTTTTGGAGAAACGACATACATGTCCTATATTAACTTTGTAAAGAATATGTGTGATGGATCTTGATCTTGTGTATGGATCCGGTTTGGGAAGACTGACTATTTTGAATCAGCATTGGTCTGCACCAAGGTTCAACTTTGAGTCAATTCTATTTTACTTTAATTGTGGACGAGTTGACTAGCCACATTTAGGATGAGATACCTTAGTGTATATTATTCTTTAATGATATTGTGTTGATTGATGAAACTTGAGATGGAGTAAATGAGAAGCTTGAGGTTTGGAGACATACATTAGAGATTAAAAGAATTCGTACAAGGCTAAGATTGGATATATGGTGTTCCCATTTGATGGAATCAATGGTGAATGAATCGAGGTGAAGATTGGTGACGATGACATTCAGAAGAAATATGTCCACTTGTGATCTATTTTGCAACATGATGGGGAAATCGTTAGAGATGTTATTTATAGAATAAATGAAGTTTGACTAAAGTGGAGAGGAGCCTCTATTGTTCTATATGGTAAAAAAATTCCTTGAAAATCAAAAGAAAGTTTTATAAAACAATCGTTAAACTTGCTTTGCTCTATGGATCCGAATGTTGGCCTATGAATCACAGACATGTGTAGATAATTGCAATAGCATAAATGAAAATGCTAAGGTGGATGTGTGGTCATGCACGTAAATCGGATTCTGATTGATGTGATCAGAAGGAAAGTTGGTGTAGTTCCGATATATGATAATATGAGATAAAACGTAAGATGATTTGATCATTTGTAAAGGAGGTTGGTTGATGCATCGATTAGAAGATGCGAGTTTTCTGATGTTGAGCTCGCTAAGAGAGGGCGAGGAAGGTCCAACAAGTGTTGGAATGAAACTATTTGAAGGGATCTTAGTTTTTTGATCTAAGCCTGAGAATCAAGGCCCTAAATATCGGTTTCGGTCACCATTTCGGTATCGACCAAAACATAATTTCGGTGGAATTTCGACCGAAATTTTGGTCATTTCTGTACTAACACCCACATATTTCGGTCATTTCGGTCGAATTTCGATTTCGACTAGATATCGATGTTCGACGGAAATTCGACCGAATTTCGCTGAAATTTGAGGCCATGCTGAGAATGACCCAAGATAGATTTGAATGTAGGCAAAGAATCAATGAAGCCGACCCTACGTAATGTAGGAACAAGGCTTCGTTGTTGAAGTAAATTTGAGATCAAATGATCTTTAAAATAGTATTTCCAATTTGAATTCTTTATAGTTTTATTTTAATAAATAACCTTGAAATCAAAAGATCTCTAAAATAGCATTTAGATGGTTTACTTGTTCAAATCCGGAGTCATTTTAGGAGTCAAGTCATGGTTTGTTATTATTTTATTTATTTTAATTTTGTATGTAATTTCACCTCTTTCTCTACAAAGAGTCTTTTGGATTGATTAAAAAGACATTCATTGTTATAAAAATTGGAGTTTTTCAAGCATCTCCGCTTCTTATTTTCTCTTTCCCGTGCATCTCCACGTTTCTCCCTCAAAATCCCACATTACATGCGTGTTCTTCCCTTCTGTCTGTCATCCTGTATTTTCTATCTCATGTGATTTCTTTTCAAGGGTTTAAATATCGGTTTCGGATATCGTATCGATACCATGTCGATACAATATTTCGTCAGAATTTCGATGACATTTCGCTCATATCGATCATCATTTGTGAAGAAATGACCGAAAACTGCCCTCATTTCACCATTTCTCTCGAAATTTTGGCTCCTTGTCGAAACCGAAATTTCGGCGAAATTTCGCGAAATTTGGTACGCTGTTTCTATTTGCATCACCTGGATATTGTAAATCATATCAAGGTTAGCTTTGCTATTTTATTGAGAAATATGATGCTGTATCTCATCGAAATATCCTTATTCCATGCAAGAATTTATCAATTTTTTATCAGAATATATATTGACGTAGACTCCAAATTTTGGACCTTGATGCCAATTTTATCTTTTTTTTGTTATTATGTATATATACTGTTGAAAAAGTGTTACGGTATTGAAATGTCACACTGAATTGTCATGACTTTTTTAAATAAAGAACATGTATTTATATAGACTCGAAGTTGCAAGGATATGCTTATAAGGTCGTATTGATAAGCTTCGACGAACCACAAATGTTTGGGGGGTGTTGAAGGTGGTTCGTAATAGGGACCTGGATAAAACCTATTGTGAGATAGGGAGATATGGTTATGTGGATGAAATGGATGGTGGGAGGTGTTGAACTAGAGAATGGATGAGGTCAAGGGAAGGTTTATCGATTTTAAAGAAAAAGGTGCACCTGTTGCATGTTATACGTTTGGTGTGCATTTGCTTGCACATGACCTCAGTCTCTTGAAGTCCTTAAAGTTATCAGTCTTTGAGATGATTAGCTTGACTTATTCATGCTAAGCATGGCTGTGTTCAGTGCATGGTAAGGAGCTTTTTTGGTGATTGATGACACATGACCAATGTTGTATTTTCTTATTTATCCCTGCCGTTGCCACCCTTTATACTACTAGTCTTGGACGTTGCAGTTGTTGTAGTCGTCTCAGCTGCCATCGTCCCTTGTGTATCTTAAAGATCATATATACCTCGCTCAACATGTGCGCTCTGATTATTAGCGGTTTTCTTGCTCTCGATATAACTCACATCAACTCAATATTCCCTTTCTTGGTGATGTGGCTGGAGGAATTTCTGCTGCTCTTGGAGACATTGAGGCAGATTGATAGACCTTCTGTCGGTCATGATCATTGGGTGTCGAGGGACAACTCTTTTTCGGTTAAGAGGGTGTACAAAGCGATTTGCAGACAACCGGCTTCTAGGACGGACACCATCATCAGAGATTGTATATTATATGGAAGCTCAAGCTGCCAGAGAAAGTAGGTTTTTTATGTGGTTGCTGAGAAGGAAGATAATCATGACAAGGGACCAAGATGCTAGGCTCTTTGCAGGGATGTCAAATTTTTACTTGCTTTGTAATAATCAGATTGATACCATTGATGATGCAACACGTAACGAATAAATAGGGTCTTATTTCTTTAATTTCGTCTGATAAGTAGAGTCTTATTTTATTTAATTGAGTCGTCGCATTTTTTAATTTAAATAAAGAGATCACGTGCGATCTCATTTTAGTTAGTTAGAGATTTGAATTTATTTCAAATCAGTTGTTAGGTGGTTAAAGTCAAATTAGGATAAGTAGTTTTTAATTTGAATTTGAATTTCTATTTTTGTAATCCCATCCCTCCTATGTAAGGGGATGAGATGCTATTGTTTTTAGACAGGTCAGATTATATGAAAACTTGAGATTTATCTCCCTTTCTCTCTTGTCATTCTCCTTCCCCACGCGATCTTCACGCTTCTTCCTCCTTGAATCTCGCGCAACCGGCGCGCTTTCTCTTCTCAACCCCTCCATTTTCTTCCCCACCAAAAAAATTCACCATCAAAATATTTTATTTTCCGCCGTCGTCAAATTCCGTTTGCATCAATTGATATCAGAGCATGGCCTACATATCGTCCTCACGATATGACGATCCGTTCAGACATTCGCGCTGACATGCGACGGAACACTATCATTCGTCGAAGCGGAAACGACGAGCCGAAGAAGCTTACAACAAGGAGATGGACGCACTGCGTGATTTTCAGTCCAAATGTCAAGATTTATAGTCCAAATGTCAAGATTTCCAGTCCAAACGTCGAGATATGATGGCTAATTTCGAAGCTCTATGCGCCGTCATATCAAAGTCTTCCACTACCAAAGCCGCTGTCCAGAATGTTGACGAAGAAAACCTCGCCGTCAATGATGATTTGCTCGCTGTCCAGGTCATTCCAGAAGGAAAAGACGACAATCTGCTTGCTGTCCAGGTATTTTCCGACCTGCAAAAGCCGCAGGAATTGATCTTTGGCCCATCCGCGGCCCTCTCGCAGACCCCCCTTGCCCCACCACCACCTCTGCCACCTCCCAGCGCCACCCCCGCGCAACCAGCCCCTCTCGCTGCGCCTTTTTTCCCAGCCCCAGTCCCAACGCCCCCTGCTCCAGCCCCGACACCCACTCCCGCCATCCCTGAACCCATTGCGACGCACCCCCCAACCCTCGCGCCCCCTCCCGCCACTCCCACACCCCTTGCGACGCACCCCCCGTCCTCGTCACTCCAACCCCCATCCTCATCACCCCCTCCTCCTGCCGCAATCGCACCCCCAACACCATTAGCGCCACCACTCCTACCCGCCACCCTCACACCCCCGACCCCCCTTTTTTACTCCCACCTGCAGCAACCCTATCTGCCCCATCACTGCTATCCACCTACACTCCTGTGCCGCCACCATGATTCCTTGCCGCAGCCTGCTTGTGCGCCTCCTGCTCGACGCACGCACCACCTGCAGCTCCCACTTCGACGGCGCCGCCGTCGCTGCTTGGAGGGAGGAAGAACCCTAACAAGGGGTCTTTTATCTATACGATCCATATCCCATGAAATTTGGGATTGGAAGTTAATTTGGAAAAATTGCAGGAACTTCCGTAGACCTAAAAAATTTGGTATAAAGGGTAAAGTAAATGGACCTTTAAGTGGAGATAATGAGATTGAAGGGGTACGAAAATTGCATCCCACCCCTTGGAGCAGGAATATTTAAAAAGGAGTGCTGAAAGAACAAAATATGGATGGCCTCCTTATCCAATTAGGATTAGGATCATGGGTTTCACCTATTTAAAGGACCCATGGCTTAATTCATTGGCCACATCTCCTCCTCTACTTTACTTGTGTTATTATTTTGATATTGAATCTCCAAAGGTCGAGTCGTCCGACATGAAGATGCCACATCAGTTTTTCAAGCATCATATCAAGGAGACGAAACCCGGATGGGCGCCCGCATTCGCGCCACACATGCTCTTCCGTCACGAAGCCAACGTGTCCAACATTCGCGCCACACATGCCTGGATTCCGTCGTTTGCTCCACACCAGTTTTCCCATGGGATGATCGAGAACGCTGATTTAAATTTGTCAACCTCCAAACCTGCAGATCCAGCAATTCGTCGGGAGACGAATTTTTCAAGCGGAGGAGAACTAATGCAGCACACAACGAATAAATATGGTCTTATTTCTTTAATTTCGTCTGATAAGTAGAGTCTTATTTTATTTAATTGAGTCGTCACATTTTTTAATTTAAATAAAGAGATCACGTGCGATCTCAATTTAGTTAGCTAGAGATTTGAATTTATTTCAAATCAGTTGATTTGGTGGTTAGAGTCAAATTAGGATAAGTAGTTTTTAATTTGAATTTGAATTTCTATTTTTGTAATCCCATCCCTCCTATATAAAGGGATGACAGGCTATTGTTTTTAGACAGGTCAGATTATATGAAAACTTGAGATTTATCTCCCTCCCTCTCTTGTTCCTCTCCTTCCCCACGCGATCTTCGCGCTTCTTCCTCCTCGAATCTCGTGCTACCGGCGCGCTTTCTCTTCTCAACCCCTCCATTTTCTTTCCCACCAAAAAAATTCACCATCAAAATATTTTATTTTCCGCCGTCGCCAAATTCCGTTTGCATCAATTGACCATCTCTTCTTCCACCGCGCGGTCGCCTCACAATTTTGGATCGATTATGGTCCAAGGTGGATCATTGCTCAAAGCTTGGAGGCGTTCTGGATCTCTATTGTGGCGGCGGATGATAAACCGAGGAAGGACTTACTTCAGTCCTTGGCTCATATTTAGGCAGCGTGGTTAAATGGTGTTTTTTGTTCGCGACGCTTCTATTGTGAGAATGTCATTGTTCACTCCAGGTCTTATGCTGAGTCGTGGGTTCTGTAAGTCTTTCTCTCCTTCCTTTTTTTATATAAAGGAGCGGGCACCGTAGCGTGTTACCCCCTCTTTTGGCTTAAAAAAACTTGTGTAATTGTGAATAGATGGAAGAAATCACTGATAGGTGGATTTCTTGAAACTTGGAACTTGAGAAAGTTGATGAAATCGCTGGAGGAGGGATTGGATTATCTTTAATTTAACATTCAGTTTAATCTTAGTCTTTGTAATGTCAGCTCTTTGAGTAAGTTATAATATTCGCAGTTGTCCTGCTGCCAGCAATGTTGCATGCATATGACATGCTGCACATGGGCTAGTTCAACAATAATTTAACAAAATGGAATATTTCAGATAGCCAATTCGCGAAATTTTTATTGGTTTATTTTTAACGAGGGATTTGGAGATGCTTTAAGTAAAGATATGGTGGGGGGGGGGGAGCTACTTCGATAGTTTACCTAAGTGTTTGTGGCTAGCATCTCTAGCCTGCTTCCAGTCGCTTTGCAAAGCACCTCTTTTGGGCTGTGATCACCCTTTTTCCGCCAACAATTCTTACACTTCCATTTACTAAGGGGTGTTTTTCTTTATTTGCCAATCATTAATCTGATGGGAGCACATGAACTGAATGCCACTTGATATGTTACATTTTTGGCAATGATTGATTGTTACATTTTTGACAATGATTGATTCAGGCCTTATAGAATGCTTTTAACAAAACCTAAAATATGAATATAATGCTTCTAACAACTTTGGATATAATTTTGGTCAATTTTGTGAAGACCGATCATTTGTCTTATTTGTAGATTCACCCTCATAAAAGTGTGTGCCTTTATTTGTTAATGCTTGATTACAGGGCACCATTCTTGCTGTAAGCATATCCATTTTCATAGGATCAGTTGTGGCACTTGGTTTAATAACCTCTGCAAAACCACTAGATGATCTTGATTACAAAGGATGGAATGGAAACGAGGCGAGCTCTTCATCTCCCTATGCATCATCTTTATACATTGGCTGGGTGATGTCCTCTGCAATTTTCTTGTTGGTTACTGGGATGTTGCCCATAGTCTCCTGGTTTGCCACATATCGTTTTTCACTCTCTTCTGCAATATGTGCTGGTGCATATGCAAGTAGGTGCTTCTCATTTATGACTGGCTTAATTTAATGTGCTTAGTGAAAACACCTAAGAAAATAGCTCACTAATGGTTATTTAATATTTTTCAGTTGTCCTAGTTGCATTTTGTGGAGCATCTTACCTTGGAGTTGTGAATTCTCACGAAGATCGCATCCCTACAAAGGTTGATTTCCTTGCTTCTCTTTTGCCACTGGTGTGCATTCCTGCAGTTATGTCGCTCTGCATTGGCCTGTACAAATGGTGAGAAGTATATTCCACGGAATTGCTTTGACTTAGAAAACTTGTGCTTTCTAATGGAAGTTATATTCACAGGAAAGATGATGACTGGAAGTTTTCTCATGGAGTTTATTTGTTTGTTGGGATTGGAATTTTTCTTCTTGGTGGTGCAATTTCATCCGTTATTATAGTTATTAAGCCTTGGACGGTATGCACTGATTATGGTTTTTTAATTGCATGATCAAAACTGATGATGGGCTATTAATCTTCTTCTGCGACATGATTAACTTGTTATGTGCATATTTCATTGTCTTGCAGATTGGTGCTGCGTTCCTTCTTGTTGTTCTACTTGTAATTTTATCTATTGCGGTTATCCACTTCTGGGCTTCAAATAATTTCTATTTAACTAGGAGGCAGATGCTGTCAGTCTCTTTTATTGCTTTTCTTTTGGCTTTGGCTGCTTTTTTGCTTGGTTTATTGGAAGGTAAAAAAAATTCTCGCACACCTTCAGTATGATCTTTGACTCCCAGGAGTATCCTGAATCTGAATGCTATCTATTTCCTCCAGACAAACCTTTCATTGGTGCCTCTGTGGGCTACTTTGCATTCCTTTTCCTTCTTGCTGGACGTGCACTAACCGTGAGCTATTATTCTATTTCTGGAAGCACAAATCCTGATAATGCATTTTCTTACATTTATTTCATTTTACCTGCTTGTACTGTTGTCTTATAAAAGCATTCTTTTTTCCTCTTATAGGTTCTGCTTTCTCCACCAATTGTTATATATTCCCCAAGAGTATTACCTGTTTATGTGTATGATGCTCATGCTGATTCTGCCAAAAATGTCAGGTAGATTTGAGGCCCATTATCCATTTTTCCACTGACCATATGTTTGTCAAAACATGGTTTGCCCTATATGATTCTTTTTTATTTGACATACGATATTGTTACTGACTGGGTATATGCTGTTAATTTTGCATCATTTAACAGCCATGCCTCCTTATTTTGTACGGAATTGCATTGGCCACTGAGGGATGGGGTGTTGTTGCTAGCCTTAAAATATTTCCTCCGTTTGCTGGCGCTTCTGTATCGGCAATTACTCTTGTTGTTTCATTTGGATTTGCTGTGTCACGCCCTTGCTTGACGCTCAAGGTACCTTTTGGTTATCGATGTAGTCTTTAAAGTCTGGCAATTGCTACATGCTGCAGCTTGTTATCCATATAATCTTCACGTTCCACTAATTCTGCAGATGATGGAAGATGCTGTCCATTTCCTTGGGAAGGAAACTGTTGTTCAGGCAATTGTTCGAGCGGCCACAAAGGTAATGATAAAATAAGATGAAAGGTCTTTCTCTACCTAAGATACTGATGCTAAATGTAGTCCGGTGGTTTTGAAAATGGGGCTATTTTATAGGATTTTCATTTGTCATGCTCACATGAAAAGACACTTAGAACGAACTCTGAATGATAGTCCAATATGCATTTAAAAAGTTAAATATAACTAGTACGTGAGCTCTTTGTAAAATGTCTTGATTGATGTTCTGAAATGATGAAGAGAATGTGTAATTACTGGGTTTTAAATTTTTTTGGTCCCTAGATTGTCAGACAAGTGTAGCTAATTTCTTTAAGCCTGTTGAGTCAAGTCAATATTCAATTTCTTATATCTTTTAGTGAGGGATATCAATATGCTTTTGCCTTTCTGGCTCTTGTGGCATGTTTTTGAAGCCCGATACGATTTCTAGGAGTTCAACTATTCTGCTACATTCAACGAGTCTAGATATACCATGTTGATTACTTGTAACGTTGTGTTCTGTGCATAGTTACTCATCTTTTTTTTATTCTTTGAAACTAATTTATTTTAATGATAATGAAAATGAATCTAATTCTATGCATTGTTAATCTTCTCATTGATGTTACTCATCTCTTTTATTGTATTCTTAGAAACTAATTTATCTAAAGGGTCTTTTACATATCGAGTCCTCTTCTTTCGTTTGTAATAATTAGGGTCTCCATGTTGTTTGCGGACATTGTAGAAAAGTTTGCCGTTAGGTGGTGCAAGTGTCTTGACATAACTACCCTTTAAATTAACAACACTCCCTTGCTTTGCGACCTCGTGAATCCCCTCCACCAATCGACGAGTATCGCCCCCTCCCTCCTGACCACCCCTATTGCGATCGTGTGGACCTCGAATCTCCCCTCCTCGTGGCAACTGTGCAAACCTTCGTAGATCCCCTTCCGTGCAACACTGATTTTGGCTCCTTTCCCAACCCGTCCACATCCTCTTCCCAACCCTCCTCAACATTTTTCTCCACCTCTCCTTCTGCCTCCTTTGCTTCCTCTACGTCACCTTCCTTTGCCCTGCTCGCAACCTCCATCGTTGGTACGACTCCTTGGCTGTCGTCCCTGGCGCGATCGACGACATCAATAATGCTTTCGAATTCGCATGCTTTGGCTCCCACTTGGTTCTTGTTTGTCGTGGCCTTGAGAAGCTCTTTGACACCTCCGTTGCCATCAAGCAGGTGCACTCGAACGCCAAGGTCGAAACAATGGTGTTGGATTTAGAGGGGGATCAAGTAAAGAAGGTGGATGGACAACATGGGAAGATAGAGGGTCCATATGTGGGGATTTTGGTAAACAACACTGGATTGTCGTCATTGTTGCGAAAGTCGGCCGACTAGATCAATTAGTCGACCCGACTAGTCGAGTCGGGGGGGGGGGGGGAGGATAGCCGACTCGACTAGGCGTAATCAACCATTAGCCGGTCAACCCGACTAGTCGGTATATTTACATAGAGATTTTTTTTATATTTTAGTTCTTTGATTTTTTAAAAGCAAACTTATTTTAGTATGATTTATGCTATATTTAAAGACAACTACTTCTTTTATTTCATTACGATAGTATAAACTGTAAATATATAAGAATATCTGTATAAAAATTATTTTCTATGATTAAAATAATTTAAAAATTCAAAACTGACTAATGGCTGATTAAATCGAGATTTTTTTCACTTTTCTAGCTTTGGGTAAAGAGAAAGAAGTAGCTTGAGGCGACCGAGTAGGCAGCTAACCAGGGCGGCTAAAGCATGGACTGGAGGAGTGGTGGGGGAGCTGTTTCAATCCCACTTCCAGGTGCGAATCCTTTATGGAAAGTAGTGACGGGAACATTTAAGATTATAGAAGAAAGCTTGTGGTTGTCCCAACTACCGATTAATCCGTAGTCAGTGACCCCGCCGACCGAGTATCGACTACTGCTTTCTGCAACCTTGGCTGTCGTATCTTTATGTGTGGTACCTGCATAAGATGGACGGGGGGATGTTGCCGAACCTTCTGAAGGTGAATGTGGAGGGGCTGAGAAGGGTCATGAATGCAGGGATTCGGGGATGGTGGCGAGGAAGAGGGGTGCTATCGTTAACATTGGATTGAGGGTGCCCTCTGATCTTCGGGGGTTTGCGTGGTTGTTGCAAAGAGGGAAATTCTGAGGTTCGCACGGGCACATGAGTTGAAGGGAGGGCTACTCGTTGGTGGGGATTCTCATGGCCTTTGAGTGGGGGGGAACCAAGTGGAAAAGGGGGTATGGGGAATCAGTTAAATTTCAAAGGTAGTTATGTCAAGACACTTGCATCTTCTAACGCTAAATTTTTTTGTACATGTCCACTAACGGCATGGAAACTAATTGCTGCAAACAAAAGGATCTAGATTGGGGTTGGCTCCATATATGACCGTGAATTTAATTGAATAACACAATTATATATGTAGACGCAACAACAACAAAGCCTTTTCTCACATTAAGTAGGGTTGACTATGTGGATTCTTTGCCTCCATTCATATCTATCTTGGGTCATTCTCGGGCTTAGATCCAAAAGAACTCAGATCCCTTCGTATATTCTCATTCCAACACTTCTTGGGTCTCCCTCGCCTTCTCTTGGCTAGCTCAACATCCCAAAACTCATATCTCCTCACTGGTGCATCAACTGACCTCCTTTGCAAATTGGCAAACCACCTTTGACAATTTTCTGGCATCTTATCCTCGATCGAAGCTACACTAACTTGCATTCTGATTGCATTATTCCGAATTCAATCTTTACGTGTATGTCCACACATCCACCTTGGCATTTTCATTTCTGCTACCTTCATTCTCTGCACATGTCTTTGGTCTACATGCCAACATTCAGATTTATAGAGCATAACAGGTCTCATGATCGCTTTGTAAAGCTTTCCTTTGATTTTCAAAGGAATTTCTTATCACATAGAACAATAGAGGCTCCTCTCCACTTTAGCCAATTTGCATTTATTATATTAGTAATATCTCCATCAATTTCCCCATGATGTTGCAAAATAGATCCCAAGTATCTAAACGAATCTCTCTTTTGAATGTTATCGTTACCAGTCGTCACCATGATTTCGTTACCATTGCTTCCATCAAAAGTGCACTCCATATATTCATTCTTAGCCCTACTTATATGAAATTCTTTAGTCTTCAATGCATGTCTCCAAACCTCAAGCTTTTCATTTACTCCATCTCTAGTCTCATCAATCAACACAATATCCTCGATGAATAACATACACCAATGTATCTCATCCTGAATGTGACTTGTCAACTTGTCCATAATTAAAGTAAAAAGTAACCAACTCAACATTGAACCTTGATGTAAACCAATATTGATGTCAAAATAGTCAGTCTTTCCAGAGTCTTTCCAGACTGCATCCTTACACAAAATGAATCCCTATCATACATATCTTGATGAGGTTAATGTATAGGACAAGTACTTGTCTCTTCTCCAAAACTCTTCTCAATATCTCCCGTGGGACAAAATTATAAGACTTCTCCAAATCTAAAAATCTTATATTTAGATACACTAAGAAAAATTAAAGGTTTGCATGAAAAATGAAAATAGTGAAACATTATCAGGTGTCATTCTAATGAACACCCCTTAAGCTAGAGCATACTTGTTCATGGTCAGTTTGAATGAAATGAAGTCCATATAAAAAATCACTAAAGAGGTTGACAATGTCTACACAGTTTGGACAATTCATGAATATGTGTTGAGATATGAAATATAAGATAAATGCGCAGAAAATACAATATCAAAATTTTAATTTATGTGATGTGAGATGGTTAGGATGCCCACCATACTCCATGAGAGAAGCGACTAAATAATTATGTTTTCTCATTGATTTTTCTTACGGAGATGGGTACAAAACCCTATATGAAGGTCCCACACACAACAACCTCTCTCATAATAGGTAATGTGGGGTTAAGCACATGATCCTTATTACATGTGGAAGATCATTTCACAAGAAAGGAATACCGTACTACGTTAATCCTTCACCTCCCTCATGTTGTATATGGAATGCTCAACTTGTACAAATTGAAAATTGTGTACCCACTTGTAGACAATCGTGGAGACCAACACATACCGCCTAGATTCGATACATATATCTTTGGTTGCTGATGATGACGATTATGCATCCGAGACTTATATAGTCGATAGATTTGCAATGCATCTCCTTGGAGATATGTGGCCCATAATGTGTCCTATCTTTGAAACATGACTCCACCGTTGTAAAGGACCGAAAAAGTTATGAGAATACCTATATGGAGATTGCAAAAATGGGCTCATTATAAGGACCTTGAAACATAGCCTTTCTCATAGAATACTCAAAGAAAGGATCTTGTCCCAAGGACTACGATCAGAGGGGTGATAAAATCAGAATCTTGTCCATGCTGTTAGAGAGGAGTCTTGTCCGTTCTACATGATTGTCACGAGTCTTTTTGGCATTGTTGTCAAAGGCATGAGACCTCTAAGCTGCTAAGGATCCAAAACACCTAAGGCGCCATGTGCTTTCTTGAGACAACGGAGGTGCTAAATCATGCTTTGGGTTGGGCCCAAGGTCTGCATACTTTCTTTTATTCGGCCTAAGCCCAAGTTTGGCCGAACTCTTATGGGCGGGGTCGTCCTGTATGACACATGTCCATTCCCTTCTAAGGCATCACTAGTGATATGATCTTAATGTGAATTCGATACCTAAATTTTGTACATTAAATTTTTAGAATTCATTAATAAATATGTATTACTCACCATACACAACAACAAAGCATTTTCCCACATTAAGTATGGTCCCTTCCTCTTCTTTCCCTCCTTCCCTCCTCACGATGTAAGTATCTTGTTCATTTAATATAAAATATACTGGGGTGAACACCATCGCGTGTCTCCCCCTTTTTTGAGCTTTCAAAAAAAAAGTATGGTTGGCTACATAGATTCTTTGCCTCCATTCAGATCTATCTTGGGTCAATCGTGGGCTTGGATCCAAAAAATTAAGATCCCTTCGTATAGTCTCATTCCAACAATTCGTGAGCCTTCCTCGTCCTCTCTTAGCTGGCTCAACATCCCAAAACTCACATCTCCTAACTGGTGCATCAACCGATCTCATTTGCTAATGGCCAAACCACCTTAAGCGGTTTTCTCACATCTTATTTTCAATCGGAGGTACACCAACTTTCATTCTAATTGCGTCATTCCGAATTTGATCTTTACGTGTGTCCACACATCCACCTTAGCTTTTTCATTTATGCTGTTGTCATTCTCTGCATATGTCTATGCCTCAATGGTTCACTCGCCAACATTCAGATCCATAGAGCATTGCTTCACAGTACTCCCCATATGGAATAAAAAAGATTTATACCTTGTACAACGAACAAGATCGTTTCCCCAAAGAAAGTGGGAGCATAGAAGGACATTGCAGTCACCTAATCGTCGAGAGGTGACACAATGGAGATGGTGGAGAGGGATGACGAGGATGGTGATGGCCACTGCTTATTTCCCTGAACAGATCTCAGCCTTGCTAGGCTACGAGGATGCGGATGGGTCGCGCTTGGATTCCGGTTGAGAGGGGGGTCATGTTGGAGAGGAGTGGTCGAGATGGCGGAAAGGGTTGATAGAGATGGTGGAGAGGGTGGATGATAATGCTAGGCATGGCTGTTATGGTGTGTAGTAGGGTAGGATGAGCCGAAATGCAGAAGGGGAGTCAATCGAGGGTTTATTGTTTACTGTTTTGGGATGGAAATTAGGAAGTGCATGCGTGGGAGAATCAAGGCCTCATGATCTACAATAGGGGATACATGTGTGGGGGAGATGGGGTCTAGAATTAGGGGTGCATCATGTGTGTGTGGGGGGGCCTAATAGTTGGGACTTGGGGGGAGGGGTCTACTGCAGACTGTAGCCTATTCAGGTTGGGTCTACGAGACCACCCGCGAGCCTTGGCATCAGGTTGGGCTCGTGGGTTGGGCTTGGTCATGCCCGGCCCAATGCTCATCCCCATGGGCCAGTTTTGTTACAGGGGTACCCCGAGGTACCTGGTGTATCCCCCTCCAATGCTGGGTTGGAAACCCATCACAAGTCAAGGAGATATCACATCACATTTCCTTATTCCAACCCTCTCCCAACCCTCGTAACCATCCAAACACCTACTATTCACAAGCGGATACCCCAACCAACTCATCCCAGTAACCAAACATGCCCTAGGCGTAATCTCCAATTTCATTAATAGTTGTCAAGTTGATGATGTCTCGTAAGTCATATTGATCTTTCAAAAAGTTTGATTATATGTAATGTACACTAAATGATGCTGCATGGATTTGGAAATTAGGATAAAATTAGGAGCTTAGATTAGGATTTGTTGTCCATCCAATTAGAGTCTTTAATGAAAATTTGGGTAGCATTAGTTGTTAATCTTGTTCAATTTGAGTCTGTCACAGTTTTTTATTTACTTAAGCAGATCACATGTGATCTCTAATTGGTTAATAAGTTGAGAAATTTTATGGGTTCGAATTATGGTTTATTAGGGGTTTTATTTTATTTTATTTTGTACTTCCACCCCTCTATATGATAATATGAAGAGGCTATGTGTCTTTGTTTTTGAAGAGTTTAAGTTATATCAGTAGTTGGAGTTTTTTTCCCATATTTCCTCTCCCTCTGCTTCCTTCTCCCCTCCACACATCTTTGCGTTTCTCTTCCAAAATCCCCCAAAACAATTGTGTTATTCCTTTTCATCCCTTTCCAATTTACTTCTTCACCCTAAATTCCCTTTGTCATCGATTGATATCAGAGCATGGCTTATGAATCGTCCTTACGATTTGATTATCCCGTTGAGTATTGACAAGCTAAGTATGAAATCGGTTGAAATACGATGTATATCTGATGATTGACGGAAGAAATACTGAACATATCCCATACTTATCAGCATGTTACTGGGATTGCGATTTGTATTCATGCTCATATCAAGAGAGGATGGAATTTCATTGCAAACCGATTTTCCAAGTACAACTATGACTCTAATCGCGACTAGAAGAAGTGCACATACTAGAAGAAGTGCACATACTTGCGGTGTGCACACATTCTAACATTGATACCCAGCCCCAACCCTTGCCGTTAGTGGAGTATCTAGAGGTTCCTCCGTTCATCACATCACACATGCTACCGTCTTCGCCTACTCCCTTTTGAAGCGACAGTACCATTGCCCCAGTCATAGTCATTGTTGCCAACGAGTCAACATCACTTCACTAACCCACGCGACACCATTGTGCTTTCCTCTAGTGCGGCGACATTCGTGGTGCGCTCGATCATCGCCTTGAGCACGATGTGGATCATCACGAGGTCCTTAGAAATCACACCCGCTTATGCAGGTGCAAACATCGCCACCACATGCTCCTCAAACACCACAACCATTTAACCTCTAGCATCCGATCTCACCATTACCCTATTGTGGATCATCGTCGCCAATGCCCATTGTCGTCGATGCAAGCAACAATCACATCAGTCGTACTCGTGGAGCAACGAAGTAGCAATAGAAGAGACGAGGGTTGCGCCACACATTGTTGCAATAGTGGACGGATTATATCGAATAATCTGTCAAACTATGCGATGCGTGTTAGAGAGGATCCCCGACTGAACAATAAATAGTCGTCCAATAGTTGGCTTGATCGAATAGTTGGTCTATTGACCGACTGTTGAATTTATGTTATTTTTATTTTTTAATTCCGAATACTTACCATTTATAGAAATATTACTAGAAATGTCAATGATTCATATATGTATCTCGTTAATTAGTACTTTTATCTTGGATTCTTGTTAATTAATGGCCATATATGTATAAATATATAAGAATATATGTATTAGAATTAAATCCTATATTTAAAATAATAAAAAAATACAAAATTGAATTTTTGGATAGTCGTTCGAATATCGATTATTCTCTATTCCGTGACCCGTCTGACTGAATACCGACTTTTGCAACACTGGTGCCACACGTATGTTCATGCGCTTTGCTCCTACGTCGGCTATGTCTTCATTTCTCAAAAAGGGTTGGAGCATTGAAGGCCAACCCCTCTACTTACTCCGAAATTTTCATCGCTGTAGTTCTTGTGGGAGGGTTCAATCCTTAACATGAGTGGATGGTTTATCTCAAGGATTCTATAGACAGAGAAGGAATGTTGAAATCCCATAAAAGGGATTGCGAGACTTAAGCGGGCCTTCACACCCTCCCGAAGAAAACAATTACAAAATTACAAAAGGAATGTTGAAATAGGAAAATGAGATCAAATTCGTAATCTTATTGGTATTATGGACCTTGGGTCATCTTATAGAAGGATGTTAAGGTCCACATGGTATTCCGGCTACATATTTAGAACATTTTTTTATGACCCAGTTCTGACCTTTTATATAGCAAGCTCGACATTTTTAACTAACATTTTTATATAGATGGCACTCATGTACTCCCCATCACTATATTCGTCAGGCCTTCGCTCTCCATGGTTCATTCAAATTTCACAGTACATTAATCGAAGATGCTACGCCAACTTTTCAACTGTTTAAATGGATGCAGGGTGCGAATTATCACGATATATCGACGATATATCGATATATCGGTATCGACATGGGACCGATATCGGTATCAATATGACGATATATGCTTCGGCGATATATCGCCAATATATCGTATCGACATCATATCGATATGATGTCGATATCGACGTTTCCTACCTTGCAGGGTGCGAATTATCACGATATATCGACGATATATCGATATATCGGTATCGACATGGGACCGATATCGGTATCAATATGACGATATATGCTTCGGCGATATATCGCCAATATATCGTATCGACATCATATCGATATGATGTCGATATCGACGTTTCCTACCTTGAATGGATGTCAATAGCCATTATAGGAAGATCGCAACAAGGGAATGGATGCCACCAATCTTGGGAAATCCGCATCAATGACACGATCCTGCCTTATGCACCTCACTATTTTTTAACCATGGTTCAGGCATCCATGCACATAATTCGAAGATAAAGCAACTCATCAAGAGATGCCTTTTTCATAACGACAAAGAGTTGATGCAACATGAATTTGGGTAAAATTAGAGTTTCTTTTAAATTGGTGTTTACCGTCTGTCCAATTAGAGATTTTAATTAAAGTTAGGGTTTGGATTAGTTATTATTTTTATTCAATTTGAATTCATCGTAATTTTCCTTCGAAATCTCTCTCCTCCCATCTTCTGTAACTTTTTATTTTCATCAATGAATCGTTGAGGTGAGCCCTGCTGGGGCTTCACCCATGTTTTATTTTCAAAACAAATTTAAGTAATGAGATTGCATGGCATCTTTTATTGGAAGAGTAATTGAGGGAGTCGTATTAGTGTTTGTTAGTATAGCTATTTTTCTTTGTAATTCCACACTTATATAAAGGAGTATGAGTTATTATTACGCGAAGTTGAAATTTATAAAAAAATGGAGTTTCTCCATATCTTCACTTCCTCTATTCGCCTCTCCCTTGTCCTCTCCATGCTTCTTCTCCCAGCTTTGGCCAAATTGACATGCTTCTCTGTTCTTTATTTCACCCTTCCAAATTCTTCTCCACCAAAAATTTCTATTCCGCATCAAGATTGGTGAAGCATTGTCGAGGCGAAGGAAAAATCACCTAAGTATGGGGTGACCTTCATATGTGATGGCTGCACAAGATTTACAATGTATCAGCTTTTTTTATATGATGATGAGAAGGCAATGTTTGTTAGGTCTGCGGATACGTCAGAGCATGTTAATGATCATGAGTGCATACTCAAGCTCTTGCAAGATGTCATCAAAGAGGTCGGAAACATCTTGTCGGTGGTCCTCGAGGTCCAGATTCTGCAGAATTGATGGATCACTATCCATATCCTGCATATTCATAGTTGCAACCACATCCACAACGTCATCGTGATGGCATGACTAGAGGATTTGATATCTTCAGTGGGATCTTTTGACATTTGAGGAGATTCGATGTTAAGGTTTGGAGCTACATCACGCTCTATGGCGGATATGGATCCCATGGAGAGAATGAATCATACCATTTCTTCCCTCCTCCTGGTTATGGTTTCAACAATGGTGGCTTTGGTGGATTTCAAGAAAATATGCAAAATCAATATAATGCTGAAACCTCCTCATATAGTGGTGCATACTATATTGCACATGGTAATATGATTTCCCGATTTTTATCTTGTAGGGCCTCCAACTTAACCCTTGCAGGTTCCATCTCCTCATGCTCCAATTTCATCTCGTGGTTGAGGCTAAATTTTCTTCTCACCGACATCCTTGTGATTATATCTCCTGCGCTAAAAGTTATCCTCGGATTGGTTTCCTCGCACATGTGACGATCTATAAATATTTGCAATATCTCATGGACTACAAAGCCATGTATTTCCGTATGACTTCGGAAAACTACGTTTAGTATTTTTTTGAAGCCAAGCAAGGGGGAAACACTCATAGGTGTTCACCCCAGAAAAAACTACGTTTAGTATATAGATCACATCAGGAGAAGGTGCGAAGGAGTAGAACAAACGTGGCAGATGGACTGAGCCAAGATAATCTTAGTTCTTAATTTGTTATCTTAAATTAGTTTTCTATATGTGGATTTAACATTTCCTTATACAACAAGCCAAAAAAGTGTAGAAGTGCTTGAAAGCATAGGCATGTATTCCCATGTACTTGTGAATTCCAATCTAGTGTTGCTGTTAAATTATTGAAAGAGATTGTGCATCTTGGCATTCATGTTAGATATATGCGCAATACCATATGGTTCTCCCTAATTTTTATCGAGTCAACATTAACTGTGTTAATAAGCACGGTTTTGTGTCCTTTGGTTCTGGGAATTGTTTATACGGATTGTTTTTTTGTTTAGAAGCTTCTTTGCTTTTTATTTGTGAATTCCGATCTTAGAGTCTGTTAAGTTAGTGAAAGAGGTTGTGCATTCTGGCATGCATGTTAGATGTACACAAAATACCATATGGTTCTCCAGAAATTTTATCTCGAACCTACTTTAACTGTTTTACTAAGCCTAGTCTTGTGTCATTCGATTCTTGATATTGTTTGCACAGATTGCGTTTTTGTGATTCTTGATATTGTTCACACAGATTGCGATTTTGTTTAGAAGTTTCTTTGCATTTTATATATGTAATGTAAATATTATGCGATTTTAGATCATAAATTGGTTGATTAAGATTTTTCAAATAAGAATTGGTTGATTTACTTATCCTTTTCTGGATTGTTCAGACAAGAAATGCGATATCAGGAACTTACTCAGCACCTCAGAGATCTGCTAGTTCAGCTGCTCTTTTAGTTGGAGATCCCACTATTATGAGAGATAGAGCCGGGAATTTTGTGCTCCCAAGAGATGACGTGATGAAATTGCGGGACCGTCTAAGAAATGAAGAAATAGCTGCCGGGTTATTTCTCAGCAAATTGAAATGCCATATGTCATCTCGGCATGAGTCTTCCATAGATGTTGGTTACAGAAGGAAGTTATGTGCGCATGCACGCATTTTAGCACTTGAAGAGGCAATTGATACAGAATGGGTGTATATGTGGGATAAATTTGGTGGCTATTTGCTTCTGTTACTTGGGTTGACTGCTAAAGCTGAGCAAGTACAGGTAAATATTGAAAATGGGATGTTGTAGTTTCTACATTTCTGTCCATTCAATATATAACATATTGAAAATGCAGGATGAAGTCCGGCTCAGACTTTTTCTTGACAGTATAGGTCTCTCTGATTTAAGTGCAAAGGAAATTAAGAAGTGGATGCCTGAAGATCACAGGCAGTTCGAGATTATTCAGGAGAGGTAAATATTATTTTTAATGACTTCAACCTTGCCTACATTGTTTTCTCATAAAAGATGCCAGATTATTTATACATTTGTCAAGATACCTGACCATTTATACATTTGTCACACTTCCAATCTCTAATAGCTATATAAGGGAAAAAGAAATGGAAGAGGAACTCTTAATGCAGAGGCGTGAAGAAGAAGGAAAGGGAAAAGAGAGGAGAAAAGCACTTTTGGAAAAGGAAGAACGTAAATGGAAAGAGATAGAAGCTTCCCTTTTGTCCTCTATACCAAATGTTGGAAATAGAGATGCTGCTGCTCTGGCAGCTGCGGTTCGTGCTGTTGGTGGTGATTCAGTGTTAGAAGATTCTTTTGCTCGTGAACGAGTTTCCAGTATTGCCCATAGGATTCGTATTGCTCAGTTGGCTCGTCGCGCACAACAGGTTGCTTTCTATTGCACAACTTATTTTGTCACATCAATTTTTTGATGCTACTTCAATTTTTATTGGTTTTGCCATTGCCATTATGTTGATCGTAGGGCCCCATTCTTTATCATGTCCAGAAATGTGTCTCCATATATCAAAAGCTTTGCTACAATCAAACAGTATATTCTGGTCATGGTGTTTAATTGACTATAAAATTACATGTTGGAAACAAGGTTGATCATGAAGGAAATTCCTGAGATGGCCATGAGATTCGATACCCAATATCTTTTTTTATTAGGATATTTCTGTATTTTTTCTATTAGTTCTGATAATACAAGTTATTTTTTTGTCTTCCATTAGACGGGTATCTCTGGAGCAATATGCATTCATGACGACGAACCTCGGGTAGTTGGAAAACATTGTGGCCAGATTGATCTTACTCTTTGTGGAAGTTCAAAAGTCACCTTTTCAGTTGCTGTCATGATTCAACCTGAATCAGGTCCTGTTTGCCTTTTGGGAACTGAATTTGGGAAGGTATGCTGGGAAATTCTTGTTGCTGGTGCAGAGCAAGGTATTGAGGCTGGTCAAGTTGGTCTTAGATTGGTCACAAAAGGTGACCGAATGACTGCTGTTACTAAGGAGTGGTATATAGGTGCGGCATGTGTTGCAGATGGAAGGTCTGTTTTCACTTGAAATTATGCTTTTTATGCCTTTGTGATCTTTTTGCTTTCTTCATAATCTGAACTGCTGTATGTTTCAAGGCATATATTTCACCATGTGGTTTACTTTTCAGATGGCATACTGTGACTGTAACGATAGATTCTGGCTTAGGTGAAGTGACATCCTTTCTAGATGGAGAGTATGACGGGTATCAGAATGAGCTGCCTTTGCTAGTGCAAAATGGGATTTGGGAACAGGGAACAGATGTTTGGATTGGTACACGACCTCCAATTGATTTGGATGCATTTGGTAGGTCCGATAGTGAAGGTGCAGACCTGAAAATGCAGATGATGGATGCTTTCCTTTGGGGAAGGTGTTTGACTGAAGATGAGATTGCTGCATTTCACGCTGCCATGAGCCCTGCTGACTATGATCTGATAGATTACCATGAATATTCTTGGCAGTTCGGTGAATCTCCTTCGAGAGTATGGAATCTTTTCTCTGCATTTTGATTGAATTAGCTCTTATGATTAGCTGTCGTCAAGACTGGGTTCTTTTTCCCCCAAAAGAATTTTCTGGTTGCATTTTTTTTCAATTTAATTTTCATCCTCATATGATGCTACGGCAATTAAATTTTAGAAATGCCATGCTCATGAATTGTGCAACACTTTCGGGTGTGCATGATATTATGCTTCTTAACTATCTTGCTCTTTAGGAATAGATTCTGTATGATTTGATCTTTATGGCCGTGGTTGCCGAGTTGGTTGGCATGAACAATGTATTTGCATTATATTGAAATTTCTTTCGTTTTAAGATGTCCAAACCAAGGTTTTAAAAAGCGTGGGGCGTAATGGGGCGATCCACCCTCACCCCACCCCACCACCACCACCACCACCATCGAGGCGAGGTGTAAGTCTCACTTCTAAGAAGAAAAGAATACAATAAGAAAAAACAGACTTCACATATGTGGAAGTAAAGGCAAGACTACCAGAGAATCACTTGCATATATTAAACATTATATTAAAGCATTATGATTATATATAATATTCTATACATCTTTTTTTCTATTTAACACCATTTTATATCATGTAATGATTCAGCTTCTTTAATTGTTATTATACCACACTTCTTATAGCATGAATTTCCACTAATAAACTTCTATTTAATTCCAAATACATATTGAAAGAGATACTTTTAATCATAGCCGTACTTATATCAAGAATCAATGCATGAAATAAGATTAAAGACCAATTCAAAATAAGATTAATGTACATATAGTTAGTTGATCATATAATCTTGTCTATATTTAAGGAAATGTGCTTAGTTATTGTTCTTTGTTATGATACATTTTAAAGGAGGATTGTTGTGTTGATTGTTTATGTTTTTGATGAATAATGCATGTATAATGGATTCATATCGAATTTGCTATGTTATAATGATTGAAAGTGTTGAGTTTGTTCAACCTTATAATCCTTTATTTGAGTTATTCACGTTATTTCTGTCATACATCTGTATAAATATCAAACACTAAACTAGGAACTTCTATTATAGTGCAATGATGAGAAGCTTCTTCAATTGAGAAGCTGTAATCTAAAACAAAAAATCAAAATATCATAAAATTAGTGGCCGAGGCATGTGTCTCACCACCGTTTCACGAACACCATAAGGGGCATGCCTTACAGCTTCTGGGTGAGGCTTAAGCCTTGAGATGTTTTTTTTATTTTTGTCAAAAAACGCCTTGAAGTGCATACCTCACTGCCTCGAGGTGCGCTTTTTAAAACAATGATTCAAACCTAAATGTAAGCCTCATTAAGTCTTTTACTGATCAAACCTAAATATAAGCCTCATTAAGTCTTTTCCTGCATAAAAAAGGGGTCTGTCACAAAGTTATTAAGGCGGCAAGGCGGCAATGCACCTAGCCCTTGGGCGTTTTTTCTGTTTTTTATAAATACATATGTATGTACCTAGTTAAATGGTCTGGTGGTAGTGCAGTGTGCCTACCACTCAAAAGATCAGGGTTCAAATCCCTCCTTGTGGAGGGGGGGGGTTGCGTTAGGTAGTCGACAACCGGCATAAAAAATAGTCGAATCTTTCAACATGGATTTGAGGAAGAATCCATGTAGCCGACCCAACTTATAGTGGGAGAAGGCTTCGCCTTATAAATACATATGTATGAAAATTTTCATAGGTTTAGGGTTTAAGGTTTAGTTGCTGCCACATTTTTTATCACGATGTTGGGGGTCAAACCACCAAAATTTCAATTTCTACCATTTCTTCTCTATGTGGTCAACATCTTAATTCCAAACCCTTTGACATGTGATAGCATATACATTTTTTGAACACCCAATTGTGTAGAACTTTGGTATTCTATCTCTTAATCGTATTGGTTTGCATCATCCCTCGAGCAAGCTGTGCGGCTGGATGGATCTTCTGTAGGGGTGTAAGCGGACCAAACTTGAGCGGACCTACAATTTTTAGGTTTGGTCCGTTTATTTAATCGAGCCTAAGTTCATTTATTTTCGAATCGAATATGAATCGAACCTCTATTTAATCAGATCGAACCTAAGCGAATATCGAACTTGAGAATTCTCAAGTAAGAGGGAGTGAAAAGAAAAAATGGAAATACATATGTATGTCTGTAATTAGAATAAATATTCATTCAGTTTTTTTCCTTTACTTAACTCTTCATTTAAATTCCTATTACTTTGGCGGGATTATTCGTAACTGCATATTTACAAAAAAGACGTGGTGATCAGTTGGATCTTTAATTGAGTACATGTCTACTAAACCAAGACTCTCTAAATCATAGGAGAACAGGAAGGGGAAAGAATCCAAGAAAAGACACTGCTTGACCCTCGCTCGACTCCTCGGCTTGCACTAATGGATTCATCTCTTTGAAATAATTATAATATAATTTTATTTCTGTTCAGATGACGATAAGGAATAATGTAGGGATAAGTGATGAGTAATGTTTATACTTGTTCTGTTGATTTGAGGATAAAGAAGGAAAAAGTACCAGACACAAATTATGGTAGTTGTAACCACGACGTGACCATTTCTTTTGGGATAGATTATACCAAGATAAAACCTACTTATCCTGTAAATATTCATTTATCTCTAGACAACGTCGACTTATCCTAGGACAACATCCTTTTATCTCGAAATAAGGTAAACTTATGCTGATAAGGATTTGTAAATATGCATACATATGTGTGTGTTTATCGAGCTTTTAACGACTTGAACCTGATCGAACCTATGATTTTCAGGTTCGGTTTGTTTATTTAATCAAGCCTAAACTAGTGCTTAGGTTCAGTTTGTTGATTTTTGAATCGAATCTGAATCAAACTTTTAGTGAGTCGAATCTGAGCGAATATCGAACTTGAAAATTTTCTGACACCCCTAATCTTATATGAATACAGGATATCGAGTAGAACATATTCCGTTTTCTCAACATTATATTGAAAGATGGAGCATGACGACCTTCTAACCCTGAAAAAGACCCATCTATCTTTCAAAAAAAGGAGCCTGGTTGTTTTCCTTTTCTTTCATATGTTTGTGCCCAGTCTATTTTCTTGATCTTCGGTCTCCATCCTTTTGCATCCGAGTCAATTCTCAGGTTGTCATCCATAGGTCCCTGTACCGCTAGTTGTCATATCTTTTATTCACATTGTTATGTTGCTTCCTTAGTTCTCCATTTAACTATGCTATAGCAAATCGTCGAGTACAATATTTGCACACATCTGAAATGATATCCTTGTCTGTTGAATGCCTAAAACAATCATGCCTTTCCACAAGCTTCAGTAACACTAAGGAATTCATAATGAAATCGATTTTTTTTTTATCAATTTTAATTGCCAGACTGCCTTGCCTCGACAAGAAATGACACGCGCCTTGGGATGCCTAGGTGCCAAGGCGTCCCAAGGCGTTTGCCATTTCTTGTCCAGGCAAGGTGGTCTGGCAAGGCACCTGGCCTAGGGCATATGGCCACCTAGGCGTGCCTAGGTGCATGCCTTGACAACCATGGTCAGCAGAACAGTCCAAAATTGCAAGAACTTTATTTACAGCTATAGCTTTCTTGACATTCAGCTAGTTTATATTTTGTAAGATATGGACCTCTGGTTACATCTGGGCCAATTAAAAGGGAGAAATGACCTGTTGCTGCTGAAGAAAAGCTCATTTCAATTAAATCAAGTCCCGTGATTTCTTTTTAGGCTCTCTTATAGCTTTTGTAATAAAAACACTCGGTACCCCTCTGTTGATTCTCTTTTGTCAGGAAATATTATTCGTATGGAAAAATGATATACATCAAATCCGTCATTACATTGGAAATTTTAGTGCCCAGCTTCGAAATTGCTCTTTTTTTGTCATTATTAATGAGTGTAATTATCATTATATAATGCGTGTAATTATCTTTCATTATATTATATGTCATCTAAATGGAACCAACTAATTCTTTTATCTATGTTCTACCTAATACATGACTTGTGGCATGCTCCATGTCTATAAAATGTCTAGTGGAGTTTTCTTTTCTTTCTTTCTTTGCATTTAAAGGAATTTTGTCATTCTTTAAAATAGTACATGCCTCCTGCATAGAATTCCTTCGTAAATCCTTTCCCCTGTTGATTGCCTCACAAGATAAACAGTTAAAACCATGTAAAAATCCTTTGTAGAACTTGTTACTTTTATTTTATTACCTCTCTAACCGATAGATATGGGGTTTACAAAAACATTTCTACTAAAAGGGCCAGATTTGCAATCTTTTGAAGAGAACTGTTTGTTGAAGTTGCGTGTGTCCCCACCTTTCACTCTATCCTCTAAAAAATAGCTCTGCGTACATCTTGATCTGAGCATGCCCTTTTTTATGCTGATTGTTGACTATGGATTATTAAAGAGGATCATCTAAGTCGTCTTTTGTTATACCACTTGCATATGATATCTGTGATTACTGAGTAGTACTTTTTCTAGGGTGATGCCATGGACTGCGTAGATGCAGATGTTGATCTCTACGATAGAGAAGATGTGGACTGGGATGGTCAGTATTCTAGTGGTAGAAAAAGGAGGACAGAACGTGAAGGAGTGGCCGTTGATGTAGAGTCCTTCTCGAGAAAATTTAGGAAAACATCAACTGAAACACAAGAAGAAATTTATCAGCGCATGTTGTCTGTTGAAACTGCCGTCAAAGAAGCTTTGTGTGCAAGAGGAGAGATACACTTCACTGATCAGGAATTTCCTCCATGTGATAGATCCTTGTTTATTGATCCAGAAAATCCCCCTCCAAAACTGCAGGTATGCAATGTTTGTCCATTGATTAATATTCTCTTGTATTTCTAACATAATAAATTATAGATTGTGTCCGAGTGGATGAGGCCTACCAACATAACTAATGAAAACTGCAAAGAATCTCGCCCATGCTTATTCTTTGGTCCCGTCAATTCTTCTGATGTCTGTCAGGTAGAGTAATCAATCATTCTTACAGTGCAACAATCATTCTTATCGTCATATGTATTCTTTGTTTATAAATTATTTATGACACTTTTTGATTGGATCTAAATCCAATGCAGGGGCGTCTAGGTGATTGCTGGTTCTTGAGTGCTGTTGCTGTTCTTACTGAAGGATCTCGAATATCGGAAGTCATAATTACACCTGAATACAATGAAGAAGGGATTTATACTGTTCGTTTTTGTGTGCAAGTAATGACTATTTAGTTTATTTTTCATTTGTTCTAATGCACTTATCAGCTCATTTTGGTGTTATTTCTGCACAATTGATGTACGCTCTTAGCCATCCTTGGCTCAGTAACCTGAATGCCATGGTTTTGCAAACTCTATGCTAGATGAGGCCCTAAGTTTCATATTAATCCCAGCCCTTCTATATAATAGCTGAAGTGGGGATAGGCTCAATATCAGCAGTGATCCCATTTATACAGTAAAAAGCTAGGTCATGCTAACTGGCACCAAAACATTGCACAGTTACCTGTCCCCACAACTGCCCATAGCTAATAGCAAGGATGTTATCCAAAGGTGAGATAGACTTCCTTAATAGTTAATAGGATGTTATGCTCCAACCAAGCAGCTAGTTACATAGGCTGAACTCGCAGCCTTTGGTTCTTGGCTACTGACCCGATTACTTCCAAAAAACCAGTATGAGGGATAGTGATCCATTCCACATCCATCTCTAATATTCAACCATAATAAGAATGTGATTTGTAAATTTCATGTGTATCAGTTTGGTATACAAAGATGTAACTTGATATTGACAAGGTAATTCCTGATGAGATTCCTGCCCAATGCCACACACTCCTACATATTCATTCATATCCACCCTACCCCACCTTGTTCCCCCAATCGTTTCACTATCATTCCTATTGTCCATAATCTTGTGGGGGCTCAAGTTCCATGAAGACAACATTTTCGAGGAGAATAGCTTCTTGGCAAGGGCAGCGATGGACCCTTCTACGTGCATGATTCTGGGATTATAGAGGATGAATGACAGAGGAGAATGAAGGGGTTTTGGTGTTGCATGGGCTGCATCGAGCATTGATTTGGATTCCCAAAATAGTTGGGTGAAAAATCACATGTTAAAAATGCAATTATTATGAGGAAATAATTTTTTTACGTGACGGCTGCAACTCTGGTGCCGTGAGAGAATCATTAAAGACATTAATAATTCTTGATATTTTACAAGGTTTTTCCATGGCATATGGGACTAATCCTCAATCGGCTTTGAGATCCGACTCCTTTAATTACCCCCATTATAACTCGTGGGTTGAATATATAAGTTTTTCTCCCTTAAAGCAATGGGATAGAGAAGTAGTTTCTTTACATGTGAGGGACAGGAAGTGGAGAACTAGCTTCCCATGTGTGTTAAAGTGGAAGATATCTTGAGGGGATTGAATACCCCTCCTTGAGGGGGCCATGTCCTCTAACTGCAAAGTAAACTTGAGAGCCACTCTGCTACCAAAAGAGAATCATCGAACACATGAACAACACGATTTTTTACAAGGTTTTTTCATGACATGTGGGGCTAATCCTCAATCGATTTTGAGATCTGACTTCTTTAATTGCCCCATTATAACTCTTGGGTTGAATATACAATTTTTTCCCTGGAGACGATGTGATAGAAAAGTATCTTCTTTACATGTGAGGGAGAGGATATGGAGAACTAGCTTCCCAATGCACGTTAAAAGTGGAAGATATCTTGAGGGGATTGAATACCCCTCCTTTAGGGGGCCATGTCCTCAGATTGCTAAGTGAACTTGAGAGCTACTTTGCTACCCTTTCTCCCCTCTCTGACTGCTAAGACATGCCAAGAAGATGAGTGCATGGTGGTGTGCTCATTTCTAGCTGGTGCTGGCTTCCTTGGTGTTGTATTCTAATGTTGGTAGATTCAGTCATTTTCAATAAGATTTCTATGAAAATTAGAAACTTCTAGTAGAGGTTTAAATTGTGCCATGATTTACATCCTATTAGATGGTTCCTAGATGGTCAAACCTTTCTGTTTTGTGTGCCATTGCCCTATTTGTAGGTGATGTGTTTGCAAGCATGCGACCTTGTATAAACCAATTTGGATGGGCACCTTGTTGTACTAGCCACCAGTCAATTAGTAGTGCTTGCGTGATTTTTTCAACATGGCTTTTTTCTATACCATGACGTAGGTGTGTTTGTGCGTCATTGGGGTATGTACTTTCATTATGTCTAAAATAGCCAAATAAGTTTTACATTATATTTAACATTACATTTGTCTTTCTCCATCTTCTTCAGGTGTTGTTTTTCACCGACATTTACAACAGTGGGGGTTGCATCAAGTTCTTGATATGCTTCAAATTCTCAACTTAGGAGCCCTGGCAACCATCTGTCGTTGGAATCCACAACGCTACACATAAATGATCCTTTGTAGTCCTTTTCCTTACCTCATGCTTCAACTTAAATTGAATAAATGTATAACAAATCATTACGTTTACTATGTCATAGACCAGTGAACGGTTTAGAAAAAGAGGTACCGGAGTACGTGGGAGTTCTTTATCCAAAGGGGTTCGATTGGGTTGCTAAATGAATGTTGTATCGTGGAACATGAGAGGCCCGGGGAAGCCGGAGAAGAGGCTCGCGATGCAGGAGTTGTTGTGGGATGCTAGAGCAGACGTTGTACTCTTACAGGAGCCTAAGATCTCTCGGGGAGACATTGTGGTTTGGAAGGATGGTGGTGGTTTTGTACTTCGAGAATTTAGAGCTGTGGCCGCGGAAGGAGTGTCGGACGGAATGATGACATGGTTGAATGGGGACAAGATGGAGCTGGAAAATGAGGAGATGGGGGATAGGAACATGTTATCGATAATACTATGGAGAATATCTGATGATGTAAGGTTGGTGATCACCAACATATACGGGCCCACTAATGGGCAAATATTTCTGAGCTGACTGAAGATTTGCATTTGGTACGTGAGATATTCCCCTTCGTCGCCTGGATTATCACGGGTGATTTCAACATTACCCTCGTACCTAAGATAGGTCGAGGTTGCGGGTGGATCGGATGCTGGGTTGACGGAGCCGATGGGTTGATTCCAGAGTTTGGGCTTTAAATTGTGGACGTGGATGTCTGTATACTTGGAGGTGTTCCAGATCGAGATCGTGCATTGATCGATTCCTTGTATCCACAAAGGCAGTGCAGTGTTTTCCATTGTCTAGGACATGGGATTTGCATAGGGCTCATTCGGGCCACATGCCTCTTATTTGGGCTTCCAAGGAGGATTTCTGGCATGGATCCTTCTTTCGGTTTGAGCGTTCATGGCTCTTGGAGCAGGGTTTCTAGGACATAGTTGCTGAGATCCGAGAGAGTGTAATTCGGCTGGATCGACCACTGCACGTTTTGCAGCTAAGTTGATGAAATTGCACAAGTTTTTGATGACCTATACCAAGAATATTTGACTTCGATGAAAGGATAGGTAGAGACTCACATGCGTGAGGAGTTGTGCAGGATGGATAAGTTGGAGGACGAGCGGGAGTTAACCGCGGAGGAGAATGTGCAAAGAGGGATGCGTCTTGATGAAATTCACTTGGAGGACAAGAAGACTGAGATGACATGGAGGTAGAGGTATAGGCATAAATGGCTAAAAGAGGGTGATGCCAATACACGATTCTTTCACTGCATGGTTAGTCGATGGAGGTGCAGGAATTTCATTCACTCTATTTCGGTAGGAGAGGTGTTTCAGGGGGATGCTGAAGTGGGTGCTGTGCCTCGTTCGCATTTTGTATCTTTCAGCCGATGGCGTAATCGTGCTGGTTGGGTATGGAGGGGCAGAGGTGTTTTGGGGATATCTCATGTGTAGGCTGACCTAATAACTTCAACATTTTCAGAAATTGAGGCCAAGGACACGATCTTTCAGCTGAATGCAGATGGCTCGCCAAGACTAGATGGTTTCTTGATCATTTTCTATCGAGAGTTTTGGAAGGTGAAAAATGATGTGATTGTAGTCTTGCTGGAGTTCAGAGATGGCAACCAATGCTTTTAATGTTTCTATAAATTGCTTTGTTTCTTCTTCCAAAGCTGGAGGTATCGCATCGGGTGGAAGATTTGAGACTGATCACATTGTCCAACACAATTTATCTCATCATTGCGGGGATTCTAATGAACGCTTATGATATTGTCCCAATCAGTGTTGCAATAGTCGGCCGACTATACCGAATAGTCGGTCCGACTATGCGGTGCGGGGGGGTACCCGACTGAATAGACCTCCAGTCGGGCAATAGTCGGCCCAACCGAATAGTCGGCCGACTATTCGGCCGACTGGACCGACTATTCGGCCGACTGGACCGACTATGAGGCCGACTGGACCGACTATGAGGCCGACTGGACCGACTATGAGGCCGACTGGAGTTCGACTTTTCATATTTTTATTTTTTTATTTTCAATTTTCAAATTTTATGGGTTACGTTTTACCACGGTATCACCACAAATGTCAAATTCTATATATCTATTATATTGATGGGTACTTTTATCTTGGATTCATGTTAAATAATGACTATATATGTATAAAAATATAAGAATATATGTATTATAAATAATTTTTATATTAAAAAATACAAAACCGAATAATTCCGAATAGTCGCCCGAATACCGATTATTCTCTATTCAGTGACCCCTCCGACTGAATACCGAATACCGTCTTCTGCAACACTGGTCCCAATGGAAATATTGTGGAGAGTTTTGGAGAAGAGATAAATACTTGTCCTATATATTAACCTCATAAAAGATATGTATGATAGGGCGTAAGGATACTGTCTGAAGACTGATTATTTTGAAATCAACATTGGTTTGCATCATGGTTCAACTTTGAGTCCAGTTAATTTTACTTTGATTATAGGCGAGTTGACAATTTACATCCACGATGAGATACCTTGATGTATGTTATTCGCTGATGATATTGTGTTGATTGATGAGATTAGAGATTGAGTAAGTGAGAAGCTTGAGGTCTAGAGACATGCATTGGAGACTAAAGGATTTCGTATAAGTAAGGCTAAGACTGAATATATAGAATACATGTTTGATGGATGCAATGAGTATTGAATCGAGGTAAAGATTGGGGACGATAACTGTTGGAGTATTTGGTAGTGCACCTATTGAGTTGTAGCAGGGTAAATGGATCCTGGAGAAGATCCATTTACCCCATCCTGTGTTTAGTCCCATACCGCCCAATGGTGGGACTTGGAGGCTCTGGGAAGGTTATATAAGGAGCCCCAGACCTCTTGTACTCATTGAGAAAGTGAATAGAAAAACACGCCCCTTGGAGGGCTTCTCCCGTGGTTTCATCCCGCTCCTCACGGAGTAGGGTTCCACGTTAAATCCCGCGTTCTTTGATGTTTATTCTTTTTCCATGTTACGCTTCCGCATTCTTCATATTTTATAACATGGTATCAGAGCATGTCGATTCTTGAGGCATTTTGTATTCTTTATTCATTTTATTCGAGATTCGATATTGAAGATTGTTCGAGAGGAAAATTGTTTTGATTTTTTTTTCTAAGGTTCCGTTCTGGAACCCTATTCTCTGTTCATGGCTCCTGCGGCGAGATCCACGAACCCCTCTCCATAGAAGACGCCGCGTTCTGTGAAGCAAAAGCAAGGAGTTCTGTTGTCAACTCCATCTCGCGCGCCAGACCCGTGAAACCCTAGCTGCAGTTGTTCGTACAAGCCTCCAGAGCGCGCACCCAAGCGATGCGGCCCGTTGTTCCTCTCCTGGCGGTGCCCTTGGCATCGTACAAGTCTCCCAGGCCGCGCTCCTCCTCCCTCCCAAGCGCGCTCCCAAACGCGACTCCCTTGCAAAGGCGGCAGAAGGCGGCCTCCCTCCCAAGCGCGCTCCCAAACGCGACTCCATCCCAGGCGGAGGGTGCATCCCCGAGTGTCGCAGCAGAAGCGTGGCGGCGCCCCCTCGAGCTCCAGGTCCAGGCGATGCGCGCAGGCGGAGCCCCCATGCCCCTCTCCAATTCCGCCGCGCGCAGCAGAAGCTCTTGCCGCGACGTGTCGCCACCCCAGCCCCAAGTACTCGTGTAGGCGGTGCGAGTGGTCAGTGTCTTCCACGGGAGCTCGCCATCGCCCCTCCTCCGAGGACCCTGTCTTTCGCGAGAGATCTGCGAGTGATCTCACATCTGGCGGCGCTCCCTTCTGGCGGAGGGGTTATTCGAAGATGGGTTCCTACACAGGGAACCCTAGAGGCGCAATGTCCCAGCCGAACCTTATTAAAAAAATTATTATTTGTATTGTAAAGCCCAAGGGGAGGGCAAGTTGAAAAAAGAGAGAGTAAATAGCAGGGGCCTGCCGTGAGTAAAAAAAAAGAGAGAGTTATTTCCTAGTTACTTATTGAAAGTCCATGTGGGCTGTCGATTAAAAAAAAGGAGAAAGGAGATGTATTTTGTAAATCCCGAATGGGCTAAGGTTTCTTTTGGCCACATTTAGTTTGTTAAAAAAAAGAGAAAGAAAGAAAAGGGAGGAGAGAAGGAATGGCCATTCTATTGGGCTATCTCTGATGCATAGTTGAGCCCACTTTGGGCCAAGAGTTCTTTATCAAAAAAAGAGTTAAAAAAAAGGCGCGTACATTTGAAAAAAGTCGTACGCTGTTGAGAAAAAAAAGGGTCGCGTACAAAGAAAAGTCGTACTCAATTTCATCAAAAAAAAGAAGTTGCAAAAGCCGATTAAAAAAAACCAAACGGCTTATAAAAAAAGAGTTTAAAAAAATGATGATGAATGTTTTGAAAAGCCGACAAAGTTGTGATCGGCTAACTGGTTTGTTTTTGTCCCCATCATTGTTGTCTTCTCCCAACTTGGTCGACATCCATGTTTTCCGACAAGTATGGGAGAAAGGGGGAGTATATGTAGAGTCACAGGTCTTATATTCCAGATCCGGATTTAGATGCCAGTCTCCAGACCAGCCAGTTGATCAGACTCTACAGTTGTTCAGACTCGACGATCATTAGTTCCGAGTCTCCAGTTTTAGACACGCACGAGTGTGCGGTCATTGTCAGATGAGCATATGTTGCCATCATTTGTTCGAGGTCCCCATCATTCTTGTTGTTATTCGGCCAGAGTTTTCATGTTAGCCATAGGGACTCCAGAGCAGAGGACCATTCCCTTGAGGGCAAGGGTTTTCATGTGGTATCATAGGTACACCAGAGCAGTGCACCATTCTCTGAGCCAGATGGGAGAGACCCAGTTCTCCGATTCCGAGTCTTCAGTTGACTCACACTCCAGCCCGTTCGTCCTCCTCACCTGCACGGCATGAGAAACAACGTCCTCAACTGCATCATGTGCGCGTTGGGTTGATATTGTCCGTAGTGTCCTGTAGCGTGAGTTGAGTTTCTTTCTGGTTGTTTGTCCAAGCTGAGCATTGCATGCTCCAGCTTGAGGGGGAGTGTTGGAGTATTTGGTAGTGCACCTATTGAGTTGTAGCAGGGTAAATGGATCCTGGAGAAGATCCATTTACCCCATCCTGTGTTTAGTCCCGTACCGCCCAATGGTGGGACTTGGAGGCTCTGGGAAGGCTATATAAGGATCCCCAGACCTCCTGTACTCATTGAGAAAGTGAATTGAAAAACACGCCCCTTGGAGGGCTTCTCCCGTGGTTTCATCCCGCTCCTCACGGAGTAGGGTTCCACGTTAAATCCCGCGTTCTTTGATGTTATTTTATAACAATAACATTCAGAAGAGAAATTCTTTTAGATACTTGGGATCTATTTTGCAACGTGATAGGGAAATTGATGGAGATGTTATCAAAGGAAAGTTTTACAAAGCATACATAAGACCTGCTTTGCTCTATGGATCTGAATGTTGGCCTGCGAACCATAGACATGTGCTAAGAATGGTTGTAACAGAAATGAAAATGCTAAAGTGGATGCTTGGACACACACACACACACGTAAAGATCGGATTTAGATTGATGCAGTCGGAAGGAAAGTTGGTGTAGCTCCAATCGAGGATAAGATGCCAGAAAATTGCTTAAAGTGGCTTTACTATTTGCAAAGGAGTTCAGCTGATGCACTGGTGTGGAGATGCAGGTTTTGGGATGTTGAGCCAACAAGAGAGGGTGAGGGGGGCCTAAGAAGTGTTGGAGTGAGACTATACAGAGGGATCTTAATTTTTTGTATCTAAATCTGAGAATGACCCAGATGTAATGGAGGGAAAGAATCCATGTAGTTGACCCTACTTAATGTGGGAAAAGGCTTTATTGTTGTTGATTGTGAAGATTCTAGCGAACCGTCTTCTAAGGGTGCTTCTTGACATTAATTCACCGGAGCAGAAAACTTTTGTACGCGGTAGACTTATGGAGAATGGGTCGGTGATGTCAGATGAAATACTGATGGACTGGAAGAGTCCAACTTTGAGGGTCTGATTTGGAATATTGATTTTTCTAAGGCATATGATTGCATGGATTGGTGTTTTCTTTGGGCATCATTGGAGAAAAGGGGATTCCTTAACAATTGGATCGCTTGGATGAAAAGATGCATCGCAACTATGTCCTATGTTGTTTGGTTAATGGGAGATCGGATGGGGGCTTCTTTCAACTCCAACGAGGAGTGAGATATGGGTGTTCGTTTGTCCCTTTATTTTTTGTGATTGTTGTGGATGCATTGGCTATTATGATGAAGTTGGCATCCAATGATGGTTGGTGGTTGAGATAAAATAATGGCTTTATTTCAATACCTATGCTGCAGTCATGGTATGAAAAGGCTAGCCTTGAGACGGTCGAGGCAGGGTTTTTTTCTGTGGTGGATCGTAGTTTGGGACTCCACCCTCTTTTTTCTCAAAAAATCATATTTAGCATTAACTTGTCTAATTTTTTAAAGAAATTCTTAGTATAGCGCTTTTAGATTCACAATCCATAAAGCTTATAGAAAATCTAGTGTTAAGAGAGGTAACACAATGAGCAACGTAATATACCAATTAGAAAAAAAACAAGATTAGATTCAAGGCATCTTTCTTTCACGTTCTTATCTTCATAATTCATCATATATTACCGTGTTATATATTATATACATGTAAATTAAGATAATTTCATCAGTAAATATATTTATTATACCTTTTGTAAGTATTTTCCTATACTAACTGAGGCTTACGCCTTGACCGCCTCGAGGCTACACCTCGCCTCGCCTTCAGGGATAACACATCGTTCCACCTTTCCTTTTTTCAAACCTTAGGGACATGACATAGGGATTAAAGGATTATGTATAAGAAGGGATAATATTAAATATATAGAGTGCACATTTTATGGAAGCAGTATTGCAGGAATCAAGGTGAATATTGAAGATGATAATATTTAAAAGATTATTTTATATATTTGGGATCTATTATGAAACATGACAGGGAAATCAATGCAGATGTTACTCATAGAATAAATGTAGGTTGGTTAACGGGGAGAGGAGCTTCCACTTTTTTAGTTATAAGAAAATTCCTCCGCAAATCAAAGAAAAGTATTACAAAAGAGCAGTGAGACTTGTTATGCTTTAGGGATGCACATGGATCGGATTGGTTTGGATTTTAGCTTAATCCGTGTCCAATCCAACCTTAACAGATTTTTATTTTTTTTCGAATCCATTCTATTCCAATCCATAAGATATTTAAATCCAATCCGTTCCAATCCAACATATTATGGATTCGATCAGATTCGTTCGGATTTTTATATTTACAATTTCCCGCTCAATACTTTACTTTGCACGTTTATACTTTACATCACACTAGCCCTTGAACATTCAAATAATGACTTAAAAATTGATGATATGAATAGAAGTAAAGAAAAGAAAAAATACATAATTATGTAAAAGTTGAAGAATTCTATTAATCCATTATACAAAGTTGAGACCACACAATCAAACTAAAGGATTATATTGAATTTGAAATTTAAGTTTTCTTTATTAAATAATGCATAAGTTTGCTTTTTGCAATTGATTTCCATTAATGATTCCAATTAAAACAGTAGTTACAGTACAAGTTATCAAATAATGATACTCAGAAAAGTTAAATAAAAAATATGATATATGTGATCGGATATTGATGAAGTCCATGATCAACTTAGAATGTTAAGCTATGCCAAACCAAACGGTCCAAACCACTCCCAAAAACATCCTTCAGTGCTCTATAATATATCATTAAGAAACATGAATCATTGGATATTCATATTCAATTGAGTATGCAAGACAAAACTAACGTAAATATAGGACACCGATTAAGCTTCATTTCTCATTTAAAATGCACTTGAACTGTAATTTCTTTGTAAGATTATATCCATAGTCAAAATATGCAATATCTATGAAAAATATGAGTAGAAAATATATGCCAAATTAAAAATGAAAGGAATGATTTTTTTTTCTTCTTAGATATGTGTGACACATTTGATTATGTAATTAATCTAATTTCATCACTAAAATAAAGTTGCAAGCTAGAGCAAGTAAAATGTAAGAAGTAAAGGGATAAAAAATATCTACCAAATGCACCAAGCAACTATACCAAAAATCACAGTCTTTTAATGGAGATCAGAAGAGTAGCATGAAACGGAAGCCAAATGGTATCGCGTTGGTGGGGATTATGTTGTTTGAGACAAACAACGATATCGTGGGGAAGGGGCGATGATAAAATTTTGTTGGAGAGGAATAACATTGTGCAAGAGGGAGGCATCATTGAAATCGACTGAGAGGGATTCATGAGGAATTTTGACGGTCAATAGTGAAATGAGAAAGAGTGAACTGGGAGAGGAATAAACCATCACAGATTTACAATTTTACAGGTTATAGTCGTACTTTATTATTTTGCAGATTTAACATTTGTATTTCAAGAGAAGAAAGGGTGATATCAAGAGGATGCATATCCAAGATTGATATGGAAAAAGGACATGAATGTCATTTATTATGTCCTTATAGTGGATTTGAAATAGGTGCACATAGATATTATGTATGTATGGATATATGTATGCATTTATGTATGTATCTACATGTGCGCATGTTTGTTAAGGGGTTAACAGATTGGATCAGATCGGAATTTGGTAAAGATTCGATCTAATTCATACTTTAACGGATTCAAAAAATTCTAATTCGACCCGATTCATTAGAATGATAAAACCAAACCAATCTAATCTAATAGCATCGTATTGGAACGGATTACAGAGGATTTTATCCGATCTGTGTGCGCCCCTACTATGCTCTATCGATCCGAATGTTTCATGTGAAGCATAGACGTGTGCAAGGAATGACCGTGGTAGAAATGAAAATGCTAAGGTGGATGTATGGTCATACACGAAAACATCGAATTCGGAATGATGGGATCAAACGAAAAGTTGGTATAGCCTCGGTAGAGGTTAAGATGAGAGAAAACCGCTTAAGATGGTTTGGCCATTTGCAAAAGAGGTCGGCTGATGCAACCGTTGAGAAGATGTGAGATTTGAGATGTTGAGGCGGGTAAGAGAGGGTGAGGAAGACCCAAGGAGTGTTGGAATGAGACTATTCAAAGTGATCTTAGTTATTTGGATCTAAGTTCGAGAATGACCAAAGATAGATTTGATTGGAGGCAAAACATCTATTTAACCAGTCCTACTTAATGTGGGGAAAGGCTTTGTTGTTGTGTTGGTAAAGGACTACTGTACTGAATCTGTCCTGATGTATGCTTTGGGATCATGGACTCCCTTTTTGACTCCAGCTTCGCTGATGCTAGTTTTGTAGAATACTTGCAGTGCTTCTTTTTACTTCAATAACATAAGACCTAGGCTGGTGACTGTTGCTTGATATGACGTGGAGTCCTCCGTGTCCACTGTTTATATAAAGCTCATCCACTTTCATATGAAGTCGTATGCGACTGACTTCAGAAATCACATGTATGTGAAATGTTAAAATCCCCATCAAGGTAGAGATCCTTTTGAAATAACAAATTGGTGACAAAAGCCTCTGGCATTAGTGAAATATGTGACCTCTACAGGCATTAGGATGATTTAGTGCTGCCTCTGGGCCATGTAGACAATGATCTTTGCATGCTTGAAGGTTTGGCAAGATGATCGGTTATAGGTAGATTTTCTTTCCTTTGAGGTTGAGCAAGGCTTGATTTTATCCAGGAAATGTTTCAGGTGCAGTCAACTTATTTTGTTAAGATGCTAGACATGTGAAACTGTTTAAATATTAGAGCTGGGGAAGTGCATTGGGTTGTGTTCAGTACATGCTCCATACTTGAAGGTTTGAATTCTCTGATTGGTTTCTCGTGACTTTTTTTTGCAGGGTGAATGGGTTCCTGTTGTTGTTGATGATTGGATCCCTTGCGAATCTCCTGGAAAACCAGCATTTGCTACTAGCAAGAAGAAAAATGAACTGTGGGTGTCTATATTAGAGAAAGCATATGCCAAGCTACATGGATCTTATGAGGCCCTCGAAGGTGGACTTGTGCAAGATGCACTCGTGGACCTGACTGGGGGCGCAGGAGAAGAGATTGATATGCGAACTGCACAAGCTCAAATTGATCTGGCCAGTGGCAGGCTCTGGTCTCAGCTACTACGCTTCAAACAAGAGGGCTTCTTACTTGGGTGTGGAAGTCCATCTGGTTCTGATGTACACATTTCTTCCAGCGGAATTGTTCAAGGGCATGCTTACTCTTTACTCCAGGTATATAATTTGTAATCCGTCCCCGTCTGTGCTTACTTCTCTGTGACATTATTTTCATTGGTTTTTGCCAAGGAATATTCTGTAATGGCGTACAAATTTTGAATTAGGTAAGAGAGGTGGATGGTCATAAGCTTGTGCAGATTCGAAATCCTTGGGCTAATGAAGTCGAGTGGAATGGCCCTTGGTCTGATTTATCTCCGGAGTGGACGGACAGAATGAAGCACAAGTTGAAGCATGTGCCGCAGGTGACTGCTCATCAAGTTTACTTCATATGCCACTTTACCATATCATGTTTTCCTCCAATAATTTATTGTTGCCATTTCAGTTTCTTTGATCACATCTTTCACCAATATACCATATTAAAACTTTTTTATGAGCTTCTGTTTTTATTTTTGTTCGGCAGTCCGCGGATGGAATATTTTGGATGTCTTGGCAAGACTTCCAGATTCATTTCCGCTCCATATATGTATGTCGTGTTTATCCACTGGAGATGAGATATTCTGTGCATGGCCAGTGGCGTGGTTACAGTGCTGGTGGTTGCCAAGATTACGACTCATGGCACCAAAATCCTCAGTTCAGGCTAAGGGCCACAGGCTCAGATGCATCATCCCCTATTCATGTTTTTATAACCCTGACTCAGGTGCGGAACGCTTCCTTTACTGTAAACATCTTTCAGGTATACGTTAACCTTTCCTCTCTATCATATTTCTGATGGATTTTATCTTCAGGGTGTAAATTTTTCAAGGAAGACATCTGGTTTCAGAAACTACCAATCTAGTCATGATTCTTCCATGTTCTATATCGGCATGCGGATCTTGAAGACCCAAGGACGCAGGGCAGCTTACAACATTTATTTGCATGAGTCAGTTGGTGGAACAGATTATGTCAATTCTCGAGAAATATCCTGTGAATTGGTTTTAGAACCTTACGCGAAGGGGTATACTATAGTTCCCACTACCATACAGCCTGGAGAAGAAGCACCGTTTGTATTATCAGTATTCACTAAAGCCGGTATAAGCCTTGAGCCGATATAAGAGCATGGTGCAGACTACATGTGCTTTATTGCTTGAAGTACTTCCAGGCTCGGTTCCTTTGGCGCTTGGAAACATCACAGGTGGCGCAGGATCCTCCGAGCCAGCAGGTCAAGGCCGCAGAAACAGATTGCATCATTATACGGTAAAAATTTTCAAGCTCCGTGCCCTTTCCGATTGCATGATTTTTTTTCTGAAAGAGAATTGAAGGGTTTTTGCCTTTGATGTGTATATGGTGACAGGTTTTGTTTGATATCTTGTGCAGGGTTAAGATGGATGCTTCCAGATATCCACTCCGTTTCTGATGTTTTTGCAGTGGAGATGCAATTCTATGCCATAGCAGCCATAGCAGGCCATTTATTTGGTCTGGCACCTCGATCACATGCCGGAAGACTTCAACGCAAAATCATTCACCAATTTGGAGTTGGCCATTTCTGAAGCTGCTCTCCATCTCTAACACGTCTGCATTGCGAACCGGTGGCTCTTCTCGATCTGTATATAGCAGCAGGGATGGGGTCGGACGATCGTGAATCCCATTTTGCCAGGCAGAGCTGCTGTAAAATCTGGTGTAAATGAAAAGGCAAAATAACGAAAGAAAGCTGAAAATAGGATAGAATGAAAATAAAGAAATGCTCATTGGAGTTTTTTTGACATAATAGGGGCATTGTAGCGTGCGTCATTAATCCATGTCCAGGCTGCAGTTTTGTTGCACCCTTAATATGAGATGTAACATGACATGCCCTTGTTAGGATGTGGCTTCCATTTGTTAATATAATTCGTGTAATATTTAATTTAAATGCATCAAATGATTGTGTTCTCCAATTTCCAATTTCGAGCTAGCATCAAATCAGAGTTTTGGGCAGTGGTTGTGATTTAACATTGCCCAGCATAACAATTTAGGGTCATCATTGGATTTCTGTTCGCGTTCTGTCGAGTATGTCAATCTTACAAAACCTCATTGGAGCCATTGATTGGAATTTCGTTTTTTCCTCGGTGGAAACTTCTGTGCTCGTGGAATCGACCACTGCGTCTGCTGTCTACACTGCCTCTGTTGTGTAGACAACCATGACAAGTTTGTACCTATGCAAGCTGATGAACGTGATCTGGCGGACTGCTCTGCAGATGCGGCAGCTATCCTATGCTTCTTATTCGTAACCACCGTTAAGCTCATTCGTACATCAGTTGGCATGTATCCCCTCAGCAGCAGCTCCTGCGTCTCCTACATCTGTTTGGAGTATTCTGCAATGGAGGTATCCTTTCGCATACTAGCATTATGAAGGATGCAGTGGACCAGTGGCGGTCGTCCTCTGCAGAGCAGCTCCTTTGATGTTGGGGGGAAGTTCAATGTTCAAGTCAATGTTTCAATTCAAGTGTACATGTAATCTCTCTGAAGAGGTGTGATGTATTTTTTATTTTACTGGGTAAGTGTATCAAGGTTGAACTCGGAGATGCAATAAAGATTCTAGATGTGACTCAGGTCAATTTCACTAATCCGAATTGATGTGCTGATATATCCAATTATGTGGTGCAATGTATACGATCAATTGCATAGATGTGTGTGTATTCTGTGTATGCAAATGCGATGCTATGAATGCCAATATTTTGGAGATGTGTATTTTTATTTTTTGAAGTTTTTATTTTGCCTTTTGCAAATTTTTATTTGGTTTTAATTTTTAAAAGAAGAATGAGAAGCTTTGCGAGGATGACATAAGTGGCTTGAGGTGACGCTCTTATCTTTGTTTGAGATCTCAGGCCTTAGCTGAAGGGGAGGGTGAAGAACTCATCTTCTGTAGTGTAGGCGAACCGCTTGAAGAGTCCACTGGTTCTCGAGCTCGTCGACACTTGATTGAGCTAGCGTCAGGTCAACTCGAAGGGCTAGTTGCTGCAAATGGTTGCCCCATCTGAGGGGACCTGCAAAAAGGATATGCTTGAGCTTGATGGGACTCGGATTATGTGTTATAGAAATGGTGCATGGAGTGAAGGCCCGAGGAAGGGTAGAGAACATGATGGACCTTTCTGTGCGAGGAAGAAGATCGGGATGAAGTGGGAGGTAGAAGAGAAATGAGGGGATATAAGATTATGGTGGAGGTCGAGGCGTAGTGGTGTGCTGGCTTGTGAAGAGATAGATCAACAGTGGAGGGGGACGAAGGTGGCGATGGCTTGATCAGAGTTGGAGTTGGGTTTAGGGGTACAGAGCAAATCGAGGGAGAAAGAAAGGGGAAAAGAACAGAGAAAGATAAAGAGAAGCGGTGACTACAAATAAAAAGAAGGAAAAATAGAGGCGAAGGGGAAAATAGAAAAGAGGAATGGGAATAGGTTACATGCTGTTGGGTCCTTCGTCACAGGATGGAAGACCAACGGCCCCATGCTCGTACAGAGCTTGACAGAGCTTGAGACTATAGAGGGTGGAGTAGATCGCCAGTGGGAGGTGGAGCTGGTAGCAGCTTCGATATTTGCTCGAAGGATGGCGAACCTGAGCTCAGGAGTATCATGAGATCCGGTCTGCTACAGCAAAGGGAATGGGCCTCTTTGGATCTCGCCTGGAGGAAATGCCCTCATCGTCGTTAAACACACTAAATCAACATTGTCACCAAAGACAGTGAAGAACTGATGATCACTCTCATAGATGGCGGATAATCGGAGATGTTCACCGTAGATGCCCTTTTAAGGGCCGTTAGTGCTCGCACAAAGGTTGAGTACGAGGTGAAGTGAAAGGAGTGGCAACTGAGTCGAGGAGGAGAGAGAAGTGGAGCTGATGTGGATCGGTCAAGGTTTGTGCGAAACAGGTGGAGGCAGGGTCGATGTAGCGGAGAAGACGAAGGAAGGAGGCGAAGTCCCTGGTCATTCGATCAGTCGAGTCGAGATAGAACGACCACTGACGAGACACGGCGAGAAATAAATAATAAAAAATAAAATAAAATAAAAAGAGAAATAATCTAGACTGTTAGATGAAGGACACCTCATCCAACGACCCAAGATGAGGTGGCTTAAATGGGGATAAGTGGGGTTAAGTGGGGGCCACGTGGCAACTCCAAGAGCGGCCACATTCCACCGCCACAAAAATCTACATTAAAAGAAAAATCAGAATAAAATAGAAATAAAGTCAAATAAAAAAGTGATCTTCATGAAATGAGACCTACAACTTCGTGAATGAATCAAAATCAAAAGAAGTCATCTGTACAAAGTATTTTTTGATTATTTTCTATGTACATAAAGCACTGTATTTCTTAATGTTTTATATTTTTGTGATTTTTAAATAAGAAAAATTCAAAATTAAATAAAAAATTAAAAAAATTAAGAAATTACATATTAATCTAGTTTTAGTATATTTAATAATGAAAAAATAAAGAAATAAAATAGGAGAGATTTATTTACAGAATCTTTATACAAACAACTCAGAGTGATCCATTTTCTATGATTTGGTTAATATTAAATTTTAAATTTTACACATTTTATTAAAATATAAATCAAATAAAATAGATGAAAAGAATAAATTAAAAAGAGTTAATTATGTTCATAAAATTATGAGTCAAAATCAGTTAAAATATATAATATACAATCAGGACTCAATATCAAGTTTCTCATATGAACTCAAATTCCTTTAAATTAATCTTATTTTGTATACAATTGAATGTAAATTAATTCAAAAGTGAGTAGGAGTTCATAGGAGTATGTGGGAGATATTTGACTTTGTGGCTTTTGTCCCAGAACTAGGCTTTGGGTTTATTTGACAAATATACAAGTTGGTATTTTCGTAATATTATTCATTTATTAATGTTCATATTATGTACATAATAGAGTTGATTTTATTTAATTTTGAATCAACATAAAATATGAAAAATAGGTAAAGTAACGCTAATATACATGCGATAATATAAACAAAATTTCTAGCATCTTATTAATGCAATTCTGAATGATAAAATACATATATTATTTTCACATGTATGAATACTAATAACACAATATAAATGATTAAATGCAATTAATTATTTGGGAGCAGATCTCTATTTTTAGTTTTTCAAGTGTTGAATCACATATTTCATCAGAGATAATAGAGTGATACACCTAAACATATACTATGGTCAGAGGTGAGCATTTACAACTCCCAAACCTGCAAGAGTCGGATATGGAGACTTAGGATGCATGTCCAGGTATTTGGGCTCTAACCTTTAGGTCATGTCCTTACCAGCTCATAACAATAATAATAATCTGATCGATGTTGATTAGGAGCGATGTAGAGGTGTTAAATAGTTGCTGTGATGTGAACGAGGAAAGGTGGTGAGTAAATGGGGAGAGAGAGTGAGAAAGAGAGAGAGAGAGAGAGAGAGAGAGAGAGAGAGAGAGAGATTTGGCATGTGATCCTCATGCATATGGTGCAGATGGTGTGGTGTGGAAAGAGAGTTACAATATCTCTGCTGTCATTATTTTTTATTTTTTAATGATTTCGATCTGAAAATCCAACCTTATAGATTGAATCATAGATCAATGCTCGACATACCTTCTAAATTCCACTCAAATTCGAGCTTATTTGCTATTTTATCTTAATAGTTTAAGGTTCGGAACTTTTTTAAATGGAATTCAAGTTGCTTAGATCTTGACGGAATGTTTTACTATTAATATAAGATAGAAAATAAATTCATATTTGAGCGAAGTTTCGAAGGTATGTAGAGCATTGATCTATGATTCAATCTAAACAGACTTTCCCCACGACCTTAAGCAAAGCCAAAATCCCTGTCCCCCGAATTCAAATCAAATAGAAAGACGTCATTATAGGGGGCCAAGATAACCCCCGAACTTGAAGCTATAATTTCAGTTCAAGCTATAATCTAATTGAAGATAATTGTTTCTTATATTATCTAGTTGAGTTGTTTTATATCGTTTTTCAAATAAGGAAATATAGGAATTCAAAGGACATATTTAGGGGGATGAAAATAGAGATAGCTTTATATTCGCTATTATATATTCTAGGTTGGATTTTAGGATCGAAACCACACAAAACTAATAATAAATAAACATTTACAGAACTTTTACTGTAACGAAGAACATAGGATCCTCTCTGGTGGTCATTACTACGTGCCTTGTGTAAAAATGGGTATTTGTATTGGCATTAATTTTTCCTCCTTGGTTTAGGACCTTCCCTAAGGATCCTTAGTCATGATGGGGGATCGCAATTATACATTCTGCTGCCGTTTTGATGAGTTTCATATTAGTAAATAGGACGATGGGTTTAAATTAAATATCCAGAAGAACCCACCATTCATCATATTAACATTAGAGCAGAATCCTCTCGATTCGAACCATTCAACTCGTCCGGAGTACGCAAAAACCTATATCTAGACTCTTGGATCACCTTAATCGGACTCCGGATGCTTCTGATCTCAACGATTCACCATAAGCGTTGGATCTTAACTGCCTCTGAAGAAAGCACACTTGTTGCATTGTCTCCTCGACGTCGAATCTCACTCTGATCCACCATGTCCTATCACTCACTGTCGTCGAACCAAAATATGATACCGGTTGTTGGGATGAACAAACAGATACAGAAGCGGATACAAATGCGCAATCGACCACCACCGCAGAAGCACGCAAAGATAAGAATAATAACATATAACGGTGGTCGGTCACCTCTCGCAACTACCAGAGAAGAAAGATGACTATAAATCAGAACGAGTACAACTCTCTCCGTTCTCTCTCTCTCTCTCTCATCTCTTTCTTCTCTATCTCCCCTCTTTCTCTAGAGGTTACATTGTTCTTGTGGCGGTGTAGAGACAATGCATCCATCTCCTCTTTATATAGCCCAAATACAGCCCTATAGTCCTATTCACAATAGGAATATAAATAGAATACAACTCAATAACTATTAGAATTATGAGTCCATTCTCAGTAGGATTCTTAATCCTAATTTGACTCTAATCCTAGCACGACCATGGTGACTAGAAGGGGTTTTTTATAGGATGATGTGGAGGAAGAGGCGTACAAGGATTAGGTTGGTGGCTGCCAGTGATCTCGGGATAAGGGTGGTTGGAAATGATAGATGGCTTTGGGTTGGATATGATCGAGGAGGATAAGATGGTTTATGTGTATATGGTTTACTCATCCATATTTTATGGATGAAGATGCGGGCACAAGGGGTGATAATGTTGGTTGTCGGGGACTGTGTTCCAGGTGTTTGGATTTGATTATAAATCTAGATAAGAGGAGAGGCTTATGGAGAAAATGTACTTGGGTTTCTAGGCGATGAGTATCAGAGAGGATAGAGGGGGGTTAGGGTTGGTTAATGATGGTGAGGGGATAAGGTGGTCGGAGCTCGGAGCAGAGGCAATGCCTGATGGGATTAGATTGGAGGTTGCAGAGGAAGGGGATGAAGCAGGCACCATTGGATCATCTCTATCCAACGGTTAGGAGGGACTTCTGGAGGTAGGAGAAGAAGGGGTGGACCGTCGAATCACGCCGGACCCAATGGTTGGAGGTGGTCACGTGCAGAAGCACGTGAGGGGTCTGAGTGGAGGAAGAGGGTGACATTGGCCGTTGGATCAAAATTCATCCAACTCTCAGAGTTAGCCACACTATAAGACAAGATGGTGTTGTCCGGAAGGAGGGGTGCGTTTGACATTAGCTGAGATGGACCTATGGGTACACGACACATGGACAGTTGACTTTGACCAATGCAAATAGATGCACAAATAAATGAATTAAAAATAGAAAATGATGTCAAATGTAAAAATGAATAAAAATATCAATCTAAATGCATTCTACAATGGTCATAAAGGACTGAAATGCAAATGCAAGATAAGATTTTTTTGATATTTTACGTATATAAAATATCAATTTTTATGTATTTTGTATGTTTTATTTGATTTTATGCAGATGAATGAATCTATGCAAAAATCAAATATGATGTAAAATAATGCAATGGATAGAATGTATTTTTTTTGAAATTTTATGAGTTAATAAACGTCAGAATTAAATCAGGGATGCGAAATGTGTACATGTGAATTGGGTTGAATGTACAAAGTCAGAACTCATATTTTAGGGCTCTTATGATGTTTTTAGATTTTTATTTTTATGTAGTTATAAAATGAGATGAAATAAAGAAATAAATGATAAATAAATAAAAAAGAGTTAAATAAGTACATGAAATAATAGGCCAGTATATATGTATAATATATGGTTTGGTTTCAACATCCAAGTTTCACAAATGAACTCCGATTCTTTTGAATTTGATCTTTTTTGTAGACAATTGAGTGTACACTAATTCGAAAGTGAGTAGATTGAAATGGGCATTATATATGAGAGATATCAATTTTTACAACTTTCTATCAGGAAATTAAGGTTTTGGTTTATTCCACATATATACAAGTTAGTTTTTTTAAGATTTTTCATTGATTAATAGTAGTGATATATATATAATGGAGTTGGTTCCATGTCAATTATAGTTAGCATGAATTAATTAAAGATGAGTGAAGTTAGTGAATATTTACAAGTGAATAAGAATGACATATGAAATATTAATTTATGCCAATTATTTACAAATGCATTGATGTTGAGAGTTATTTTCAACTAATGAGAATGACGAATCACAGATTCATCACCCATCATTAGGCTAGATATCTCACCTTTGCTGTAGAATCATCCCATATTTACTATCCAACCGGTGCAAATTTGATAAAAAGGAACCTTCATAACATATATATGCTTTGGTTCGTACATCCATGGACCACTCATTTGGATCATGAATATGGTATAGTTAATGTTTTATTGAGACATACTATTCTCTAGCCCCTAATCCCTCAGTAATCGTGTTCCTTTGCATATTTCTTTTTGTAGATATCTGTTGGGTTTTAAATGACGAGCAATCCTTCTTCCAATGCCTAACATGATTACAATGTTAGCATGATTTATTTTTCATCTTTGCCTTTGAGGTCATGAAATTGACTTTATCTTGAACGCATGTGATCATCAATAGAAAACTTTCCCTTCTTGTATTTTAGGATTTTATCAAAGATTTTCCAAGAATTGAAGAATTTATCTATGATCAGCTTTACTTAGAACTTATCTAAAGTTTCATTTTTGACAATTTGAGTAGGAGTAAAAATTCATTTGTCTGTCATAAACATATTTCCCTTCAGCAATAGAAAACTTTAAAAAATTCACGGCTCAGTATTTCTCAACACTAAGTTCTTCGATCTTATACTTCTTATCAAGATCTTCTCCTAATCATCTTCACATTCTGCATACGAGCAATATACGTCAAACAACGTGTTAGACAACTCCAACATGATGCAACCACAACATATATAGTTGTATTCCTTCCAGGAAGACTGCTCCTTTTGATATGACTACTACAAAAAATACTTTTTATGGTAGCTAAACCCTGATTGTTCTAAAATAGTTGTTATCATTGAATATTTACCACAAAGGTTCTGTATGGATCGTTGCCACTTATAGAAGAAGTTGTTAATGATGTCTAAGCGCCATTGATATTCAATGACTGTCGTCGACTTATATCGTTTCCACGACGATTGTGAGAACTATCGTCATATATATATATATATATATATATATATATATATATATATATATATAGGGAAAACTTGAATTAAGGTGGCACCTTTCTACAATTATGGTGAGACACTCCATATAATTCATTAGATCTTGATCAACGGTTATTAATAAAACCACTAAATTAAACCCAAAACCACCAATGAAATAATCTACAACTCGTCATATTTAGAAAAAAATTTGAATATTCCTTTTGGTTACGTCATTATCTCATTACTTATTAATTAGTGAAATTAAATTTCTAAATATAGAATCCATTAAGATCATTGTTCTCCATTGCTCCAGTTTCCAAAATAAAGATTCGATGGGGATTCTCTCCCTCCATTTCTTTATCCACCCTCGACAGAGAGGCAATGGTTGCGCGTGGCGAGGATTTTGGTATGTGATGACAGCAATGACGGTGCATGTTAACGACGACAACGGTGTATGGAGCGACATGAGGTGGGTTCGTGCGAAGGATGTTCCGTGTTCTTAGTAATTTTTTTCATGGATGATGAGTGTTCTTGTTTTTTTTCAATTTTCTTACTTCAACTGTGAGCGCGGTGGCGGTCAGCTACGGGTGGATGGAACTCCTCCGCGAGTTGCTGGAGAGGGTTGAGCCCCACGCGCAGGCTATGGTGCGGCCGCAAGGAGACGAGGTGGAGGTCGGTGCGGCCAAGCTGCTGGTGGTTGCGACTTGGTGGTGCGCGACTGAAGGCAAGGAGGTGGCGCGGCGACGGCGAGAGGTTGGCCGACACACGACCAAGTCGTCGAGGCAGAGGAGGCAGCGCGGCGACGGCGAGAGGTGGTCGGGTGCTAAGATGGAGAAAGAAGAAGAGAGAGGGAGAGAGAGATGTGGAGGAGGGCAGAACAGGGGATTTCAAAAAATCCCCTGTTTTGCATGCATTTGTTTTGTGTGCGCGAATAAGTGATTAATCGGTTGATGAAAGTTCACCAAAAAATTCAAGAAAAATCACCGTTGCGTTCGCAACGTGTGATTTATCCGTGAAAGTGTGATTTGTTTGGTGATTCTGTGATCGGAAGAAGATGAATCGAGGAGAGAGAGAGTGGGTGTAGAAGAGGAAGAAGAAGAGAGGAAGAATCGTCTCGCTACTGGAAATCTTTATTTTTTCCATTACAATCTTTATATATTTTGATACCTTTTAATGTCAAGTTTTAAATGATGAGGACGATTTCTCGGTTACTTTATGTATTGCATTTAAAAAATATGTTATTTTTAGTTTTGTTTATGCTACTTTAATTCTTTCATTTATGTTATACTTGTTCCTGATATATACATTTTTTGGACCAATCTGAATATCTATGTTACATTTTTTTCACAAAGTTTTATATTTATGTGCTATCCATGTTAAATAAATAGTACATATTTCACTTTCATATACTTTATTTTACATTATGTGTATAAAGTTTTACGTTCATTCAAACGCATGACCAACACTCGCTCAAAATGAAGACTCGCGGTACATAGCTACATCATTTCATTAACATATTTTACAATTGTAAAGTATGTTTTACATTTAACTCAGTTATTAAACAATTGTCTGATATTTTCTTACAGTTATTTCCATGCGTCTAATTGAATATTACTGATTCACTTTATATTTTGCAGATCAGCATAAAAATTTTACAATATGAGCGTGGATTATACAAAATATGCACAAAGTTTACAATGGCTGACGAATTTTGATGGACCCACGACGTTGGAAAACATATTGGATGGACATATAAAATAATTTATATATTAATAATAAGCAATCTATTTTACGAACATCACATGAATTTTACAAAACAGAAACAGATTTTACAAAAAAGTATCACAGTTTACAAACATTGCTCTAACAGAATGTTCTCAAATAAGACTACAAAAAGTTTCAAAATAAATAATGCGGTTTCGAAAAAAAGATTACGAAATTTACAAAAAATGTAAATACAAAAGCACATAATAAAAGCACCTTATATTTTAGGAAACACATCTACACAAAAAAACACAAATCTTCGTCAGATTTGGACATTTTTGCGAATACTAGTGGTTACACGTTTGTAATTTATAACACAGAATTGTAAAATATCTTAAGCATTTGTAAATTGTTAACGGTTATTTCAAAATATGGACATTTATTTCATCCGATATTTCTGGAAAATTCTGTACGTCACTCGATATATACCTAAATATAGAATGATCAATGACGTGTAATTTATCAAATTAGCAATAATTTAATCCAGCACCATAATAGGAATGTTAGTTGGCACGAAAACCACCTAGTGGTTTCAATCTCATTCGCGCACGCATCATCCGACGGCTTAAGATGGCACCTTTCCATAGTCAAGGAAAGGTGCCACCTCAATTCAAGTGCACCCTATATATATATATATATATATATATATATATATATATATATATATATATAGGGAGCTGGGAGCCTAAGCCCAGGGTGTAGGTAACTACCTACACCCGGCCTTTTTTTGCATGATTTTTGTTTTTTTGAATGAAATCTTAGAGAGATTTTCTTAATATATTGAGAGGAATATGTATTTCAAGTTTCATGCAAAACAAACACTCCTAATACATTCATCTAGAAGGGGTCAATTTCAGTAATTCTGAGACCGTTAAAATTTGATAGTTTTGATGAAGATGATAGGAGTCTCGAATTAAGTTGAATTTCAAATGACACCATGGTGGTATATAGTGATCTAATTCCCCCAAGATTTCATTTCAAAAAAATCAATATTTTATGAAAAAATGAGTCGGGTGTAGGTAGTTACCTGCACCCCTGGGAGTAGGCTCCCTTTTCTCATATATATATATATATTTATTTATTTATATTTATATTTCAATCATTTGATAACTAACTTATAAGAGTAGGTTGACAATCGTCGTCACAAGTCATGTATGTTTCTCTCTAAGGTATGCTATCAGATTCCGATTCTAAAATCATGAGATGATCAACGATGGAGACAGATTAACATCGATCATAGCCATTTTCATTTGCTCGAGTTTTTTCCCTGAATGGGCATGAGAACCCTCAAAATGCCCGGTCAGGGCATTCCAGCGTGATATTGCCGAGTCAGGGCATAGAACAGCGAACCGTTCGCCGATCAGGAACCCCGCCTGTAGCGCGCCCAGCTCCCTTCCCAGTCGGTCATGTATAAATATGTTATAATAATAGTATATTTTTTAGGAGGCACATAATTATATTTCAAATTTATAATGTATAAATATTTTATTACAATAATCGATAATATAATTATTATTGATTGTTCCATTGTATATAATGAATACATAAATTATATAAAATATAATGGTATATGTGCAAAATATGAGAGCAAAGTAAACATGCTTGTCAATCTCCATTTCCTATCTTAAAATAACAGACATAAACATCACATTCAACATCTCACTTGACATTACAAGTGAGGATCCATTGTTTCAAACACGAAATAGGAAGATAACATCTAGCATTGCATTAGACAAACATGTCCTAAAAACTACTAATAATGTCCTCTAACGATGGCGTTGTCCTCGAAGTACGCTCAGACGTGCGTACTTAAGTGCAATTGTGTAATGTAGATCTGCCAAGTCAGCATACAGCCCCTCCTCGTCGTCGTAGACGTCAATGAGCGGGGAGGTCTCGCTCTGAGAACTGGCATCCATCGGTGGAGGAATGGATTGTTGAGAGTAGTCAGTCAGCGAAGAGTCGATAGGATAAAGCGGCTGAGGTAGCGAAGTACATTGCAATGGATAATCTGAAGGAGTCTGCAGTAGATACTCCGTAGGAGCATTTGAAAGTGTTCGAGGAGCACTATCCATCTCTGAGTTGTGTGGACTACGCTGTCGTGGGACGACAAAAGGTCCTCCTTGTGGCTGGCCACCTGAAGCATGCGGAGTCTGATGTGATGCAGGTGGTGTCGCCCTGAGCGGTGTACGTACCGCCAGGACTCTGTTGGTCGGAGGACGTACCGACTTACGTGCCGTGAATCTTGTTTTCGTCATCTCCTGCAATAAAACAATATCAAAAAAATACTAAAATAGAAATATCGTAAGGTATTAAAGAATATCTCCCAATAATGAAATAAAATATAACAATATGAGATTTTACTTACGGGTTTGCATTACGTCAACTTGAGATTGTACTAACGGATCTGCATATTACTCATTTTATGCCATTTATTTCTAATAATGAAGGAAGCAAGAGATTACAGTGAAATTAACAAAAACGATCGATATGTCATTAATCTACTAATTAAAAAGATAATGTTCATACAAATTACTGCGGATTCAGAATTCTACGTGCCCTACGTAATATCGATGATAGATTAACCCTACGACCCCTACTAGCAACACCAGTACCACATCCACTCTCATCATTTGTTTCTCGCGGTGGCTGAGGTGTTTGGTCCCGAATTGATGAAGCTCTATCGATCTGAGAAGGCCGTTAACGATGCTCTGATGGTGGCTGATCTGGTTGTGGTGTACGATGTTGCGGTAGATTCTGGAAGGGAGGTACACGGATGGAATCTGCATAGTAGGCAAATCCATGTGTTTGATGTGGGATGAAATCGATGGTTAGGAATTGCGTGAATGTCTGCGTCTGGTGGGGGATGCTCTCGTTTAGACCCCAGAAATCACCAGCTTGTGAAGGTTGCGTAAATTGGACCTGTGATGGTCCTGCTTCGTCATCGTTTCTACCGACAACACATAGTTCATGTACACGAAAAGCATAACTTTGAGCAGCAGCCTCAGACCGTCGGGGTGGCTCAGGGACATGGAATGGTATAGGTGAAGGCTCAGTGGAGTACGAGTACCTCGGAGTGTACTGACTCATTTGATCCACCTATCCAAAATTCTGTAGGGCGGAGTCAAGTAATCCAATTACATTCTGCAACTCCGAGCTTCGTTCGTAATCTTCCAGGATCTCACGAGCTTCATACACACTCTGCACCTGAATGTTTGACCCGTATTTAATTGATGTTTTACGAGAATTAAAGATGGACAATATACGCACTTACCCCTGGTCTGAACCTGGGAGCGTAAGGCTCGTATGTAAAGCGTGGTGGTGGTATTGAAGTATGTATCCATCACCGTGTAATGTTCCAATACCACGTCATGTATGCTTCCAGACGCTGCTCGTTTCAGCCGATTGTCTTTCCATCACCACGGTTTCACGCTGTTGATTCCATCGAACGATCTGTTCTCGGAGTCGATTGGCCCAATCAATTGGATCATTCTCTCGTTGACGAGAGCGACGATTCGGGAAAACTATTAGGGGCATTTGATCTGGGATGTGAGGTCGCAGATCAAATTGCCTCATTACACGATCAGGCACGTGCATGACCGCTATGTTAAAACAAATTAGGACAGTCTGGGATCTCCAAACTTCCTGTCCTTCTCGACAGATTGCGGGAAGGTGATTTACGATCTCCATTTGGTATGGAGACCAACGCATCTGATAAACAGTCCAAAGTTAGTTATTTTTCAATAAGGATATGGTATATCTAGTATAGTCATTGACCGTACCTGATGCTCGTCCTGTGTGTCCAACTCATTACGATAAAACGTTAGGTTTGTTGTCTGAACGTTTTCAGTAAATGACCTACGTCCTGACATCCATCTATTCATTCGGTTGTTAATATCTTGTTAAGATATAAAAAATTTGAATGGTGACTGTGCGTGTCATACCGTGAAGCATATGACCCTCAAGTCAGAGCTTCGAGATCCATTCGATACGGTCGGGGCACCCCGATGTGTATGTGTTCCCAAGACCAAGTCTGAAGCAATGTGAGAAACCCGTAACATCTCTTTGATCTCCCCAACGAGCATTCGTCCATTTGATGCTATAATTGGGCAAGTACTGCTGCCCCCCAAGCCACCTGACCACATTCCTGGAAATTTTCGAGCAGACGGAGATACCGCAAAGGTACCTTATCACCTGTAGAGTCTGGGAAGAAAGACTCCCCACTCTGGTATAAAATAAATGCCCGCACGATTCTCTGCAACCTATTCGGATCTTGCTCCTGGAGGTTTGCATCCGAGAGAATGGTGTCATGAATCCAGGTTAGCTTCAAGCCTCCGCTCGACAGATTATCTCCGACTCCATGGATGGGGTTGGCGCCAAGCCATTCCGCACAGTAAGCACTCCATTTAAATCATGCAGGGTGTTCAAACCCTGTCACGGGAGCCCCATCGACATGAAGACCTGTAAGGATTGAGACATCCTTCAATGTGACTGTCGCTTCACCGTGTCGGAGATGGAAAGTATGTGTCTCCGGTCTCCATCGTTCCAAAAGTGCCATTAGGAGTGACTGGTCGAGGTTTAACCAATAGCTTGTTGAGGACGCGTCCCTGCTCCACGAATCTGAAATTCAGTATAACCACACAGTTGATGAAGCCACATTTCATCATCTTTATTCTATCATTTTGGCATCGAATCCATCATCTTAGCATTCATGCATGTGCACGAAATTAGTGTATAAAATATTGTAATTAAGACAAAATTATAGAATAAATAAAAGAAAAGAAATTAATTATAAAATATTATAAATATTTTATGATCCGAAACCCCGAGACCTAGGCATCTTGATGAATAGGTCGACAAGGAATACAATAGGGGGAGATAAGGGTCAAAATACATTTATATTTATTCATTCTTTATTCATTTTGGGACCTATTTTTGGTTCCACTTTTTATACCTCAAATAAAGAAACTTTGAACATGAAAGTTGTAGATAATTTAATAAATAAAAATACAAAATTGATTTCACTAAAAAATAATTAATGTACAGATAAAAAGTTATGATCTGAACAAGATTCCAGAACTCCAACTTCCCAGACCCGTATCTTGCAAATAAAAACTTGAAATGTACCAAACTCACCTTTAATTGTATATAGCTTAAAATAATCTATTTGATGGAGGTGGTTTCGTATTTTTCGGAGTTACGGTTTGAAAGTTGAGTTTTGGACCCTTGTAGTATACTTGTACATATTAAAATATTCAATTTATTATTTATTCATTATTTTTGTATTCTTATATTTTCTATTTTTTTGTAAATATTATTTATAATTTATATGTACATTAAAATCAGAATAAAAACTTAAATAAAACTTAAATAAAAATACATGTATATAAGGTACATAGGTATACTACCTATACTTATACCTGTATACTACAAACTTCTATTTTATTAAACATACAAAATACATCAGAAAAATAAAACAAAAATATTTTCGTGTGTATAAAAGTATTTTACTGTTTTATAAAATAATAAACAAAAATAAATAGATTAGAAACACAAAATAAAAATAAAAGAATAAAATATATAGATATTATACCTATAAAGAGTATAAAAGTAAACTTGTAAAAATATACCTCGTAAAAATCATTAAGAATCAGAATAAAATACTACATAAAATAACAAATACTTTTTATTTTTTCACCTAAAATTAATAAAATCATTTTCGATTTTTAATTGAATTTTTAAATCTTTTTAGGACCCTTTTTCCTGGTTGGTCCACGTGGACCAACCAGGTAGCAGTCGTAGTTGACCCCGGTAAACTGTCTGCCCTAGGTCCTGTAGCCCGTATCAGAGCCTCGGTTTTTGCCATTTTTGTCGATTTTTCCAGGCTTCTCCTTGCATCTTTTCGTGTCACTTCCTTCACAACTTTTTCTCCTTGTGGAATGGGCATACTCGTCCGATGATTGTCTTGAGGAAAGGGCCGGCGATTCACCAAATAATTCTTGGTCTTTGGACCATCCCAGTCACCGGGTCAAACAACATATATGGAACCCCTGACTTCACTTTTGATTTTGAGTCCCTTCGGTCCACCGCTCCTCGCTCCTTTTGTGCTCCACGCAAACTTGGAGGTTACAGCTCCAGCTTCGTGCCATCAGCCAAGGTGAAGGAGGTCGGAGGCGTCTCCATTACCTCCTGCAAAGCCCTCCGTCGAGGTACCCTCCCTCCGGTCATTGACCGTTGAGGCAGCCACTTTCCCCTCTCATTTTTAGTGCATTTCATTTGCCTTAGTCTTAGGAGTAAAAGCCCTCAAGAAATTCTCGATTCCATCCATCCAATCTCCCAATTTGATCACATCACCGGAGCGCACCTCCGGCTGAGATCCCAACCGTCGTTTCACACCACATTCTCGCCACCGCGGGACCCAGGCACTTTGCCCTGGGTCCTCTCACGTTGTGTTGCAGGTGTTTGGACTTTATCGCGCACCTGGGGGCCATTTTGGCCTTCACCGGAGCTGCTCGAGCCCTCCCAGCTCCGCCAGCCTCTCCAGTGAACCTCGGTCACCGTCGAGGCTTTTTGGGCCCACCAGCATTTAGAGGACACCGCGAGGACGCTGCAGTTCCATTTTGACGTCCAGAAGCCACCGGAGCTAGGAGATCAGCCACGGGGAAGTTCTTCTCGCCGGCGTTCTTCCCCGTTCTTCCTCCACGCTTCGCAACCGTTGGATCGAGTCGCGCCTCCAGAAGCTACAACCACAGTTCGATCCGGTTACGCTCCAGCCGTCTGATCGCCATCATCAAGTCTAATCTCCACCGTCGGAGGCCGAAGCGGCATCGTGCGTCGAGGGCGCGCCACGCGTCAAGTGAACGGTCCACAGCCATTCGATCAGCTCCGAAGGGGTATTTTGCATAGCCACCCCTTCCCTTTTCGTAATTCTATTTTATTCCAGAAACTTTCCTCTGTGGTTTAAAATATTTCGTAATATTCACAAATAGGACCTTGAACTTTTACTAATTGCAAAGAGGTCCAGGCCACGTCACCTCACGTGACTAGTTCACGTGAGGCGCGGGTATTTTGCACGGACCCCATTCTGAGTTTGTGTATTTCGTCAAGGTCTATTAAATTTTGTATTAAGTGTTAAATTTTAGGGACATTTGCATGTATGTCCTCGGGCATTTTGGAAATTACAGTTGAGTCCTTCCCAGGTGCGTGCAAGCCACGCGCCCTGGTGGACATTTTGCACTTGTACCCGTGCGGATTTAGATATTTGTGATTGGTCCATAAAATCGAATATTTAGTTATAATTTTTGTTGGAAAATTGCATGTTTGCCCTTGGATGTTGTGTATTTACGTATATACCCCTGCCAGGCTTAGTTATTTTTGCTTGCTTGCTTTATTTGTTTCATGCATCATTTTAACTCCAAAAATTACCAAAAAAATCACATAGGCTCATGTTAACTTGCACTTCCACGCCATATTTTTGCATTGCATTTTTATTGTATTTTCATATTTATTCAAAATAAAAAACATGCATTTCTCTTACTGTTTGCATTAGAAAACCCATAAAAATTACATAAATTTTTTGAAAAATTCCAAAAAAATTTATATTTTGCGTGTTTCATCATCTATTAGTGTCAGTCCAAAAATCACTAAAAATTTCAAAATGGAAATCCTAAAAATTAGAAAACCCTAAAAATCTTCATAAAAATCTAAAAAATCATAGAAAATTCATAAATATGAAAACTCAGGTCCTGTAGGTTCCCCATTTTATATCTTTATTTTAAAATTAATTTAGGAAAATTTTTAGACTGTTTGGTATTTTTCATTTCCATTTTGATTTCGGCCAGACTTCCACTTCACTGTTTACTTTATTTTTTATTTTAAAAATACCAAAAACATTCTGAAAATTCCCCAAAAATCACAAAAATAGTAAAAAATTATAAAAAGACCAATAAGACTTTATTTCCCAATTTTTGAGCATTTTTCACTATTTCTATAAATGCATTATCCTCTCTTTCCCTATATTGTATATATATATTCCTATATTGAAAAAATATATAAAAATATAAAATATAAAAATAAATTACAAAATCAGTAAAAAGGAAAACCAAAATACAAAATTAAAAATAAAAAATAAAATAAAATAAAATATAAAACTAAAAACCCATAAAAACATTGGCTTTGCATAGTGTAGACAATACATCACATTCACACACACACACTCTCTCTTGTTGATCTATCATGCCTTGCTCCCTGTGTTTGAACTCTCTATGTACTTGCTTCTATACATCATTTATGTAGAGTTAAAAATAAATTTTAACTTTACATTTACTGGTTATTTCTTGATACTTCTAGTGTGGGTTAATTGTTGATTAATTACAGTTTCTTTTGGGTCGCCACAGTGACATAGTAGTCCCGCCTTGTGTGGACTATTTAGACCCGCGATAAATTGTGGTTATCAAATGGTGCCGTTGCCGGGGAGCGGCAGCGTATAGGTCTCATTTTTGATTGATTGTGATTGATTGTTTACATCATTGCTAGTTTTATCTCTCTTGTTTTTGATATATATTGTTGAGCTTTCTAACCATCCTTTCTTGTCTTCTTGCGAGGGACCGTGGAGCGAGGCGGATCGCCTAGGGGATCCGGTGCATCCCTGGGAAGCGGAGTCGGCTTTCTTAGCCTAGCCGACAGGAGAGAGCAGGGAGAGTGAGGGAGAGATTATTTAGATAGCTTTTATTTTGATTGGTGAGAGAGATTCATTGAATTGTAATAATACATGTACTTGGACAGTCAGGACACTTCGGGCCCAATTTCCAAGTGTTTGTTCACTTGGGGGCTCACCAAGGTTTTTGTCGCATTTTCTACCGCCTGTCATTTTCCGGTTTTGATTTCTTTTCCCTTTCTTTTGTGGAATGAGCCCTTAGATTTTAGGCATTGCTTGAGCGATTAGATTAGGTCCAAACACCTTAATAACCATTGCATGTACCTATAGTGCATATTTTGACTTAGTTTAATTAAACAGTTAAATCATCATCTTAGATCCGCTGCGCCGCAAGCCCTCCCCATCAAGCGCTACTCCTGAACTCGATTTGTCGAGAAGAGGAGGGGGGATCTAGACCAGACTCTTAGGATTGAAGATTGGTGATTGACTTGTGGTTCTTCACGTTAGCAATTGTCGGCTTAGGACGATTTCTGTGTGCATATCGGCATGTAGTATAGGTTTATAAATTCCTGTTTTGCATCCCGCATGGAGAGAGCTGGGAGTCGCTAAAGTCTTCTATCTTTGCATTCAACATTTAGGCACTAAGGTGAGATTTCCATCTTAGTGCCACTTGCATTGGCTTTTCCGACTCTATTCTCCCTCTGTTTTTGGATCAAATAGGAATCAAGAAAAAACAAAAACACTAGGCGCTTGTTTGAATCTACTCAAAAGAAGCGATAACACTAAAATTTTTTTAAAAAAGGGATTGCTAAGAAAACTTTAACCTAAATAAAATTGGTAATTGGACTCATTGATTGGGGAGAGTCACACCCTCACTTGTCTTCAGGTTGCATGGGAAGGTCTCCTTCTAAGTGAGCAGAGTGCTTCGTAAGGATTAGAGCCAAAATCCCAGCTTGTGGCTGCCTTGTGTATCGCCTGGATTTTCCGAAGTATTGGCACTTCTATCGTACGTGGACGAGTAGGGCTTGGTCAACATTGGTGACTCTCTATTGTGTAGAGCATCGACCTTGAGAGCCTAGGCCATGCCTTCACGGGGGTGTCTGTCTCATCGTCTCGCGTCCGAGTAGGTTCTTGCACGCTCACGGGTGATTTCGTTGCGAGCAAGTTCCGAAGCATCGGTTTCGCCTATTGGCTTCCTTTCTCTATTTCTTTGGCTGAGTAGGGATCCGGGAAGGGTTACAAGGACCTCAAAAAGCGCAAGCTACATGTTACACAGGAGGAGGACAAGTACGGGATACTCTTCCGGCAGTACTCTCTCCTTTAGGTGTAGCGCTCTAAGGACTTGTTAAAGATAAATTCTTGAATTCAAGCTAAAAATACAAAGATAACAGCCGAACCCTTATGTCTTCACGTGTTGAGTTGGTGAATCCCCTTGTCTTGTGTTTGATTGCTAGTTGAATCTAGGTCAAGATCAAAAATACTGCACAATCGTACGCAATTTTGCCACCTTCCTCTTCTTCCTTACCTTTCTCTTCTCAATAATCAAGATGATGGGACAGAGATCTCTTAGGCCGACCTTGTCGGCACCACTTTCTAGCACTCCTCCTTATTCATCTAGGACAACCTCGGAGAGCCCGATCTCCGATCCTGAATTCACTTCCTCCCTGTTCCCCCTCGACCACCTTTCTTGTTCCATCAGTCCAAGAGTTTCAGAATTCAGTGCATCACAGAGCTCAGATCATTTGACGGCACCTGAGATGGGTTCTTTTGCCTTTTCAAAGAACCCAACCATGGCAGACGGAAGAGATCACCCGGATGAGCAGGAGAAACCTCATTTCCTATTTGATCAAGCTGCTATCAACAATTCACTCCTAGCCTCCCTTGGAGACCATGCAGAGACAAATCAGAGACCAAGGAGCATTCATGGGTGACATGATGCGAGAGCTGGCACATATGAGAGCCGATCGAGAGAACAGAGCTGCAGGTGGTGGAGAAGATATACCCGTCGCAGAAGAGGAGATCCTGAAGCTGAGAGACCACCACAAGCGATCATGAGGTAATTGCAGGAATCCTGTCGCATCCCTCACTCACCGATGGATCCGACTCCCTCTATCCATGGAGACTTCGAGCTTCGCCCGCATACCATTCAGCTATTGCCCAAATTTCATGGGCTGCCGACCAAAGAACCACACCTACATCTGCAAGAATTCGAGATGATCTGCAGTACAATTCATGATAGGATGTTGACTGAGGACACAATCAAAATGATCACCTTCCCTTCTCTTTGGTTGATAGAGCCGCGTACTGGCTCAAACACTTGGGGAGATTCATCGATACTTGGGCAGATCTTCGGATCACATACTTGAAGAAGTACTACCCTTTCGGCCGGACGAATGCAGCACGATCCATAATCAGTAACTTCAGAATGGTCCCTAATGAACAGTTCCATGAGGCTTGGGATCGATTCAGAGAGCTCATCGACCGGTGTCCACATCATGACATATCCAAGCCCAATCTGGTGCAGAGTTTCTTCTGTGGGCTGACACCGGAGCTGCAGGGGCTTATAAATGCCTCTTGTGATGGATCATACTTTTCCAAGGGTGAAGACGACGTCTGGGCCATCTATGAAGGCATGACAGAAAACTCAACTGTGATGACCCAAGCCAGAGTCTACACACAACAAAGCCACCCCCAAGGAGGAGGATCATTTCAGAGGATCGCTCGCATCGATGCTGGTCCCAACACTCCGTCGGTAGCCGCAACCCAAGCCGAATCTGCCACAGCCGACATGGGAATCATAAGTGAGAAGTTGGACCGCATGGAGATCCTTGAGAAGAAGCAAAACCAAGGTCTTGCCCAGATGGACCTTCTCACCAAAACATGATGTGACCTGAAGACTCAAATTCTCTGCATTCAGGAGGCACAAACTTACACTCAGCAGCCTCCCAGGTCACGGGCCGATCCGAGCAGTAGCAGCTCTACCCAGCCCTCTGCCTCCCACCGCCAGGTCAACTACATACATGCAAAGCCAGTTTCGCAGGCTACCGTATTACCCTTCGCAGCCACCATCTCATGACACTCAGATGGTGGTCTATCAGCCGGATCAACCACTAGAAGTTCTGCCACCACCATCCTTTGAGCAGGACCCATTGATGGAAGTCAATGGGATTTGGTACGACCGGTACCCTCAGCCCGGGATTCGTCGTGATCACCCCGATTCCGATGGGTAATGGTGGCTCCTCATCCCAGCAGCAGTCTCCCGCTCAAGGATATCAGAACAACCAGCCACAACAGCAGCCCAATATTGAAAAAAAAAATATTCCCATCGACGTGAAGACCTGTAAGGATTGAGACATCCTTCAATGTGACTGTCGCTTCACCGTGTCGGAGATGGAAAGTATGTGTCTCCGGTCTCCATCGTTCCAAAAGTGCCATTAGGAGTGACTGGTCGAGGTTTAACCAATAGCTTGTTGAGGACGCGTCCCTGCTCCACGAATCTGAATATCAGTATAACCACACAGTTGATGAGGCCACATTTCATCATCTTTATTCTATCATTTTGGCATCGAATCCATCATCTTAGCATTCATGCATGTGCACGAAATTAGTGTACAAAATATTGTAATTAAGACAAAATTATAGAATAAATAAAAGGAAAGAAAAAATAATAAAATATTATAAATATTTTATGATCCGAAACCCGAGACCTAGGCATCTTGATGAATAGGTCGACAAGGAATACAATAGGGAGAGATAAGGGTCAAAATACCTTTATATTTATTCATTCTTTATTCATTTTGGGACCTATTTTTGGTTCCACTTTTTATACCTCAAATAAAGAAACTTTGAACACGAAAGTTGTAGATAATTTAATAAATAAAAATACAAAATTGATTTCACTAAAAAATAATATATAGATAAAAAGTTATGGTCTGAACAAGATTCCAAAACTCCAAATTCCCAGTACCCGTAACTTGCAAATAAAAACTCGAAAA